>OY744605.1:50637372-51050654 GCA_963556255.1 Allolobophora icterica
TGCTGAAGATGATAAAGTTGCCTGCTGCTTTTCCAATATCTTCTCCTATGAAAATAAGCCAACTTACAGCTTTAGAAAACAAAATCAAAAGTTAAAGCCAGTTGAATATGAAAAATAAATATCTAGCACTCCATGCTAAGATGAATGATTGCTTCATCAAATCATAACTGGAAATTTAGTACTCAAGTACTTCGATTCTCTCATAGGAATACCTAAACCTTGTGGTTTGATATTATAAGACACTATTTTTATCGTTACTTAGGCATTTTGTATCAGCTAAATGACTTGGGAACTCAACACAGAAATCCATCAGACTGTCTAGGGACTATCTTACTAAGACCCTCACAGATATAGAGACTTTAGTAAACTTCATGTAGCTTAACCAATGAATAAACAATGACAGAGACACCTTGTGCTCTTTTCTGTGGGTCGGCCATCCATCTGATTGACCTTTCTCCAGACCTTCACTTTCTTCTGACATCATATGCACTTTTCGTCAATGTTTTAAAACCAATCTTTACACCACGGCTCGCTTGCAAATTTTTGAATAGATGCCTTGAAGGGGTGTTATAAAACTGCTTAGAATCAATTAATCTGAACTGGCTGACAATATGCAAAAGGATTGTTTTTAAGTTGGCCACACTGGTTTACAAGTGTCTGAACAGACTTGCATCTCAATACCCAGCCAAAGGATTTGTAGACTCATTTGTTTATGTCATCTTATTAGCAGCTTCTTAAGCACATTTGCAGTGCATTCGTTACATTATATTGCTCTCTACAGATCAACTTATAAGAATAATAATGAATGAATGAATGATTGGAATGGCTTAATAACAACAAATTGAAATTGATACAGGCATATCCCAACCTCTACGAAGTTGGCCAGAAGAGCACAGCTCAGTTCCTGCTCGAGTATTTCTCGATTTCGTTGTAGCTGGAAGCAGCATGACACAAGTGTTGGGAATAGAACAGCTGTCAACCGGACATCACTGAAGTACTGGAATGGCAGAGCACAGAGCTGCTGAAGGATCGTAGGAGACTGGCCGCTCTGAATGATCACCTGCAACGTCACAACAACAAATGACAACAAAGGATGGCAAATACTCTGAACAGTTACATTCTGTACAATGGTACAATTAATTATCTATTTGGTTGTGTGCTGGGTCTGTAATCGTATGACTGCGGGTTCAAGCCTGTGTAATGACAGATCTACTGACCTCACATAATAACTTTACATCTCACCAGAGTTCTAGGTATTCTTTGGAGGCAAGGCCTTTGACTTTTGCGGCCGATTCCTAATATGTGAAATCGAATTGAAATATCCTTGTAATGCACAAAGTATGGTTATTCTAGTGCAAGAAATTGTCACCAGCAAGAGGCTCAACCCTCTATAAACTGATTTTGATAAATGAACAAACTATCATATACAACAACTACAGTCTGTCCTTAACTGCACCGCCCAAGTCATAGAAAACTTGCCAAAATTCTTGCATAAATCAGTCTATGTGCTGGAAACACTACAGGTGCTTCTAGCTGAGGAAAGAGTTGGATTCTTGAGCCGAGATGCTATGGTCCAGATGCCCCACCCTGATCGACAATCACTGTGTTCCACAAGCCAGGGGACCTTCTTGTCCTATGTCCTACACTGAGATTGGAGCATTACACACTTTTTCATCCATTGGTCCATATTTGGAACAGTCCTGCTTGAAATCCAAACTGATGCATTTCATTCTCAAGACACATTTTAAGCTAAACTTAACGACGTATCTGATTTAACTGCTAGATAACCATGTTTCAGTGCTTCTGAGAGGTATTTAAAAGGCTTTATAAAAGTGTCCAAAACATACATGAAAATAACATTTGCTGCTCTGCATCATTGTGTGATACTACATTTGAATAAATAAATTTTTTTGTGTGAACAAGGAAATATATTACAGATACGATATCTGAAGTAACACAACTCATATGCATGTCTCTTGGAGTTTACTGACACTGAAATTCAATCTTGTATTTAGTATTTTTCAGGTAAACTGCAAGACTGTTTAACATTGTGCTGATAAATTCCAATCAAAATTTAGACTGTCTGGAAACAATAATAACAGATTTAAAACAGAGATAGCAAATAAGGCACAGAAATGTGGATGCTGCTGACCTGGTTGTCATGGTTAAGTACACTGAAGAATCCAATGCAGAGAATGACTTCATGAAGTAGTTCTTCATTCATGCAGTTATGACAGTACCAGAGCAAATAACTTGATATGTGGCGGAACTCAAGCGACGTTCCTTCGTCTCCAAGCGTACCCTGCATCAACATCAAGTGTCTACATTATGCATATATACAATTACCATTACACCACTAATTTACCACATATCTCTGCTCTGTACCCCGATCTGATTGTCCCTCTATCCCATACTACCACAATGCAACATGGTAGTTTCACCATGGTTGGCCCATAAGTCTGAAACACTCTGCCATGCAATTTGGGACAAAAGCCTCTTGCCCTATTTATGACTTTATTTCACCAGCGGTTGATGATGTCTCTTGTCTTGTCAAGTTACGAGCATGTCTGATATGTTTTCTTGAGGAGGTGCTTTACAAAATGTCCACTCATAATTATGATTGCGATCACTAACACAATCATTGTATGCCAAAACTACTACAACTTGCAATTGCTGGGCAGCTTTTGAGTAGTAGACTGCACACCCCAGCCTTGGTTTGTGGATGTAGTTGTAGCTGTATTGACATGAATATTAAAGATGCCTGCCATGAAGAGGTTCGTTGGAGAAGCAAATATAGCCTCCAAAAAGCCAGAAATTTTATGAACAAATCTTTTAGTGAAAGTTGTGGAATTTGATACGGTCGATATCGAAGTGTTAGTATGAACCTTACAAAAATATCGGTTTGGTATTGAACAGCAATCAGGAAGATAAATATACCAAGGAAGTAAGAGGCATTAAAACAGTTTTTAAAACTTGAAAAGAGCAACAGAAGTTCGGTGGTTGACTCACATGAGAAAAATCAGTAGAATGAAGTATAAGACATTGTATAAGTATAAGATTGAAAGGTCAACAATGGCACAATGAATGACAAGAAATATGAAAACACCCACAGTGACATACCTATAGGAAGAAAACAGGTCATACACAGGAAAGAGTAACGTGAGTTTCACCAGCACAAGAAAACCTAGAGTGCCAGCAGTGTTAGTATGGACCTAAAATTGTTAATTACAATCCTAGAGAGTAGAGGAAGCTTCACTTGGTTATTCCACAAGCCATATGTGTAAACAGTGTACATCAAATTAAGGCCATCTAGGTCATAAATCCATGTGTATGTGTGTGTGAAATAAAACTTACCCATCTGTGAATAAACCATCACAAGGACAGATGTCATGAATTTAAATAAAATTTTTTATTATTTATGTGCCAGAACAACAAATTAATTTTTTTTAAACTGTATGAAATTTAAAAAACACATTTCATCAACTGCCTCTGGTCGTTACAATCCCTTACAAAGATCCTGTGTAGAATTACCTGTAAAAGCTGAAGGTCCAACTGTGCTATGTGGTTCAACATTCGGAATCCCATCGTGGCAATGGTAAGCGTGTGTTGCGGCAAAGGCGGTGGTGGATTATCACCCCTTGCAGGTGCATCTGCATGCAGTAGCATGCCATACATCAGGGACACAATGCCCACAAGCTGTGTCACCTTCAGGGTCACTATTAACTGGGTTGGGTCGTCAAACTTCTTCTTGTCAAATGTCACACTTCCTCCTCTGAAGAATGACACAAAACAGATGCTGCATGAAAAGTACTTGAAGTATATCCAAAGTAATTCCTTATCATTATCACCACCATCATTATTGTTTCACCACAAACTGTCACTCAATGACAAAGACACAAGGGAAAAATTACATTGGAACGATTCGAGAAAATCATCAGTTTGAGTCAGAACAAGCTCCAATTCTGTTGCAATTCAAAGCTCATATGCATTGTTGTCCCATTGTTTCAATGTAGACTAACTAGTAAGACCCAAATTCAAGAAAACACTAAACAAATTTCCTCTAAGGCTGGCATCACCCAGTGGTTGCATCATCTGAAAAAATCAGTAGAGGGTGCTATATAGCTGATTGATTAGAGTGTTCGGCTTGTAACACAGAGCACTGTAACATGCTTGTAATGTGAAGAGTTTGCTACTCCCCTGAGACAGTTAGCAAGCAAAGACTTTCAGCAAGTCTTTCACTCACAAATGCCTTGCACCTCACATTACGATTCACTGAACTTGCATAATAAATGCAAATATAATAATAATAACAATAATCACCATAACTGTCACCGCCACCATTACCACCACTGTCATCATCCTCAAAGTCATATTACTTGTAAATTCCAGACATCATACCGCGACTGAAATCCTGAGATAAGCTAAGGTGACATGTATGGAATAGAATGTATCTGTCAAACTGAAGCCATTTACTGACTAACACATTTTAACAAAAACAGCAATTTACTAGAATAAAATATTCAGATCAACCGGTAAATACTCAGATACAGATTTAAATGCTAAAAAGACAAGCCAAAATGATGTACTGAACCAGAACTGGTATAGTTTGTCTATTTTCACTACCGGTAACTCGATGCAGATGAAGTAAGAATAGGGTCTATGTATTTATTACTCTCATCCTTCTTAATATGTGCCAGAAAGAATTTGAAGGCTGGAAGAAATAAATGTCTTAACTAGGCAAACTTGAGACTTTAACAAGCTGTAGTCTGTTTGCATGTTATTTCTAACATACAAAGGAATAAGACAATAACAGCCTCACCATTGACAGGATTACACAATATAGATGAAGAAGCTGTTAGTATGTTATTCCTAATATACAGTATATACTCTTAGAACTGACCGTTGAAACGTTAGTCCGATGAGAGCAGTAAGAAGCTGCATGCTGTGCTGAAGGAATTCTGTTGCCATCGCGTCACCATCCACTGGACCACGGACATTGTTAAAGTAGAGTGCCAGTTTGTCTACTATTCCGATGCTTATGATATAGCTGAAACAGAGATTGCTGTCCGGTTGTTACAGCAAACTACAGTGATGCGTCTGCATCGTCACTGTATCACCATCCTTGATAATTCTGTATCTCTTTAAGTTCAATCAAATGTGAATGATAGCATCCTGAGTCGGTTATTCAAAAGCAGATATATTATACAAAAACCATATGTGTTAAATTAGTATACAAAAGTGCAGACTTCTGCCAGCACAAAGGAACAAACTTTCACTATGTATTCGAAAGAAAGAGAATCCTTACCTGACTACGTCATTACACTGTGACAGAATGCCATCACTAGAAGCAGTACTCTTTCCAGAAGACAGTGCCGATGAAGCCTTTGACAGCATTGCAGCAGCTGAGGCACCATATGGGAGGGTCTTAGAAAGAGTTGCTATGACGACCGCTAGTGCTTCAGTCAGAGCAGTTGTCACTGGGTTAGAAGGCAACTTAAACAAGGAACCAGTGCCACTGCTGCTCAACAACAGTGATGAATAGTTGTCTGGAATCAAAAGCTGAAAGCAAAGTACCAGTATATAAACATTAACACACAGCTCTTCTTAAACATCTGAGAACTATTTCAACAAACTGGAAAATTAGCATCAAGACACATGAACACTATTTCACACATTTCCAACAAAAACCTACAAAGATACTGCAGATAAAAGTTACTACGGTCAGAAGTCCTCTCAAGCTCCTTCTGCTACACTTATAAAATCCGTTTTCATTTGCTCCTTCTATTAAACTTATAAAATCCGTTTTCATTTCCATTTCTACCTATCAATTTTGCTCTACTCTCTCCACTCCCAACCACCCCACCCTCTCCAATAATCCCTCAATCTTCCCTTCCTATGCCCCTCCTTCACTTTAATCTACTCTTTACTTTCTGGCTTCTTCCTCTCCTGGTCCTCTTATATTTATAACATCTCTTGCATTCTGTTTCTCCTCTCCCTGTTCCTCCACTCTCCCCTCCTCTATGTTCTCTCACCAACCATTTGCTCCTCAATATCCCTTCCCCAATATCCCATTCCCTACTTCTTCTCCCCAATCTCCCCTCCCTAAACTTCCTGTCCTCTTCCGCTCCCATTCTCATACACTCCTGTAAAATCCTCTGTTGCTCTCTACCTTGAGGCCATGAAAGCAACTGCCAAAAACGTTCTCATATTATTTGAGCTATGTTGACTTCTACGTCAACCATACCGTACATGTTCTAAATTGAATCCTCATAAAGGACAATGCCTGTTGATTGCATACTCTGCTTAATGACATCTTATAGCTGCCAGGGCTGTTGCCATGACCTTACCTCATCTCAATTTTTATGTAGACCAATTATTTACAAATCAATTTTAGAATAAAGTGCTCTCTTTGTATGGAAATACAGTTATCCTGTTGTTCTGAGAAAAATAATGACATTTGTTAAACCATATTTATGTTGAAATTTATGAAACAACATTTACTAATGAACTTGAATTTCTGTATATCTTAGTACTTCTTGAAATAAAAGTAAATATTTGCTGGTCAATCAACTAATTACTGTTTTCATACACATGAGATGCCACTGACTGGCCACGTATGTGTCTAAGCCATTTGTTATATAGATATGAAACCAAAGCACAAGCATATGAACTTACATTTAGATGGTCAACAAGTAGATCAACCAGGAAGCAGATTTTGTTTGTAAGCAAGAGATAATGACAGTTGTCATAGCAACCCAAACAGACCTTCGTCAGGATGGCACAAGCGTGCACCATTGTCCTACAAAAACAATGAAACAACATCTCAACACAACTGACACAAATGCACAGACATGAGAATGCAAACGCATATGAAAAATAACTCGAAATGAAGCTCAACTTTTCTCCATTAAGCAGATTGCCTCCACAGCTGGACCACAGACAGGTCCTGAGAATAATCAGCGGACTGATCAGCCAAACCCCTAAAGAGCAACGGAAAGGCTTACATTGACAGTGTACAGAAAACTGAGTAAGGGCCAGTCAGACCGTGTAAAATAAAAACCAAAGCCTCAGCATGCTCAGAGAAGAATGAACACACAGAGCATGTTCCATGACATTACACGACTTTCAAAGTGCTTTAAAAAATGCTACTCATGTTGGTAACAAATGGTAGGACTAAATAGCACTAATGTTGGTAACAAATGATGGTGCTAAAGTGTACTGATGCTGGTAACAAATCATTATACTATATGGCACTAATTCTGGTAATAAATTATGGTACGAAATGGTACACCTACTTTGCAGGTACAATGGGTGGGAGTTCAGATGACGGCTGGCAGATTCCCTTCAGCAAATCACAGAGTGCAGTCAATCCACCATAAACACAAAATGCTACCTGGTCCTCCTTGACCTTAAACAACAGATAACAGAAAAACAAGATATTAGAATTATATGCTCTCAGCAGTACTATCAAGTTCTGGAGGAACAAAGGCTCTGAATTTGTCACAAAAGTTGCAACTGATCGTTTGGCACATTATTCCAGGATAAAGGGCCACAATAAAGGTTCCTGAGCTTCATCAAATCAATGAAGTGCACATGAATACAGTTTCATAAACTACAAAGTAAAGCTACTGGACAATTAATGTGCTGCAAGAAATCTGAACCATCTAAGTCGGTAGACCTGAATTTATCTAGCACAACCTGTGATAATCTAAGATAATATAAGAAATTGAACTAATTAGTTACTTATCTAGACATCTAACCATTTGCATGCCAAATGTTTTAGCTCCTGTTCTGGCCCCATTCAGTTATTTTTTTATTTTGATCCATTTAACCCCTTAACGGTAAAAAGGTATCTCAGCAACCAGGGGCGGCGCCAGACACTTTTTGTAACCAGGGCATAGCCAGGGCAGTCATACAAGTAGCCAGTGCAGAGAGCGAACTTAAATGTTGACCATATAAGATCGCGCTACCGCGCATGCCATAAATCGCCCCAGCACTATATTTTTCGATAGCCAGGAGGTCAGATGGGCGAAGCTCCCCCCCAGGAAGCTGAACGCTTTTTGACATTTGTAAAGCAAATTTTAACATTTCAGTGAATTAAGTGAATTTACATCTCAAAATATAACAAATATGCCCGAGCAAATTCTGGACAGGGCAAAAATTCTGGCAGGGCATCGACCAGGGCAAAGGCTTTTTAACCAGGGCATTTGCACTGGCGCGCCCTGGTGTAGCGCCGCCTCTGTCAGCAACCACTGACAACAGAGTTAATACTTTCAAGGCTGTTGTTGACAAAAGTCAACATCTAGCGAGAGAGGGCTGCAATCTATGCTAAGTGTCGACAGAGGTCAACCAAACAATGTAGTTTGGTTTAGTATGCTAGATGACAGCACTGGACACGTAATTACATTGTTTTGGCCTACTGCAACTGAAGCTGCATGATCTTAACTAAAGTGTAGAGGTGATCCAGTGTTAGCGCATGCCCATAATATGATGACACTAGGTGTTGCAGGATGTCAAAGAGTAACAAGTCTCTTGGTGGTTCATACAAACAATAACTGAACATCATTTTACAGTCAGATATGAGGATATGAAGTGCAAACACGGCTGTGTGATTTACAGCAACAGGCTGAAAAAGTGTCACCAATGCATCACACATTGCAAACAGTGTGAATCACTGACACATGTGATTGATAGCCTTAAACAATATCATACGGTTCAAAATTATCACACAGAGTGAAATGGGGTATGCACACACTGTCAAACATTTGCTAAACATACATTTTACATTATTAAAGAAAAAAGCAGTTTGGATATCTAACAGAAAATTAAGGACTTTTTCCAAAACTGATTCTGCCTATAACCCAAACTTATCAAAAATTATTTAGCCTTGAAAGTCATAATGTGCAAACTTGAAACTTGCTTGTAAATTAATTTTGAACAAAACTATGTCACTTGTAAGTAAGTATTTGGATGTTCTAGGCGAATGTGATACTTCGGCATACGTGTCTAATCACATGTCTACCTACGTTCTGCTGATGTTTTAAATAAACTATGTTACTAATAATAAATCAATAATAGGTTACTATTAGGTTCCTATCCTGACAAATACTAGGTTTACTAACAGAATAGAATACAAGAAACATAATTTGATGCTTTACCTTTTTCTCTAAGATGCGACCGATTTCAACTAGATTTCTTTCAAAAGATGAGATTCTGTTCTGTGGCCAAGGACCAATGGCTTGTGTCTGAAGACACTTCTGCAGATCTTTTATTATCTTCTGAAGTCTAAAACCAAATCAGATCTACAGTTTGTGGCTTGGCTATGTGAGGCTGTCAAATGTTCGATGCTGTGTCTGTCTGAAACTGGAATACAGATTCTGACAAACTATTCTCGTTTCTGTCCAACATCACGAAAAGTCATCAGAGTCAGATTTGAACAAGTTAGTCATACGCATAGGTAGTTAGAATCAAGTCAGGATTTGTTACTGAGTGACAGACAAAAAAACGTACTTAGTTCTGTTTTCAGACTCGACATTGTGTTGCTTGCCCATGAGTGACTTCTCGTAGTCCATTCCCCTAAAAAAGTACAAAGCAAACACCTGGTCATCCTGACAAATTTTGCTAGTGGAATTTGTTTCAGAACATGATTAACGTTACATAGAGTTTATTTTATAGTTTAATTTACTCAAAGCATCTATATAGTGTCTTTCTGAGATTTTCACAATTTATTTATGTTTTACTCAGTGCACTTTATAGCAACTTCTACTCAGAAATATTACAGGCTCAGCTCCAATAACATGTTCATGCAGAATTCTCTGGCACAGAAAGAGGCAGCTACACAATCTATTCAAATAACCTCTGTAGCAATACACATCTCAATAAATAGTAACTAATTTTATACATATTTGTATAACTGATGAATCAAGTCACTTAAGACGGTGGATTGGTTCTAGTCCGTGAAAGTACAGCGTGGAGAACTACCTCTGAGCCAAGCGAAATCGTAGTTTCTTGCAGCGTTTCTTGAGGGCCTTGTGTCTCTCCTTCTCTGACACAATCTTTGGATCTGGCTTATCAGATGGAGCATCGGATATGTGTTGCAGGTTGAAGTTTTCCTACAGAAACAATGTGTATGCTCAGTATGCTACAGCAATGCAGTACAATGGTTACATTTACAGAACACTACAATAAGTAAAAACTGAAAAGCCGACTCAGTAATAACAGTTATGAAAAACTGTTGTTGGCTCTTCATTTTGTTTCAACGATTTTGTAATTAAAGTCTAAAAAACTTTGACTATAACAGCAAATAAAACAACCACTTAAAAGAAGCTTACACAGAAAACCAGCACAAGTTCCCTCAGTTTGCATCTAAACAGCTATATTCAGAAATTCATGTGCAGCTGATTGAGACAATAAACACAAAAGATTCCCTTTCACATTTTTCTAAGCTAAAAATTTACAAAGGTCTACAGTAAAACCACATTCCAAAATTTTAGTGTACAAATATATGTTCATGCCCTGAGCAAGTACAATATTACTACTAAAAGCAATAATTATTATCTTAGATATTTTAAAATGGTGAAAAAGACTAAAAATAAAGCACTTACAATTTCCTGCTTTGATAGTTCATTGCCCCCGTTACTGTCGCTTAGAGCCTGCTGGTGCTTCTTGCCTCTCAGATGACTCAACAGATAAACCTCAGAAGGTATCTGTACAGAAAACAGCTGCACTTAGAACAAGTTCAAGAAAGGATGCAGAACTTCATATAGAAATCGATCGCCTGGATAAATGTTGGTACATTACTGATATAAAACGTTTGTGGGGCGTGGTGGCTCAGTGGCAAGTTCGGCGCCTTGTGATTGGAGGGTTGCAGGTTCGAATCCCACTCTAGCCGCTGCGTACGGACCTTGGGCAAGTCCTTCACTCGCAATTGCTCGTGGCGCTTCGGCGTGAAAATTCCGGCACAGTATCAAATGCTGTAGTCGGGAGCGCCCCTGAGTAGTAGTTGACTTCGAGAGGCACTATAGAAATATCCGGAATAAATAAATAAATAAATAAAATAACAAGGAAATGTTAACTACTGCAGTTATAATTTCCATCACCGGTCATCAGATGCCTTACATCTAGTAACAACTGAAAAGCTAGCTCAGTTTTCCATGTTTCCGTACGTCAGCTTAAGTCCATCCTGAATTGCACTACCCGGATCATGGCCAACTAGCCAGATTCTCGCATATATTGATGTACATGCGTGACACTTTGCATTGACTCCCCATTGACAAGACAATACAGTCTAAGCTGCTCCTCATTGGCCGGGCTTCGATCTCTGGCTCGTCACCAGATTACATCTCTGAGCCCTCCACATACATCCATACATGTTCTAAATCGAGTGAGACTAAAAACTGATATCTTCCTGTGTATATCTTGATCTTCATAATACGCCAAGCACCCACCATGATGTTGCAGACAAGGCAGAACTTCTTCTTTTCATACGGAACAAGCTTTGGTGGAACGTCATTCATGTCTTCAGAAGAGTGGTGCAGGATGCTCATGCGGAATGCCTTTTCCTGTATTGCTTCCAACTTCTCTTTATGACGTTTGTCCGTCTCGTCTTGCTAAAATCAGCAGATGAAACATAAGCTCAATTATCATAAAGAAAGCAATACTTCTTCTCAGTTGGATTATCAACATGGGATGCATTTCCTATATCTAGTTGCCATACAAGAAACTCAGTTTGTCATGACTATATATACTTGCCTATAAGTTGACATCGCGTAAAAGTCGACCTCTACAGTTTTGACCTTGGAAAGGGGAAAAAGTCTATGATCCGCATATAAGTTGATGCATCTTTTTATGTATAGCTGGTAAATCTGGACATTTTAAAGCCCTTTAAACACCAATCAAAGGTAACAAAATCAGACCCTAAGAGTAGTACACACACTGCGCAAGCACGTCCTTTGCACAGATTAAAGTGTCATTCAAGAACTTATGTGCCACTAATCAAACAGCTTCTAATCATATTATCTGTAAATGATCAGTCTGTGTGATTTTAAGTTAAGGTTACCAGATATCTTCCATTGTTGCATCATGCGATCTCCAACGGGTATCTCGTTGTCCATGTTTCGTGTGATCTCAGATGAATAAATCTTAAGATTTTGGCTTGCCTCTCGTTTAAAGCCGACCCCTAACTTTTAACTTCCAAAATTGTCCCAAAAAACTTCGACTTGTAGGCGAGTATATTTGGTAGACAATTATGTGTCCTGGCAAAGTGGTATTGTTCTGCCAGGTTACCTGAACACTTCCCTAAGTGGATGGTATCTCTTCAATAAAATCATTTAAATGAAAAATCAAGAGATACTACTAAATCTAAAACATAAATATATGCAATTAAGCAGAATGGTTTTCAACCATCTGTGGAATATAGGTGGATAGCCAACATGTGTCTGAAGATGATCGATAACTTATAATTGCACTTGGCTGGCAAGACTAAAGTTAACATTACCCTTAATGTTTTTGGATAGTGTACCTTCTGTTGGATTTTCTTCTGGAGCTCTTCAATGTGAGCCTGTTGCTGTTTGTTAAGTGCTGCTAGGCGTTCCTCTCGATCACGTTCCTTGACTCTGGCTGCTTCTAGTCGCTCTTTCTCCTTCTCCTGCTGGCGTTGCTCAAACTCTGTCACTCGCTGCTGACGACGCTCCTGAATCTCCTGCAGTCGTGACTGTCTATCGGCCTCTAAGGCACGACGTCGCTCCTATGCATAATCATCTTATTGTCATCATTACTATCATAGCTATCATAAGAACCATAAACACAATGTTCAGGGGCGCCCGCAGGCTTAAAAAATTGGATGCACACCCCTCTTGTAAGCAAATAATATGGCCGCTTGCCCGCTTTGCTACCATAAATATAAGTAGGAAAATTGAAATAGCTGCCATAGATAGAGTAGTGAGTAGTGAAAAATGTCAAATTAGACAACATCTAACGCTTTAACATGCTGTATTGCCATTTAACAAAAATATCGATGCAATGCCTATTCCTTGTGTGGATTTGATTTGGTGGGTGGACGCACGCGCATCCAGTGCGTCACACTGCGGGCGCTCTTGACCATGTTTACCTATTATCGTCATATTTATTATTATGCTTGTAAACCCATTTCATCCAATCACATTCATCACAACTGTCCATGTCATGCTCATGAAGATTGTCGTCATCATTGCCACTAGCAGGAAATCTACCACCACGTAACACTTTAACGAAGAGAGTGTACTAAAAGTGGCTGGGAAACTAAGTAGCTCGTTGTTAAAGTGTTAAAACGATTTTCTCACTAACACTCCTTTACCTTATTGTTTTCATTTCAACATTTTAACTTTCTTCATTTCAACAGTTTAGTTTATTACTCGAAAAAGACACACAACTTACTTCGACTGCAGCTTCTTTTGCAGCTTTTTCTTCATGCTTCCTCTGTCTTTCTTCCTAATATAAAATCAAATCAAATTCTACAATTTGCCAAAAATACTCCTCAGTCCATTATTTAATTCGCTAAAGGTAATTCAACAGAGTAAACAGCACAAAAATTGGTCAACCTGAATTCCTGAATTACCTGAAAGCTTAACACAAAATTTACTTTACTTTTCAAGTCTATAAATGCAAAATCATTCTATCAAGCCACAATAGCAGAATGTCAGTAAATGAAGCCTATAATTTGGTCATTCAATCTGTCGTTTTTACAATTTCACCTTGAATATTGCTTTCATATGAAAAGGAAGTTCACCTGGAGGTCTTGAAGACGAGCTTCTGACTCCTGATATTTTGACATGATTTCGTGACGCTTATTTTGTGCCTCGAGCGTGTTAATGAACACGATCTCATTCAACTGGAATCAGTCAAGACAGCATCACAGCAAATGAAATTTGATTTCTTTTTGCAAAATTTTGCAAAAATAACACAAAAAATTTGCAGTTTAGTATCTAGTAGAAATATAAACAGCAAGTCTTGCGATGCACTGGCCCTGTGTCCAGGAACTTGGACATATCAATTTCAAATTCAAAGGCTTATGTCATACCCTGGGACATGGAGACTGCCAAGTCCCTGGAGTTAGCCCTAAGAGCCAGCCAAGAGCAGGAAGTGCTAGCAAACTTTACTCTTAAGCCTCGTATATAAGAGATGGATAGTTAGTACTACTATCCTTCACTGTCTGATCTTTCCACTGCAGAAAACACTCAACTGATCTAATTTTCTAGCAGAGTTCACTAGAGGTCTTTCTGCTTGTTGAAGAGTTGAACACATGACCTCTCGGTTGACAGTACAGCATGCTAACCACTACACTATTGCATAACTTTATCTAGCTACAGACAGACCTTATTTTCTTCTTCATGTGCTTTGCGAACTTTCTTCTGCAGCTGGAGGTGTCGCTTTTCATCAGCTCGTTTAAGTTTTCTTTCCATTGCAGCACGACGTTGCTGGAGCAAATCTAACTTCTTCGCTTGTATTTCTTCTGCCTGGAAAATCACACACCTTATTCTCATGTAAGTAATATGTACAATGCATCAAGACATTTAATATAGTAAATATTAAGTACCTCATATATAGGCAATGCATGCACTACTATCTCACAGATATCAAAAAGTGCATTTTAAAACAGTTTGAGAATGTTTTCTGAACAGAGTTAAATGCAACAGTACGTAAGTGCAGCGGAAGAGTGATCCACGAAGAAGGTCCAAGACATGAGGCATGATGGGCTTGAGCTGATGTGCAGAAGCTTGGAACCTGAATATCTCCATGAGTACCACAGCATGACTGCCGACCCGGTTAACTAGACACTGGAACCTGGAGCTTCTGAAGTATGTCTAGTGCTTCAAATCTCTAATCTAATGACTTTTACAGTGCCGTTATCATAAAGCACAAGGCATCAATCGATGGTCAGTTCAAACAAAACCACAGCCAAAGACAGAGTACATTAGAGAAGTCAGATCAAAATCCAGTAAATCAGACACACTATGCTATGAAATGTCAATTACATGAAGGAGTTAAATTCTCCAGACAGTTATATTCACAAGATACCATAGAGTTTGTTAAATTATTAACCAATTCAAGTTTACATGACACAAAACCTTAAATCATCTATTCGGCACCAGTTTAAATTATATATACATTTTGCCTTATCTTTCTTGGTATAGGCAGTTCTTTTATTCTCTTTGTGTAAGACATTGTGAAACAGGATAGTTTCATTAGATGGAGTAAGCCAAAAGGAATTCAGTGGCGTTTATGGTTCAACAAATTCAGTTAAAATCTAGTCCCTAGGTTGATTATTAGACAAGGAACTGAAGTGAAGACCATCATAACGATGACAATAACTCTATGACTTCAGATCTGCATTCACTGAGTTACATGCAACTTTGACGACCTGTAATCTGACGTAACCTGATGACCCACACATGTTCAATCATTTGAATGATTTATAAGCAAACTCTATGAATCCCATTAATTCCATATGTCTGCTCTAACTATATTGCAATATAGCCATTCACCAAACTCAATGGCCACGTAAACATTTAATCCTATATGGAAGGCTGACTTCAATGAATTGTCCACAGCAGTTGATGGACTCTTCAAGTGTCTCGAATATCCTTGTCTTCACACTCCTCTACTTCCAACTAGATTTCTCTTCAGTGGTGATGCTTTCGTCATCATCTCTGTTATCGTTGTCGTCTGTTGAAACATTTCTCTACCTCTCTGTATATGCACTTAAATTTCAAGACCGTGGTGCCGAATTACTATTCTTAAAGGTGTCGCTTTAATTAATCATTTTAATTAAATAATATAATACTTAAGTAAACAAACAAGTTATCTGAACAGAGTGAAATCACTACACATACCTTTTAAAGTATCCTAAGTATCATATGCACTTGGCAGCATACCTTTTTAGTGAGCACACGCATCCGTTCCCCTCTCTCTTGTAGCAGTTTTTCTCTCAGTTCTTGAGCTTTAGCTTGCTTCTCTTCATGCTGTCGTTTGGATTCAACAGTCGACCTATTTATTTATACATGCATTCAGGATTTATTTCCTTATTTAATATTTACTATTCATGTGTTGATTATTTATTAATTTTTTAATGATTCATTCATTTATGCATTTATGATTTAGTCATTAATTTATAATTTATTTATCAGTTCAGTATGCAATTCTTTTTTTGTAAAGCGAGAGAATAAAAAAAATCAGTATATCTCTTTGCATTCCTTTTATCACATTATGTTATATTTGCATTAACTGCCTCCTTACAGCAGCAATATTTGAGTTGTACCACATGTGGCTAAAGAGGGCATGAAGCAACCCTTTTTGACTTAGCAAGAATTTGTTTAAGATTTTCAGATAAAGTTCACTTTAGCTGGACAGCAAGTTCAGTAGCTGTCAAAGATGGAGAGCAAGAAGTCGGCTTTCAACTCCGGAATGTTGAGCGTCTTCCAAGGGTGGTAACTGATGAAAGAGTAAGAGCAAGGTGGAAGATTTTGAGATGTACTATACATATGTTCTCTTGAAACTGCAATCACAACTAGGAGTGAACTTGCCTTTTTCGAGAGGGTGAAGAGAGCTTCTCATGCACATGAACTACCCTTCCAGGTATTCGACTTTCCGCCTCTTCCCCGATTTCTACCATGTCACCCCAAGACATGCCTTTCCATCGTTCCACCTCCTCTGCAAAACACAGGAATGAATGTAAGTATGGTTGGTTTTTAAACAGTTAAACTGGGAAAACAATGCAGCTTGTCATAACAGTGTTGAAGACCCTCCCAAAGACATCTGAACATGGCTATCTAGCAGAGCAAAGGGTGCAACTTGAAATAATATATTCTGGGTGTTCCGGTGTTTACACCAACAAAAGCACCACCTATTCTGAGTCACTCATCTGTGCAGCTATTTTCCACTGCCTTTGGGAAGCAGCAGGATGGAGGCCAAGAAAATCCTTATTAACCAAACAAAAACTGAAACTCTGCTACTGGGTACTACACAGCAACTTAATACATTTGGATGCCTTATAGCAATTAGACAATTATTCAATTACTTTACTGTTTCCAATGGATACCATTCTTTTTACTAGAGTAATTAGACAAGTAGATTACTGTTTCCAATGGTTACCGTTATCTTTATTTGAATAATTAGACAATTAATTTACTGTTTCCAATGGTTACATTATCATTATTAAAGCAATCTATATATATATACAGTTTCCTTATATGTAAATTTGTCCATCGTAAGACGCTACGTCACAAACGGCTTCTGTTCTATTGTGAAACCGTTTGTGACGTCAGTACTGCCGTCTTCACGACAGCGGTCTTGACGACACATATAGGCCTAAATATGATGTCATAATATGACGGGTTAATACTCTAACACTATATACTGCCGTCATAATTATGACGGGAAAATACACTAGTTACACAATAAGCTTACTGTTTCCTATGGATACCATTGTCTTTACTAGAGCAATTAGACAATTAGGTTACTGTCTCCAATGGTTACCATTATCCTTTATTAGAGCAATTAGAAAATTAGTTTACTATTGTTAATGGATACCATTATCTTTATTAGAGCAATTATTAGACAATTAGTTTACTGTTTCCAATGGATACAATTATCTTTATTAGAGTAATTACACAATAAGCTTACTGTTTAGAATGAATACCATTATCTTTATCAGAGCAATTAGTAGGGCATAGCCGGGTACTGACCCGGATACCCGGAAATTCCGGGTATTGAACACCCGGAAGACACCCGGACCCGGAGCTGAAAGGTCATCCGGGTCCGGGTGGGTAAATGTCAACTAACAGTAACATAATGTAATGACATCAGGAACAGTAAGTTGCCTTGGCGACGGCCTTTGGCTATCCATGATCTGCCAGCGTTTTCTTTTGATTATTGAGAGTCCCAGCAAGCCCCTCTCCCCTCCTCATTTCGCCTATGCCCCGACGATTTCCTTTGATGTTGAGAACTTCATCAAGTCCCTCTCCCCTCCTACTTTCGCCTAGACACCACAATTCCCTTTGATGTTGATAACTCTATCAAGTCCCTCTCCCCTCCTCCTTCCGCCTATGCACCGACAATTTCCTTTGATTATAGAGAGCTCCAGCAAGTTCCTCTCCCCTCCTCCTTTCATCTATATGCCGACAATTCTCTTTGATTATTGAGAACGCCATCTAGTCCCTCTCTCCCACCCTTTTCGATCATTGCAGTTGTTTTCCTTGTTTATTAAAATGTTCTGAAGTTGATTGGTAGAGGGTAGAGTGGAGTTATTTTTTCGCGACATTGTGTTCGGTATTTTTTCGTGACATTGTGTTCGGATTAGAGATTTGAGATTACTGTTAGTTTTAATACCCGGACCAGCTACCCGGACCCGGCAGATTTTTATTCAAACTACCCGGACCCGGTACCCGGTTGAAAAACGGCACCCGGCTATGCCCTAGCAATTAGACAACTTTTACTGCTTCCAATGGATACCATTGTCTTTATTAGAGCATTTAGACAATTAGTTTACTGTTTCCAATGGTTACCATTACCTTTATTAGAGCAATTAGAAAATTAGTTTACTGTTTTTAATGGATACCATTATCTTCATATGAGCAATTAGACAATTAGTTTACTGTTTCCAATGGATACCATTATCTTTATTAGAGTAATTAAACAGTTTACTGTTTCCAATGGTTACCATAATCTTTATTAGAGCAATTAGACAATTAGTTTACTGTTTCCAAAGGTAACCATTATCTTTATTAGAGCAGTTAGAAAATTAGTTTACAGTTTCCAATGGTTACCATTGTCTTTATTGGAGCAATTAGACAATTAGCCTACTGTTTCCAATGGTTACCATTATCTTTATTAGAGCAATTACTCAATTAGTTTACTGTTTCCAATGGTTAAAAATATCTTTATTGAAGCAATTAAACAATTAGTTTACTGTTTCCAATGGTTACCATTATCTTTATTAGAGCAATTAGAAAATTAGTTTAATGTTTCCAATGGTTAACATTATCTTCATTAGAGTAATTACTCAATTAGTTTACTGTTTCCAATGGTTACCATTATCTTTATTAGAGCAATTACTCAATTAGTTTACTGTTTCCAATGGTTACCATTATCTTTATTAGAGCAATTACTCAATTAGTTTACTGTTTCCAATGGTTACCATTATCTTTATTAGAGCAATTAGAAAATTAGTTTACAGTTTCCAATGGTTACCATTGTCTTTATTGGAGCAATTAGACAATTAGCCTACTGTTTCCAATGGTTACCATTATCTTTATTAGAGCAATTACTCAATTAGTTTACTGTTTCCAATGGTTAAAAATATCTTTATTGAAGCAATTAAACAATTAGTTTACTGTTTCCAATGGTTACCATTATCTTTATTAGAGGAATTATTCAATTAGTTTACTGTTTCCAATGGTTACCATTAATTTATTGAAGCAATTAGACAATTAGTTTACTGTTTTGTATGGTTACCATCATCTTTATTAGAGAAACTAGGCAGTTGGTTTATTGTTTCCAATGGATACCAAAATCTTTGTTAGAGCAATTAGACAAGTAGATAACTGTTTCCAATGGTTACCATTATCTTTATCAGAGCAATTATTCAATTAGTTTACTGTTTCCAATGGTTACCATTATCTTTATTGAAGCAATTAAACAATTAGTTTACTGTTTCCAATGGTTACCATTATCTATATTAGAGCAATTAGACAATTAATTTACTGTTTCCAATGGTTACCATTATCTTTATTAGAGCAATTAGACAATTAGGTTACCGTCTCCAATGGTTACCATCATCTTTATTAGAGAAACTAAGATTAAATAAACTATTTGACACAAATAGCAATGTTCAAAATGCTTGTGTAAACCATGACATTATATTTGCAGAGATCATCCCAAATCTTCCCAACACTGCAAAAATAAAAGAGGATGAGAAAAAAGCAGCACGTGCTAGCCACCTGAATGGGGCAAGGCTAGGTAATGTACAGAACACGTACCTTCATATTGCTTTGCATATGCCTCTGCAGAAAATTCTGTTTGCGATGACCCCAACTACAACACAACCAGGTGTACAATTGACAACAGTAATTGAAGCACATCTTTCTCATCCATCCAAAGACATGGTATAATAACCCACTAAACTGAACTGTTTTGGAATTCATACGGTAAAGTTTCAGTGAATACTATAATCAGAATTTTGATGTGAGAAATTGTAGTTAGCAACTCCTGTTGCAGCAGCGTCTAATGCATAAAACTTTAGACACACTAAATGGTGCACTGAAACCAAGCCGTAATCAGGTCAATATATATTAGTCTGCCAAGACAAGAAGGCAGCCTATGGTGGATAAGCAATTTGAAATGCAAGAGAAATTGCAAGATTGTATAACGTCAGAAAATTTAAATTGCACCTGTGTACATAGATAATCATAAATTTGACATCCAATATTAAACATACCTACAAAGCCTATCACAGAACAGGCTAGCTCACTGTGCCTCAAACATCAGCTGAACAGCGTATTCAAAGATTTTTATAAAATGATACATGCAATTTATGACCAAAATTAGCTTCTATCTTATTCAGCTGCAAGAAAGAAATAAGACTTCATCAACCACAAAATGCACACATCTGTAACATAATTATTTAAGTTACTCATCACTGATTACAACATTTACACAGTGCCTTTCTAACCCAATAGTGATAATTCTACCATGTTCTACCTCTCATCACTTTGATTCAATTCATTTGTACTCAAAATTAAAAGTGGGCCATAGCCTTCTCAGCATGGATTAAACTTCATCACTTTTGGATAGCTAGTTGACCCAGAAATTTCATACATAAGTATGCGTGCATGTGTATACTAACTCCTTGTTCGCTTTCTGCTTCAGTGTCCGGTTCGGTCTCTATGACTATTTCTAAGTTCTCCTCCCTTGCGATCTCATCCAAGTAACTCCTTTCTTCTTCCATTGCCGACTTCACTGCCTCTTCTTCATCGATGGTCTTACACAGTTCCTGAAAGTACAAATGATATGGTAAATTATGCTAACTATAATGGAAAATTTATAGTCATGTGTGCAGCATATTTCCGAGGTACTTAAGGAGCTACATTAACTGTCTTGATACATGTGTACATACATCTGCTTGGTACCAATGTACACATATGTATGTATGTCTGTATGTATGTATGTACTGGGTATGTATTAGTCACGGACTTCCTTTTTATGCATAAGATATGTTTTCGATGCATATATGTACACAATAATTATTCATGCATGTAAATGGTTGGATTATATGCTGACTGTGACTAGACACAGTGCCCAACAGATGGTTGGTCAACAGTCAGTGTTTGTGGGCGCACCAATACTGATACAACATCTAAAAACAACAGCATTACGATATTGCAGTACTGTATGGTTCACAGCTTGCCCACAGCTGATGCTAAACAAATAATGCAGAACAAAGTCAACAGTGCTTCCTCAGTTCCACAACTGAAATTAAGTAAAATGAAAACATACAGCTCCCATGTCTCATATGGAATGTATGGGGGGGGGGGTCATTCCCACTATCCAGCCCTTGATGTGGCAATGCCAAGGTCCTGGACACGAGGCCAGTGCACCACAGGATATGTCTGTTGTTTACTCCTCACCTTATGCTTGCATCAAATTCTACTGCTAAACGATGCCAAAAATGTGCAAACAACTTGTCAGCAGGCTCAAATCCACAATCGTTAAAATACAGATCAAGTATGAGCACTATTGATTTGACTACTACAGTATCGAGACTCACTTTGTTTATATCTTCCTCTTCATCTTCATATTCTCCATCAGCATCTTCATCACTTGAACCAGCTCCCCTCTTACTGCTCCTTACACTATAGCTAGGATTATGATAATTCTCAGCAGCAGCAGCTGTTTCCAATGCCTCTGAAACTCTGGCAGTTGGAGATGACTCTAAAAAATTTGATAATCATTACAGTACATCTTATATTAAAAAGTTAAAAGCAACAAAAAATATATTTAATTCACCAATAATAATATTCATGCACATTAATTACACAATTCTATTACACATGCCAATATGCTTGTATAGTGAGAGCATAAAATTATCACAAATATAAATGTTACTTTGTTTATAATCAATGAAGCAGTTTTTTGATGACTGTTGAGTCACACTGGTGCTTTTCTTACAGCAAATCACACCAGCGCATTTATCTAGCAATCCTTCAAGCGAGACTCCTCAGAGGAACTTCCAAACTGATATAAAAAAATATAAACAATCATTATCACAGAGAATGTTCTTCAAACTCTGAAAGTTACAGCTGTACGTATTTCATCACCTGAGGCCAAGTTGTCAGTAAATATTTCGTTCTTTCTCGCAGGTGATGTCTCAGATGGCAAGTCAGCATGTGTACGTGGTGTTATGTTAGCCTTTTGCAATGCCTCTGCTTTTGGAGCCAGCTTCAGAATTGGAATGGTGTTTGAATCGGAAATAAGAACCGGACGATTCTCCTTTTCACTGCCGACTGGACTTGCCTTCTGTTCCAGGGCACTCGCAGGTGGAGACGGAAAGACAGTTATAACGTTCAAGGCACTCAAGCTGCGTGCTGACTGGGTTCCAAGAGGCAGGCCAGTGCCTCGATGTATCTGAACAGCCATTGCAGACACTGACCTCTTGAACTCTGGCACTGCAGAACCATCTTCCAGCCCTGAGAAGCAGGCTGATACTGGACGCATTCGGATTTTTCCAGCACGCTGTACAGTTTCCCATCCCTCAAGATCTTCTGCGAACAACAGCATCAAAATTTCCTGCGGTCATATACATCCTACCAGTCCAATGCACATCTTCAATAACAGCACAACTGCGGCCTACAGTAGTTTATGTTATTTATCTTATCTTATATGATTATTTATAAAGCGCCACTCACAGTATCGACTATTCAGAGGCGCACCCAGCGCGACAGCTCTGAGGGGAAAAGAAAGGTCTTTAGGCAGCGGAGAGAAGAGGGCAAGATCCCAAACAGTCGTTTATACAATTTACATTAGTTCATGTGATTTACAGTAGCTTATGTGATTTACTGTAGTTCAAGTGATTTACAGTACCGTAGTTTATGTGATTTACAGTAGTTAACAAATAGCCCACCCAAAGACAAACACGACATACCTTTGTTCTCTTCACCAGCTTCCACAGGTTGTAGATTACAACCATTTGGTTCATTTGGTTTCTGTACACCATCATTCAAATTGTTTGGATTATTCACTGGATTCTTTTTCTCAGCCAAAACAGTCTGGTCAGTGGTTGTTTGGCTGGATGCAGTCACAGTTGGTGCCGTCTTGATGCCTCGTACTTTGTCAGCCCAACTGTTGCCACCAACCTGCACAGCTCTGTAGGCAGATATATGAAATTAAAAACAATGACTCTCACTCATTATGCTACCCTGAAGAGTTCTGAGTTGCATACTTCCCTCTATGCCTGGAGTTGTACACACTCTGCACAGCTCCATGGGTGGACAAACCCATAAAACAATGATAATCATACTATAATAATAATAATAATAATAATAATAACATGAACAGTTTTTAGAGCGCTGTAATGCGACCATGCCGCTACAAGGGCGCTGCTACCACAACAATTGCTAATTTTTCCATCAGCCTCTCAGAGCAAATATGCCTGCAGACCAACAAACCAGGTGATTTTCACCTATGTGTCCAAAGGTTTAAATCCTTTGTGAAAAGCACTTGTTATAGAAACACAGCTGTCTAATCTATGTGCTTGAAATGTCCCATTACCATTCTTTCTGGGACTTGGGGTCTGAAGAAACATGTTCATCATTGTTTTAAGATCAATGTTAAAAATCAATGCAGACATATACTAATAACACTCATATAATAATAGAATTAGAATTATAATAATAATTCGCCTACCTTAGGATAAATTAATACATAGCCATATCTTTACTGGATCCTGAAGGTGCTAATCAGAAACTGGCTTTGATTTTACTTATCAAATTATACTATCTTCTGCTTCAACAGCTGATTTAGCCATTCACAATATTTCAATTAAATGTCTATCTTTGGTAGTAACACTGTCTTTGATTATAATTTTGCATTTTAGAGAAAAGATGTTCATTATGTACTGATATATTGCCAAACAGTGGATAGACTTCAAAAAGTCTCATGGACAACATATTCTCTGCAAAATGTTAAAAATCATGTGTATAGTTAGCTTTTTAAGCCATTGTTACACTGTTGAGCATCAGCTGGAGAAAACAAATACTTGTTTCACTCGTTTTCGTAGCATTCTGCTAACAACCCGAGTCGTTTCTTAAACTTTCATATTAAAGTCCGCTCGATATTTAATTACGCCAAGGAACACTGCCAGATCACTTAATCATTACAGTTTTCAGCACACTTAATACAGAAACTCAATATTCATGTTCCATTCTTGGTTGCCATCAAATTGATTGATTGATTGATTGATAATATCGAAAAGCTTGGTGGACTGGATGAACACATTCGGTGGGCTGGATTGTGACTCACGGATCGTATGTTCAACAACTCTATTGTAGAACAACATAGCTCATGATAAAATCGATGTTGTTGAACCAAGTAATGTAACTCCTAAGAAAACATTTGTCTCAAAGATCTGTCAGTTCCCAGACCATACCTCAAAGAATTATTGGGGATATAGGCTTGCAATAAAAAGCCCTACTTTACTTTATATTACCACGAGGAAATATTTCGGACGTAAGTGTTTGTTAAAAGAAGAGCATCATCACCTGGCATTCCCAGGTCCACTGAATGTCAGACTTCGAACGACCGTTGGGGATGGAAGAAATCCGTCCTTTCCATGACCCGCAGAAAGCAATTTTCCTGGCGATTTTCTTACTTCCCAGGCTAATGATGTTGGTCTTCAGAAAAAAGAATTATAGAATGAACAGGCATGACTGATTTTACTCATACACTGAGAAGGTCTTTGACCAACACTAGGAAACAAATTTTCATGCAAAATTATGCTAGATTCAATAACATGTTTTATCAATAAGGATACAATTAATAAGAGAGATGGCTGAGCAGTAAAAAGAGTCCTGAATGTAGACAATGCAAAAACTTGTTTGCCTTTTATCTTGAAGACTGTTATGTGAAGATACACTACAAATGCAAACTTTCTTCCTAACTTCCCTATCTCACAGCCTCAGAAAGCCAGCTAAAAAATGACCAATAAGAAATAATAGTTGTCTGAAAACACTTATATATTCCATTTTTTGCAGCTGTATGATGTATTGTAATGTAACTGAATATTATAGTATACCTTCTGAGTCCCTTTTAAAGATGTGCCTTGCTAGCTACATGTTTTAGAATTCATTAAAAAATAACAAGTAAAGAAAAAATTAGGTGAGGTTAATTTAACAGTAGGCTTCAAAAGCTTAAAGAAATAGCCTACCCTGTGCATTTTGATAACTGTAATATTGTTATAAAGCATATAATCACGCATATAGCAGAGAAGCAGTATACACTCTATGCAAGTGGAAAATCACTGCAAGTCATGATAAACAGTGTCATATTATCCTTTCAGAAATAAACAAGAAAACTTAAAAGCTAACAAGACTCTTGTTGTGCAAGTGATGTCATCTTACACTCTTTTGTACCATAATTAAACAGGCAGAATTTTAAACCACTGCTTTATGAAAACTATTCAATGGAAGTATAATTGTGGAGTTCTGTTTTCCAGTACAGATGCAATTCTAATGCTGAATTTACATCTGTCTAGTGACTGACAGTGCAGTCTAATCTAGCTGAGTCTGAACTGCTACAGGACACTAAAAAGATATTCATCCCTTTTCTTAAGTTCTTAAGTGCAGGAAATGGGGCCAGTGCATATATAGCTGAATGAAGACTTAAAACTATTACAACTTTCCAAGAGTGACACAGTCACATCCCCACTGATTTCATCTAAATCATATATGACACATGGTTACTTATAAAGCATCACACACAGTAAATAGACTATTCAGAGGCTCTCCCAGTGCGACAGCCCCAAAGGAAAAGGAAGGTCTTCAGGCAGCGGAGAGAAGAGGGCAAGATCCCAAACAAATATCTTGCTACGGAGTAAGGGGGCAGGTCATTCTATATAAGGAAGGGTTAAGAATGGCAAAAGCAAAATGCTGAGCCACTGAAGTCCTAGCTCGAGGAACAAGGAGATCAAGACGGTCTACGGACCAAAGAGGGCGGGAAGAGAGAGCAGAGAGAGGTTTACGCATTATGTCACAGAGGTACTTAGGAGCTTTTTCCTGCTGAGTTCTAGAGACTAGGAGTAGGACCTTTTATTGGATGCAGGAAGCAACAGGAAGCCAGTAAAGTACATCAGTCATAAAGGTAGTTATGTGGGAGAAGCGATGGATATGGCCAATAAGCCAGGCAGTCGCATTCAGAACATGCGTGCAAAATTGCCAGAAACCTTAATGTTCAGAGGATTGTACGCGCGATCCTCATTGCATGAAGTAACCCCCAACACCGTGTTTAATACATGAAAGCATGCAAAGATTCCATAACATGGTAAAGCGGTAATGTTTTATGCATTCTGTGTGGTTGGTTCACAATGGAGATCCACACAAGATTAGTTCTTCCACATAAGCAGATAAAAATCTTACACCACACATACCTTTGCTGCTATTAATTAATTACTCTTCAAAAGACACTTCTGCCTTATTAACACTTTTGTTAAACAAAAATAAAAGAAAAAGACAAGCAGACATGACAGGTTGACAAACACACAGATCAACACAGTGAGTGGAAAGCAGAGAGTGAAAACAGAGAGAAGTACTTAAACAGAAAGAAGGGAATGCAGCAAGAGAGAGAGAGAGAGACTGGTTGATGGCCAGACAGACAATCAAACAGATGCATACACAGAAAGAGATGGACAGACAGAGGCAGATAGGAACAGACAGACAAACGAAGACATACTAACTGTTCACACACAGACTGACCTTGAGCCTTCGTCTGCATTTTCGTAAGCTCTCATCAACTGCAGACGCTCAATCAACGATCTAAAGTCTTTAGTATACTGGTCTAGGATCATGATCACTTCCTGACATGTCAAAAGGTCAACAAAGTTCAAAAGGTCAGTACAGGCCTTTGATCTTGGCTTGTCATAGCAGACAAGTTTGAGCTCTGCACTTCTACCTTACAAGTACATAACTACGTCAAAAAGCTATCGAATAACTAACATTTAATCAACTAACCAAAACAAGCTGTGACAAATATAGGCAGGCAGATCACAGTACAAATGAAGCCACACAAATTTCCAGACTAACACATAACGTAATGCAAATAAAATTAAATATATTGACTTGCTCTGGGTTATTGATGAAGCAAGCAATAGCTGCAGGCAAGGCAAGTATTAGAAAAATTGAAAGACGTGTGGATGACAACCTCTGGGAAATTAGAATTCACTGGCAGATCCATTTGGCAACAAATGTTCCAGATAATGGGAAACAGAAAATGGGGTAATACTGAAGAAGTATCATCATCGAAGAACCAACTTATTGAACTTAAACCTCAAGAAAACAAAATGCAGCACAGAAAATAAAACTGCATGCAGCAGCACAACTTAAATACTCATCAACAAATCTAAGGAGAAAGGAACGAAGAAGGCTGCACAAAGACCAAAATAAAGTGAGCAAGATGCTTTAAATAAAAATGTTCACAGTTCAGAAAGCAAAGTGTTTATAAGACTAGAGTGCTACTAAAAACTTAGGAATAATGGTGCATTAGGCAAAGATACTCAAGGATTTAGAGCTCCATATAACAAACACATATTTAAAATAAACGACTGAGAAAACGAGATAGAACAGAGATATTCGGTACAAAAAGCCGAGGGCCAGCTATGACAACCATGTAAATGGTTCTAATCATTCAACTGATAATCAATCTCATATCAGCGATTAAGCCAAGGCAATCATCGATTTGCTATGAATCATTATAACATGGCTAAAAAATTCAGCATGAAATATACTGGCTGGTAAAATCAACTTTTGAATCATAGCTCTGCCCTCACAAGCACCAAACTATCACAAGAAGCAGCTGACCACTGTGTATACAAATATATGCCTTCAGGTGTTTAATGCACAAACCTCTGGCCCGCACTCTCGTAGGCCTTCAGCATGCTTAGGGCATCGGCAAGACATTCAAACTCATGACGATTCCTTTCAAGGGTCATTACCATCTCCTGGTAAGAGCACTGTAAGATCTTACTGCCTAACTTTGACAATTCTAGCTACACGAGCAATAAAACAAATTATAATACACTACATCATCTACTGCTCACAGAAGTCTTTGTCAGAATCACCAAATGCTATCCATGCATACACCAAACCAAAGGGACAAATAATTCCCAAGACCTTTTCGCCGTATTGGACGATTCAGGATAGAAGCACCACAAACATAACACTATCGAAAGTGTTTTTGGTGATATGACAACGCTAGAGGTACTCATCTTTTCAGCTACTGGTATGATTCCTAACTGAATAAAATTCTAGTACTACCTACTCTAGACTAGGTCCTACTGCTACCAGAATCATTCAGAAATACACTAAACAAATGCATCAATTAGTTACAGTTCATCAACTACTTCAATAAAAATCACAGCTTCGTTAAAATCCTCTGATTTTTAAGCTAACAGAAAGAAATAATTATAAGCCACAGCTAACAATACAACAAGCATCTTGTTAAACGTTTATACTAGTACGAAAAACAAGTTCACTATATAACCAAGGTCAGCACGGTTTAACCAAAAACCTTCGTCACATTTAAGGTTAATTAAAACTATTTAAAGTAGAGCATTTCTCAAAAACTTCATCAACAGATTCTTTGCTAATGTATTGTAATAATGCAAAACGTGGTAGAAAGAGCATATAAACTATCATTTAGCCAGGATTGTGTAACATGTATAAACACAGAAAATAAGAAAAATGGGATTTTCTAACCTTGCACTCTACAACACTTTCATCTGTTTCACATGTTTGATAGATTTCATCAACTGCTCGGCGAAGATTTTCGAACAGGAAGGCCCAGTATCGGGCACGTAAATCTTTCTTTGTGGCCACACCAGTCTGCCTGTTTCCAGGCACTTTCGAGGCACCACCATCTGCTCCTTCAGCACCTCGAACAGGTCGACGTGGTGTACGCGGACTAGAGACAGATCGTGGATCTGACTGAGTACGGTGTTGTCTAGACTCTGTTCTCGGCGTCTTACGTAAGGGTGAAGTACCTTGAGCATTGGTTTTGCCTGGTTTCATTTTGGCTGTGCAACACAGGCATACAAACAATTGCTTTACAGTTTTGCCCAGTAATAAGTGGTATCTTACGTTCAGTCTAAGTCTATATTCATAATAAGAGATAAGACACCAGGTAAACAGGAACCAGGAAACCTTCAAGAAACCACGCTTTGTGAATGACATTTTAATTTGCATAGACTTTACATGACACCTACAGAAATTTTGGCTAAAAAGTTGTACATGAGAAGAACTATTACCCATTTTTTGTTAAAACGATTCTTTACACAAAATCAGATTTGAAGAACTAGCTAGCAGAGTGTGTACTAATAAATGACCATGACATTATTCACGTGGGGTGCAGATAAAAGTTTTACTGATAAAAATGGACCAATTGACAATGGAACTGAAACTTTAGATTATTCAGGTGAATCTATAATTATACCATGGACCTGTACATTCTGTAACAGGGACCAACATTGTCGATTTCACATGGTAAATTGAGATTTCAACCCCAAACTTAGAGATGGCTGACCATTACCTTGGCCTATTTTTTCATTTAAAAAAATTACATGATGAAAAAACAACAGTTGAAACTGAAAATGTGCCATACATACTCTGATCAGAAGAATCCAAGGGAACACTCCAGGTGACTAGGTTTCTGGCTGTTCGCCCTTCAGCCTGAACTATCTTTCTGAAGTGATCAGAACCAGATGAATGCTGAAAAATTAACAAAATATCATATCATCATTTGATAGCAACTACAGTAAAACAAGTCACGAATCCCTAATGGCAAAAGCAGACTCCATAAGACAGAGCTTTAAAGAGATAGCTAGAGAAATATCAACATGACAATATACTGAGCATTGATCGATAGCTTGGCGAATGATATAGTGGTGAAACACAACCATGAATAGATTTCTTGCCATATACAACAGATCACTGTTTGGCATATAGAACAGATCCCTGTTTACTAGTGTTTAGCATTTACAACAAATCACTTTTTGGCATATACAACAGATCACTGTTTGGCATATACAACAGATCACTTTTTGGCATATACAACAGATCATATTTTGGCATTGATACTTTCCACAGAGACAAGTTGCAACTTTAGCATGCACCTGAATACGCATCTACAAGAAGTATTTGGAAATAAAAGGCAGAATAATTAAATCAATTGCAATCGTATTCATATAGCTGCACATAATTAGTGACGCTATGAATGATGTCACGTGGTGCAAGGTATCGACCATGTTGTTATGGCCAGTCATACTGCAGGAAATTGGAGTGATCAGTCAGTCAGCAGTCATTTGGTCATGGCACGCATTCACCGCTCTGCCACAAGTAAGCAAAGTAATGTAAATTAGGTAAATAAAATAATGGTCTGGCTCCAGGTTCGTCAATCGTCTTGGAGTCTAACTCACTCATCGAGCGACGACCTACGGTGCGACGCATTCGGCTAGGCAACGATTTACCGCTCGCCCAGACCTTTGCTACGCGAACGACCAAGCAGAGCGATCGATTGATCGCCTCAACTGAGAAGCTCTGCACCCATTCATGTAAGAAAAATATGGCGAGAGACCCCTGTAGATTGTATTTAATATCAGGCACTGGCAGAATAAGCCCATGTCTAGACCTTTGCTTGCGAAGTTTGGTTTGGTTTATTTCTGTGACATTCGGACATGTCTGACACTGGTTTTGGAGACTTGAAACCTCCACCACTTCCTCCTCCACCTCCATCTCCACTGATGCTGCCTGTCGAGCCACTCGAGCGCGACGATCGGAAAGAAGAATTTTGCCTCTTCTTCTTCGGGTCACTCATTCTTTACGTATAAGTTCAATACACTTGTATCTCAATTGTTTGCCTGTTTCACTTTAAAACATAAGTAAATAATAAATTTTCAATGCGTAATGCCGTTTAACAACAACTATAAACAACCGCAGCCATGAGAGTACTGCCCTGCACCGAATGGCAAATATTGGAATTTTTTGTAAAATACGATCGGAAACTGAAAGCAAAATTTATAAGTTCAGTAAATGCTAATAATAATTTTTTATATTTTATTATAAACACTATTACTAATTTATTTTAATAAAAATATTTTCAAATAAATAAACGCGCTTTGTAAGTATTGCGCTATAAAAGTTATATGTATATCTGCAGAATGAAAAGTCACAGAAATTCGTGCAATGTGTATTTTTCTTTACGTGAAAAAGAATATTCGGTTAAATGTCTGTACAGGCAAAATTTACGGGTCGTAAAGGAGTTGGTTTGTCAGGTACTTAAGTAGAATCATTAAAACTTAAGCGCATGTGCACGTGTCGCAGTTGTAAATAAGTATGTAAATGAAATCGTAACAGGTGCGGCCCGAAACCCGAATCCCCGAAATCGATTTTAGACTAAAATTACAAATTAATAGGTGAATAGGCAGTATATCGAGATTGTGGAAACTTATTAAACCGGCAAAATCCATCAGTGCCACCACAACTCTAAGCGAACCAGATTCTGTTAATTCTCACTTTGCTAATATTGCGACCGATTCCAGTTACTGTGCCACTAAAATTTGTGATCTGCTACCTAAACTTCTGCCAACGAGTCTTGATAAGGTTCTGCAGGAATTTGAAATAGAAAAACTCTTGTCAACTACAAAACGAACGTCACCAGGAATTGACAACATCCCTTACTGGGTCTTTCGTAACAGTTCTTACGAACTTGCAGATCTATTGTTACTCATATAACAAATCTATCTCTTAGCCAAGGCAAACAACCAACGTCCTGGAAACGAGCTGTTGTTACCCCTATCCCTAAGGCAGTGCTTCCCAACCTTTCTTCAACCACGGCACCCTTTCTAAGAACCATTCACCAGACGGCACATAATCCGCACATTGCCTTTATGGTAGCCTACTTGTATAAACAATATACTGAATATATATATATATATATATATATATATAATATTTTCAATTATTGAAGAAAACTGGATGGCACACCGCACCCAGGAACATTAAAATGGGAATCATATAGCGACATAATAATATGGATAGCTAAAGCAGAAAACTAAGTTATATATATATATATATACATATATATAAATTTGGTATGTACACTTATTCATTTTAATTTAGATAATCTGATAAAGTAATGTTTATTTATCCACTTAGATACAATGTTGTGTGTCTATAACTGTGTATTAATGATAAAACAATGTCATTATGATGATTATGTCAACGTCAGTATTGATATGAAAATCAGGAATTGTCAGCCGTTGTTTTAAAAGCTAGATAACCGGGACAAATTAATTAAAAGCAGACTATAACCAGGAAGGAAAAACCATGGCTAGTGGGATGGTTGACCTTGCAAAGAATGTGAAATTGGGTCAATATGAGCTTGAACGGCAGTTGGCAAGCACACTCCTACGTCATTTTCAACTGTAAATACACTGTGTTTCGTTTTGATTTGTGTCATTCCTGAAAATGCCTTTTCGCACTGCCATATAGTGCAGAAGGGCAGCAGAATGCCGACAGCTTTGGCACCTATCAAGGCGTATTCCTTCTCAATCACAATCCAGAAGCCTGTTAAATTCATTTCTGCGAACTTAAGTCGTAGTATTCTGTCAGCTGCAATGTCAATCAGCTGTTCTTTTCCACAATCTCTATGCCAAACAAATCCAGTTGGTGATGAAATGGGTTTCTGACCCAGTCTTTGTAAGAGATATTTAAAGTTGGAAAATAATATCGAAACTTTTTTCCAAATCTCATAAATGATCAGTAACAATGTAACACAACAATACTGCGTCTGGATCAACTTCAACTGCGCGAGGAAACATAGAAATTGAATTTTAAAATACTATAACGCAAAGATGCGTAATAATGAAGCTACTAACGGCGATGTCATAGACTTAGAGTCAATAAGTAAGTTAATTCGTCGAATAGTTAGTAGATGCAACACAAGGTGTCTATGGAGATCACATAGAGGTAGATCAGCCTGGTATGAAATTATAACTGACTGCACCAATTTATCAGCATGGGTTAGTGCATATTAGGATTTAGTGATATTATTGTCCTTTAAACTTCTGATTTCCGTCATACGGCCACATACGGCACACTTCTACCACTCCCGCGGCACACTTGTGTGCCGCGGCACACTTGTGTGCCGCGGCACACAGGTTGGGAAGCACTGCCCTAAGGTAACGCCTATTGCTGGTCTTTCAGATTTACGGCCCATATCAGTCACTCCGATCCTCTCTAGAATAGTTTAAAAAAATTGTTGTTCATCACTTCCTGCTATTCCACAGCATGTTTTGTCCGATCAGTTCGCTTTTCGTCCTACTGGAAGCATTACGTGTGCTCTTGTGTATCTCTTACACCAAATAACCAAACTTCTTGAACATAACACCTACGTTCGTATTTTTCCAGCAAACTGACTCATTCCCCATGATAATGTCAATAACGCAGCAGCTACGACTGAGATAGAGAAAGTCCGGACGGAGACTGAGACTATATAAAGGGGACTTCTTGTCTGAAAAACAACATTATAGACGATAAAATTGCCGTTATGGCAGTAAGTTCACCAGCGTTTCATAATAAGTTACTGGCATGGTAGTATGTCCAAAATGGCATCCACGCGAAAAGCGAAAGTGGAGAAGAAATTGGTACCCTCAATTTTTAGACCAAAGTTATGCCCTGCCCACAAATCTCATAGTAGTCTAGGTTCCCATCAGAATATCATGATCAAACATGTCAAATGCTTGAGAAAGACCCAGGAAAACACGACACCACCATTTCCACTGGTAATGTGATTGACTGCTTCCAACTAGGTGATATGTGTACTGCAGGTACATTTTGTCTTGAACCTATACTGTCATATGTACAGAAAGCTGTGTATAGCAACATGTGTGAGTATAGACCTCTTTCAAGAACTTTTGATACACGTGTACACAGGCACTGCTATTACATGGCAACTGTAAGCTTGGCAATATTTTACTGTACATTTTAAATATAAATGTTGTACCTTTGCTTACCATTAAAATGAATGATTGCAGCCATGTGTGAAGTTCAGGAAGACATTTGAGAAACAGTCAAAACATCGCATTGCCTGTGAGAGGTAGGCTATTTGTTATCAAACATTTGGTGGATTAAGTATAGACGTGACTCCACGTGAGAGTAATCCAGGCTATAGCGGGACTTTTGACCCTTTTGGATTGCCCTTTTGATGCCCAGCACTTTAAATGCTATCGGCGGAACTGTCATAGTTTGATTTGTCTGTTGTGTGGGGATTCAATACACAGTTTCAGTCATTCAAAAAATCAATCAAAGATCTTTGTACTTATTCTGAGATAGGCAGGATCAGTTAGAAAGTATGTTCCAGCATCCTTGTGAGATTTTTAACAAGTGCTTTACATATCCAAATCAGTGGTAACATGTTATAATGCTACTTTTTGGAGACACATTAGGTACTATGTTATGATAATATTGACTTACATTATAATTGGTTTTAAATGGGGATTTGTTTGGGATCCATATCTCAGACTACATTATCTAAGAATCTGTTTTATAATTAAGTGTGCTATAAGGAGTTTCATGCACATCATGTTAAAAGTGTTACATTTGCAGGTACAGCACCAACTGTCTAATAATTTACCACTTCGGTACTTCTAACAACGAAATGCAAAGTTTGTATGCTATAGACTGAATTGTTCTGTTTCAGTGGACGACTGTTTTTCAATGACTTCCAGCATTGTTTTTCACTGTAAGAACCTTACATTTTATGTCAGTTTGAGAAACAGCATATTTTTGCTGCTGCTAAGTTATTATTTCAAGTTTAGCTTAGCATGGTGGTACAGACCATGTGGCTTGCTCCTGGTTAGAAACTAATTCCATGCATGACAGAAATTGTTGGCAATTTCAGAATAATTCTTTTCTTTTTTATTTGATTGCATATTAATGTCTGGTTAATGCTTTCCGAACTAGTTCTTTGGACTTGTTCACTCTATCAGTCTATCATTGATATGTATTCATGCCCTTGTAGTGTCCAATCCATTGTGTATATTGTAGTGACAATATTTTAATACTGCTAGAACCACATGAAACCATGTGAACCAAAGTTCTGATCCTAGTTGTGATATTCCATGTTAAACTCCTTGCAAAGCCAACGTACGTAAGGTGATAGCACATTTGTTGTATGCCTTGCTCAACAGTAGTTTTTGAAGGTGTTCAGTTATATACTACAATAGTTGATCCTACTACCTGACTGTATGAGGTATAGCGTCATATAGACTCAACTACCAAGACATGCATGGGTTGCATGAGAATCTTTGTATGCACATATGCTTATTTCACACTGGGCCATCAATGTTTCAGTTTCATCTGGTATGTACTGTCATCCAACGATCCTGGTCGTTCATTCCAATGTTACATTTATGGTGTAGACCACAGAAGAGTTAAGCAGTCACTCTACCCACAAGGCCATGATATCTTTCAGCCACCAATGCCTTTGATGGTGCAATAATTTCTGTTGTCTTGCTTCACTGCAGAGTAAATGTCGTCTGCAATCTAGCCTCTCCAACATCATGGGTTCGTAGGCAACAGGCAACTGTGCCTTGTTAAGCCACAAGTCTGTGACTACGGTAATACAGCAATCTGGAATAAGCATGCATGGCCCAGATGCCACCTTCTGGCTGGGTGCACGGGCCTCCAGGTACCTGCTGACAGGCCTATGTGCTACTGTCAGAGGCATGGAAAGCTTGATTGCAGCAATGAGTGGAAGATAACGGGAAAGTATCTGCATTTGGCACAGTTCCTTAAACAAGAGCAACATCCTTATAGCTTTATATGCTGAGCTATGATCCATTTCTGGTCACTGACAACCCCACGATGCCAAACAGTGGTACATGTGAACTGAGAAAAGTTGGTGGCATTAGTTTGTGGGAATCTGTTATGGTCGAGCATGATAATTCATGCTAAGAAAATTGAATCAAAATCGCTATTGCATGAACAGTTCAACAGGAATATGTCATAATTTCAGGGAGGAAGTGAAGACAATGTAAACGTAGTTCAGGATAAGGAATAACTGAAATCTTAAGGCATACATAAAAAGTGAATAATTGATGGATTAATTATCAGAATTTTAAATTTTTCAGACGTGCTGGCAAGAACATTCCAGCGATGTATAAACAGCCATTTGTTCCAAAGTCAGAAAAAATTGAAGTTTGTATAGTCAGCGAATGTTCAGTGGTGAGTATTGATGGGTATTACCAAATCTTTGTGTTTTTGCATATATTTTAAAATAATATAAGTGATATAAATGTAAAAATAAGAGAAACTAGCATTTACATTATTTAATATTTGACAAGACATCATTCATTGGTCCTCAGCAGTTGTACTTAGCAATAGCAGTCATCTTATGTGAAACTCAAACAAGCACCCTAGTATCACTGTAGGCAGTCACCAAGTCACAAAATATTCTGAAAACATGCAACTTTTCCATGTTCTTCATGATAGGGTAGTGAGGACCACCTTCAAGAAAAGTGTTAGTTTAATACACACATTCAGAATGCAAGTGTGCTGTTTTTTTCAGCAAGTGTTCTTATTGCAAAGACCAAGTTTATATCTAAATGGCTTACTCCCTGGTTTGTTTGGAATGTTTCAGAACCAGATCCTGCCAGAAGCCCATTGTTATCGTCCATCGATCATTGCCATTACTGCTCACAATTGGCTGCATCGTTATGACCTAGACTCAGGAAAGTTGCTCGAGAAAGTCTTTCTGTCATCAAAATATAAGTTCAAGTTAGTTTTATAATTGAATCTCCAGGGTTTATAAAATTCCTGTCATATATTTTTTTCAGTACCTTATAGATTACAAAAACACCTGAGTCATGACACCAGGCTTTTTGACTTACCACTCGCACTACCCTGCAACCAAAGCAGTCCCTTAATGCTGATGTGTTAACCTGTTGGTTGAGAGTTCAAATACCCTTCAGGACAGGATTTATACATTGTATTTCAAGATTTCTGCTCCTGTGCCTAACTCAGCTATGTAATGAGTGCACTGACTGTTGGAGGATTGAATGGTGAGAGACAGGACTGGTTATCTGCCCTCATATGCTAAGGCTAAGAAAAGTGAAGTTACTAACACTTCCTGTCTGACTACCTCTGAGAGTTGACTGAAGAGATTAACCTCTTTGGTAAATAGGTAAGAAGTGATACCTTGCTCTGATATAATATGGCACATTTTTTATTGAAACTGATACTTGTTTCAAGAGATCTTGTGCCATTTCTTATAGATATTTGGACTGGGACACAGAAGAAGAAACTTTCACAATTGCATCTACCCAGAAGAAATTATGTCCAGCTGCTCGCTCTGTTGGACTGTTGCAGCCTGCACTTATGGCAATTGGACTTTTCAACGTTTGGCCAATGGAATTTGTTGGAATGTTGGAAATCACAGCTGATGTCAGTTTTTATTGCCGCTATTGATATTTATGTTTTTATACAATGTTGATATCTAATGACAAGAATCAATTGGTGGTGTCAGGAAAGACTTAGTTTTCTATGCAATCAACTGACACTTTGGTGCTTGCTATACCTGGATCCAAGATATTGATAGGTTCCTAGGCTTTGTCTGGCTTTGTCTGTCACTGGACTCGTTGCTTGGAATAGTCTTCCCGACCATGTGAACGATCTGGCATTTCTGGAGACATTTAATTCACAGCTCAAGACCTATCTTCTAGGGTTGTTATACGTTGTTTTTTCATCATATGCATTGGATCATCTTCATGAAACTTACTAATTTCCTGTTAAATGACATATTGAGTTTAAGATGAAGCAATATTGATTAAAGTTATTTGTAGGGGTTGCTCCTTTGGAGTAGGTCCTGACACAGAATCAAGAGCATAATGTTTGTTTTTCCTGATGTATTCTTACACTGTTAGGTCTTTGGTCAAGGTATATCGAATGCAATGCTTTCAAATGGATGTCTTCTCGTCATGTTCAAAGATGGCATCCTCCATTTGTACAGCATAAAGCACATCATCAAACAGGTTTGCCACAGAAATTCACTTATTCACTCACTAATGTACTTGACCCATGTATGCTTCTTTGACACATGACCCAGAAAACAACTGACCATTGATGACAATCTGGTCAAGGTTTCTCTTCATCTGTATGTATGCTTGCAGGCAGGTTCTTGTTGAAATAAATATTCAGGAAATTTCTTGTAGTTTTGCTGTTCACTGCATAATGGTGATACATGCAGCCAATTTTTGTGTGCTAGTGAAAGCAATGTCAGTGGCCACATATGGCATAGGCAGAGAAATAAATGTACTGAAAATACTGATAGAATTCTTTGACTAGAATTGGCTAGAGGTCATCAGAGATATCCGAGATATTTGGAACGAGAGAGAAAGTGTGACAATAGACAGAGATGAACCATAGAGCTGCATTGCCCTATATGCACAGAAAGGAAGTACTAAATAATTAAATACTGGTAAAAGGGGTGATAAATTGTAATTATTTTATTCTCTAATCCTATTAGGGGTGACAAGTTCTAGGTCTTATGGTGGTACAATTTGTTTACAGGGTAAACTTCATTCCAGCCAAACAAGGAATGGAGGGACAAATCGGGACAGTGATTCTGGTCTTCCAATAAACATTGTTCTCAAAGGTTGTATTATCATCTAAGATGTACGTAATTTATATCAGACATCTGTATTATTAAGTAATATTCAGATGTGTTCAAAGTGCAAAATTCGTGACTGATGCCAGCAAGACTAGTACTTGACCACCACAAAGTAGACCAAGATTAGCGCACCTAACCCAATGCCAAATACCCGAGACCAAGACTACCATGTAGAAAGTAGCTACATATAAGTTTAACTGTAGCAGAACATTTCTTGAGCACCTGCAAAAACCTTTTAGAAGAACTTTGTAATTTGCCTGCCAGTGAGATGGTGCAAAAGTATGTGTTTAAGTCTCTAGAATATTTAATGCTGTTCACGTTAGATATATACAACTTACAAGATGTTGCAACAGGCTGGTGACGAGTATAGGGGCTTCATGCACAGTTCAGCTCTAGGGCTGAGATTTAACAAAAAGAATTTGAAGGCAGGAATTTAAAACAAATGACTGAACATAGATGGCAAAGTTGCAGTGTCTGAGTGTAGTAGTAGAGTCCAAGATGTTTGTCTAGAGTACTGGATAATTAAACAATATCTTGCCAAAGTTTCACTTTTGTTACCATAGAATCAGAGCACATCTGATTAGTTTCTCGTGAAAGGAAATTATGCAAATTTATGCTTACAATTACAATTTAAGTTTTCTTTGGGCTTTTAGAATTTTGCTTTGGGTTTGTTTGCATTGTCTTTCTGCCTTTTGTGAAACAAAATATATACCTATATTAGTAGATTACATGAACAATTCTCGCAGTGTCTTCCATTGCTAGACCAGTAATGGTTCTTGGGTTTTAATTTCTAAATTTACTTCTGTTTGCTTCAATTTCACAATTAGAGCGACCTCCTCTGCTGTTTGAAGTGAAGTCAACTGACTTCTTCCTCAGCGTTGGTGGCATTCCCTGGCACTACATCGTTACCCCTTCGAATACACTCAGCAGCTTCGAAATCTATTCCATTGCAAACAAGGAACTGGTGGGTCTGGCGAACTTTCTTAACATAAAATCGCAGTGTTTAAACCTTGCATTAGTGTGTAGAATTACAGTTGTTCTGGTGAATTTCCAGTAGCCAAGAGTCATTTCATTAATGATGAACTTGCTGTACTTAATAAAATCTTAATGAAATATAAACTTATAAACTTAATGAAACAACTGTGCCTTCTTTTTTCCTTTCTGTTTTTGCTTTTTATATTTTTTCTTTCTTTCTTACTTAGTTAAGGTTATATGGCCTTGGTAACTTTGTTATTCACATTCTTATGTGCCTATGGGTTTGATGTCATTGATTTGGTTCTACTAATCACTAGTCATGTACTTTTTTGATTGAAATTGTTGTCACTGGGGGTTCCTACTCAGCGAGCCATCTGTCCTTTCAGGGTCTCCCTATTGTATCACATTTAGCTTATTTATGTACTTGATTAGATTTGACGCTTTTTCTGGAATTGTCAACTTTGCCTAGTGAGGCGCAGTGAAAGGAAATGATGATGATGATGATGATGATGATGATGATGATGATGATGATGATGATGATGATGATGATGATGATGATGATGATGATGATGATGATGATGATGATGATGATGATGATGATGATGATGATGATGATGATGATGATGATGATGATGATGATGATGATGATGATGATGATGATGTGTATGTGTATGTGTATATTCGTTTAATTCATGAAATCAAGCTTTGCTGGCAATAACGCAGCAACTAACAGATTGGAGCAGGGAAGATTCTTGTGTCTTGGCTGTGCCTGCGGGAGCTCCTAAATGTCTTCAATGATGATGATCACTATGGTGATGATGAAATCTAACATCAAAATTTTTGATGACAAGGTGTGCTGTTGAGAGGTACTTAGCTGTTAAACATTACATTATTCACAGAGTTTCTCAACTGTTAAGATAGTCTTCACTTGGGTACAACTGATTAGTTATTTGTCTGTTTTGAGTTATGAGTTTGTTTCTTTCCCAGGCTGAAGGTGGTCGACTGTATAACTTGGGTGGAATAAGAATGATGCCTGATCGATGTATTTTCCATCCAGATGAGTCTGGAAAAATCATGCATATCGGAGCAAATGAAGTCAGGTTAGCGTATGTTAACAAACTTATGTTAACTAACTGGAATTTTATTTTTCTGTGACAGCTAGTAAACTTATGTAACAGACTTCTGTGGCACCATTATAATGCACAAGGCTTCAATCATTTTAGTGGCCATCAATTGATGCCTTCAGTACTATGAAAACGCACTATGGAAGTATATTAGTTTAGCTCAGATACGTATGTATGTTCACTTCATGTAATTTTTTAGCTTTGGCATATGAGGTCATCTCTTGAGTTTGTTTGAAATGAAGTAGCAAACACCCTGAATTTTTGGTTTAAGTTAATCTATTACATCAACTTACATCATCTTCTATTTACAAAGACCCTTCCTTGGTCAGAAGTGATGACAACTGTCATAATACAGTCCCACAAGACAAAAAGACACCAAAACATTCTCACCAAATGCAATCATTCAGACACTGTGGAAGACTTGAGCATCCGGTTATCTTGGCTTTGTTTGTCTCCTACTTGAATGGAATGAACCACTACAAATCATTATTGTAATCTAAAGATTTCTACACATTCTAGATAGGTAAGGTTAGATTTGGTTCCGGGTCAAGGTCCAAGGGTCAGATGGCTACAGTGGATGGTGTTTAGAACCGGATTGTCCAGAGAGATAAGGGAAAAGGAGGAATTCCACTTTGCTGATTGATAATAGTGAAATAAATTTTTTGCAAATAAGGAAAACCAAGGTTATCATTAAATAAAACCAATGTTAGCATTAAATTATTGATTTTAAAATTTTTCTGTAGGATATTTCAGTTGAAATCACTTGGGGAGAAAGTTACCAGTTGTCTGACGAATGGAAACGGCCGGCACAAATGCAAGTTGGAGCTGCAATATAAAATATCTGCAGAGAAAGAATCTGACCATGGTGCTCCAGTAAGACGCAAACTTTCACCGAACCTTATGCTTCAAAATGCTCTAATAGTTAAATTTGTAAGACTAACTTTGCCAATATGACCCTGACTTGCAGCTTTTACTGAGAAGCTATATGACTAAATCAGTTTTTTATTGTGATCAGAATTTATTACTGGAGCCTTTTATAAACGAAACTTTGTCACCACCTTATTCAAAACGCAACTACATCTGAGCCGGAGAATTAATTGCCATGCATACTTTAGTTGGCAACTCCATCTCAAAATTGAGCTATAGGCATTAAGCTTTTTTCTGTCAACAACTTAATCACCTCTTACATGCAAAAAGTTAATGATGTTTAGAAATCGCTTGATTTTGCCAAGCATTATGAAGACGTGGTGAACTGGGTGTTTTTAGAGCCAGAGTTTTCAAATGTTAGTAGCTCTTGAATTACATGTTTATTACCCTTCCTTACTCTTTTTCATATCCTAGAGGTGCTTTGTAAATTTCCTAGTTAGTGAATAAACTTTTCAGATGCTGGTAATGTTTTCAGAGTAATGGAATCTTTTACACTTCTTCTGGCCGTGCTGTAAAATACGTTCGAGGTCTGAATGACGTGGACTGCTCTTATGAGGTGACTCTTGATTAAAGCTGAATGCAGCATTTTGCCTAGTTTAATTTGTCATTAAATTTTAGTAGTATTTCAGCTGTAAAGTGAAGTGATGCTAGTTGCCAATATTATCAGTCACAACCGAGTGATTTTCGTTTGTATGAGCAAGTTAATGCTTTCATTGATCTGTATTAGCATGGTAACACCAAGCTGGTGTGTTTTTACTTTTGAGTAGAAGGTAATTGGGGACAACTAAGGAGATGGCTGCTTAACCATTTTTTTTCTTATTCTGCTCCAATAATATATTTTTCTTTACCTTTGTATGTGATTGTTATCATGTTGTTCTGGATTTGAGCCCAAAGCCCTTCCAGATAGTTGGAAATTATCATTAACACTAGTACCACTCTTGTGTTAATTATTTCATTTCTGTATCTATGTGTATGAGTGTGCGTTTGCAGCAACAGTGGCAGACATCCATTAGTAGCACTAAGCAATTGTGCTTTAAGGACATGCTCAAGCTCCCTATACCGAACTGTCTTTGGGTGATGCTAACCTGCAAATTTTGGGTTACAGCATGAGCACTCTCTTTCCAACCAGCCACTTTGTCATGCAAAAATTAGTGAAGAATTCATTTGAAGTTACTTTATGCTGATATTCAGGCAGTTCAGAGCGTAACGTATGAGGATGAATTGGACCTTCTTGTGGTGACATCTATCTCTGAAATGGAAGAGCAAGATGCCTATGCTGGAAAAGTAAGTCTCTATGACAACCAGACAGGAAGACTTATCAAAACGATCGAATTAGAAGAGCCGTGGGACATGGTAAGTTGGAAATCATTTGACACCATTCTACTCAATATATTGTAATTGAATTATTTCATTAGGACTTCATGCTAGTTATAATATATACAAATTATATATGTAATTTTTATATATTATATACATATAAAATCAGTGATTAAGTAGTCATAGTCTTGGACTACCAGGGAATAGCAATTCATTCGATATTAAACTGTCTTTCTTTGGTTACAAAAGGAATTTTGTAGTTCAAGGGAGCAACTTTCTTACAATAACTTTCTTGGTATAATGCTATAATTAATGATTAATTTGTTTAATTCTACTTGTTTGTATGTATGTATCTGAACTTTTTATAGCACCTTTCATTTGGTCTGATACACTGTACTGGTTCATTTTTTATACCAGAGCATCTGCCTGTTTTAGATCTCAGAACATGCAATAACTTTGGATCGCGAAGCACTCGTACACATAACTCAGGGACCTCAGCAACGTAATAGTGTTTATGTCTACCGACTTGATAGGGAATCTTCAGATGAAGTCAAGTCAAGTGATGAAAAACCAAAAGCAAGAAGGCAAAACCGAAGAAGAACCAGCCAAAACTGGTAGGAAACTCTTCGTAAAGGTTTAATTAGGTAGCAGCTGAACCATGAAAAGCAATCTTGACAATAGTTGGCCTCATCCAGGTACTGACCCCGTCAGTACGTGGAAGCTAATGATCCAACCAGTAGACCAAATTCTACAATGAATCCTGGCCATGTCCAGATAACTTTGGAGTTACCGAAATTATGTGGTGTGTCATTTTAGTTTTAAATTCTTCTGATTGGATAGGCTTTTAAATACATTTGTAATGTAACATAAATTCCTAGATATTAGTTCGTAGTTTTGCAGTTTTTCATCTTGATCTAGTAGAAGAATTCATACTTGAAATCTATCAAATACTCTGGCTGGGCTCTTCTTGTCCTCCATTATCACTCATTCATTCAAAACACCTAACTGTTTATTCTCCAGTTCCACTGCATACAGCAAGTCCCTCCTTTTCTCCAAATGATAAACTAACATAGGTCCACAACTTACACAAACAAGGCACCCTTGAAGCGGCTGTGTTTACGAGTTCATCCATAAGCTGAACATTTCTTGTCTTCTGTAGACTGTATAAGCTCTGTCAGCGACACTTCTTATGTGTTTTTGTGCTTTTCCTGACTGGCCTTTTATGCTAATCAACAAAACCATCTGGTGTTGCTTCTACATTTCTTCAAACTAAAAAACTTGATGTGGTATACTATAATCCACTGCCTTTAGTATACTTGTCACATCATTGTCTCTCTTTCGGTTCACCGTCAGACAGTGGGACTCAATATCCCCAGCCATGACCTCATGTCACTGACATCTACACCTTATCCAACCGGTCATGTTAAAAATACCCACATGCTTTTTATAGCCCAGTCTGTTCCAACCAGTGTTGTGCACTGTTACCATGTACTAGGGTTTCAATCCCAATACAACATACATCAGTCAATGTGTGCCATGCAAGTGGTTTGGTTTTTGTTGCCTCTATTTTTCCTAAAAGTCTACCACCAAAACTTCAAAAACTTAAATTGAAAAGACTCACGAGTACAATTTGTAGGTTATGTTATTGTACTTGGCATCTGTTCAAAGTGATCAAAATATTACCTTGCAGGTCTGTTTAATCACAATTGGCTTTTTACATAGCAGCTAGGAGTTTCTTTTTTAATCACTGTCAATATCTGTTTAATTAATACAATTTCTTAGCACTATACATAAGTTTGTGGCTATCAGTGAATTTCGTCTCCTTTTACAGATTCTGGGTTCTACAGACTGAGAAACAGAATGTGACCTCATTGTTTCCAGAATATTCCTCAATAGCAACATGCCAACAGACAGCTGCATCGGAACTGTAATAGGAAATATTTCCAGTGTTTGCCAACAGTTTAGACCTTTTAAAAATGTGAGAAGCAAACCGTGTCATTGACAGTCAGGAAAACTGCTGTTCACTTGTCCGGAGTGGAAAACTGCAAAATTGTAGAAGTTAATTTCCCTGATGTGCAGGGTCTTGCAGATGGCAGAATAGTCTTCAGATAATCGTGTTCATTACGATCATTATTTTTATGTTATGTTTTTATTCAGCCCTAGAGATAGCTTGAAAAAGCTGCACATGGAAAACTTGATAGCTTAGAGTGCTTTCAAAAGGAAAGTTTTAAAAGTAACTTGATTGTATGAATCACTGCCTTTGTGTCCACTCCTCAATTTGTTGAGTTACTGCCCAAACCAAATACATCGAGTTAATAAGTTAAAGGATTGACCAGATAGTGAAGAACGAACTGATTTCAGATTCATGATCACGAACTTTAATCTACTAGTCACTCAAGTGATTATTCAGCAATCAATACCGTATACTAGTTACTCAAATAATTAAGCTAGTTTTATCAATACATATATTTGCCAGCTGGTTTGAAAAGATCAGAATTGGCAACTTGCAGTCATCTGTTATTGTAGTCGTGCCAGCCATAATATTCCTGCTTCATACTTTCTCTACATTACTGTTTAATTGACACATGCTTCCTAAAGCATCCTACGAACACTAATGACTGTGAACACTAATGACTGTTGTTCAGCGATTGCGTAAAGCAGCATATGGAAGCCAAGGTCACAAAACAAATTGTGCATGACGTCTTGGTTATCACATGGTGCCTAGACTTGAGTCTTCTTCTCAACATTGATGTTCTTTAGATTGTCCTCGTGATATTTTCCATAGGATGACTGAGGTCGATGTGTGCGAGGTGGTGGACGGGGCATCAGATGTGAAGATGATGATGATGGAAGCTTTTCCTCGTCTTTTTCCTGTGCAGTAGCGCAAGGGGTATAGCCCATATCATCCATGCCCCCTGCTGCTGCTGCTCCTCCTCCTCCAGACAAATTGACTAGGTTGCTACAAGTTAAGCACACAAATAACAGATACATGCAACTGAACAGCATGTCTTAGGTCTACAAACAATATGTGCAATTCTGCTTGATGCCGTTGTTCAAGAGTAACAACCGTATCTACAATCAGCTTAACCATCTTATGGTTGCAGAGTTGGCCAATCATAATCACATCAGATTTGTGGCAGTCTGGGTTGTGGCTCTCGCAACACGTTTCATGTGTATCTGAACAGTTGTTTGGAACGTATGCGTCTGGCTTCTATGTCGCTTCTTTTAAATGCCTCTACATGTGCTGTGAACATGGCTGTCTGAGGGATATAATTGGGTGTGTCTCAGCAAAAGAAGGTAATGTAACATGGACCTAGTAGTTATAAGAAACTGTACCTATTAAGAATCTGCCAAGGGTACCATATATGTATATGAGCTCATTCACTGCATGAGATTTCCAATTTGGCTGTTTATAAGGCTGTTTTCTTTTTCTGGAGCATAGGCAAAATTTAAATGAAAATGAATATAACTATGTGCACTGGAGAAACTGGAAAGAATTGGTTTCTCATTTGAACTGGCACTTTGTTGTATAATGATGCGCAATAATTTAAAGGATAATCAGTGCATATAACTAAAGGAAATAATGAACTGGAAAGAATTGGTGCTCACTTGAACTGGCGGTTGTTGTGGAATGATGGTGGGAGACTTTGTAATGGAACAGATTCCATTTCACAGGATCTTTCATTCTCCACAACTGTCTCCAGTTGCCCACTTATCTTCTGCCTAGAAAGATGAAGTTGCACAACAAAAACAGTTGAAATAATAATCCGTTCTGAGCACAGGCTTTGTAGGAGAGCCATATGCCTATATGTTCTGAAGAATTGCAGTGGTAAGGCTTTAGGATGTGCCTTCAAATGTTTGAATTGCTGCCTTTAAGAACAGCTGTTGCTATCTGGGAATGTTGGAAACTGGATTGTTATTTCTTTAATGTTTTCATAAGTTTTATCATTACTGCTTACACTGTAGTTTGCAAACAATTGAAGACATATTTTCCAAGTACCCTTTTGAGGTGAGTTCATGTAAACTAGAATATTAATATCTGAATAATAATGGCAACAATTAAGTATGCATCATGAGTCAATCCCCAAAGTCAGATGTTTCAAACAGGTACAAAAGTGTTAGAATTTAAATATTAGGGGCTTGGTATGTACAAATGCCTATCTTCTACAGTCCTGTGTTGGGGCTACAACTCCTAACAAGAGATGTCCATGTCTGATCATTTATAGCTAAAGTCCACTTTAGTGTTTGCACCGCATGTTGCACTTGCAATACAAACTAAACAGCAGAAGTGCATGTACTTGAATATTTTTCTTATCCCACCTGCAATTAAAGACAGATTTATGCATTAACTATGTGGCCGGACAGCAAACCCCTTTAAATCCCAGTATGCAGCACAGTGAATAAATCAGCAAACCAAGAACACAGCAAATTAGTAAATTAAGAATGTGGGTCTATCGCTAGTTCTTAAAATGTGGTCTATAATGTTACTTCATGCCAACCTGTAGTGGCGAGTGACGAGAAATAAGGCAACGGCCAGTGCCAAGACAACAAGCATCAGGCAAGTGATGACGCCCCACATTGTGGATCGATAGCTATGGCTGACTGAATCACTGTCTTCAGATAAGGAATTTCCTGAGCCCAGTTGTGCTGTGAAAAGCAGTTCCACAAATGTTAAAACAATTAAATCTTGGCTAAATCTGATTATCCACAAGAATATGATGTTTAATTTCTTAGCTTAACAATCCACAAGTTGACCCCTGTAGTTTGTGTGTAAGTTGATCCAACAGACAACAACCCTAAAACTGAGCATATTGTGCCCCAAAGCATAAAAAATCAAAAATTTCAGAACAGTGGTACAGTCACAATGTCTTGTTTTAGTCAAGGCCAAAGTGTGGATTGTGGCCTGTAATATAAAGACTACTTAATACTAGGTCAGCAATAGTAGGCTTGTGATATAAGACCCATTACTTTAATTACATTAAATCTTAGTCAATCTCTGCAACATCAAAAGGCTTAGAAGTGGTGCCATGCAGTTTCCAGGTTAATGAAAGTTTGAAATGCTATTAATGCAAGTTTCAGACAGGCAAAAGCTGATCGCAAAAGCGTGGCCTCTGTTTCCAGAGGAACATGCATAACACAGGATTTGCAATTTATGCATAAACAGTTGTGTGACTCAATTGGCAATTCATTTCCATGTTATTACACATATGTACCATGTTGCCATGTGTACACTTCAGCCAAAAGTCCTAAGATCACATAGGTGGATCAACTTGACAGGCGACATGTTGACAGGATGATGAAATAACATTGAGACGGAGAAGGAACAATTTGACAAAGAGCAAGTTGAGATTGAAAAGATGGGTGATAATACCAGGAAATGAATAATTGCTTTGATGTTTCATTGTGACTCTTAGATCATGTACACTTGACAAAGGTATTGTTTGTTACTATACATTACACTAAATATGCCAGAATACTTACCCCCAACAATGTGAGTGTCTTCTTCTTTAGTTCCTTCCCATTCTTCCTGTCCCTTTCCTCCAAGGTCAATATATCTTGGATACTTATCAAAGATAGTTCCGTTCATTGTTTCAAACACAAAACTTGCATGAAATCCCTGCCGTGAATTGTGAGGATCGTTATCAGACCAAAACTGAACAAATATGTCCCTCCCAGAAGATAAAACAGCAAACTGGTTGTGCGAGCCACAGTAAAGTCCAATCAGAGGAGATCCAACAGTTCCCCCATCTAGGATCCGAACGTGGTCAAATTTTTCATTGCAGTGGCCCAGTGAGTGATGTTCAAGAGCAAAAGATGAGAACATGATGCGAACTCTTTGACCCTCTGGAGCTGTTATGCGCCAAGAACAACGGCTTCCAGATGGATAGTTTCCGGGCCACTTAGGAGAAGCAAATTCTCCTGGAGCATCTTTCAAATAAACGTCACAGGTCCACTCTGAAAGCAAAATGTTTCACTGTGAATGTAATTCAAATTTATCAATCTCAATTTTTGGATGTGTACGTGACAGCAATTATGTGACACACTTGAGTACAACACTAATTTTTCATCCTCATGACCTCATAATTGAGCAGCAGTGTGAAGTTGAGGTTGCTAAAGTTCATAAATTGGATCAGAATATCAATTATAATTTTTTTAAATTATTATTATCCAACATAAAAGAGGTAAAAAGCAACATCTAAATGACCCATGTCAAGCCAAAGAACCTCTCATCGGAGCAGTGAAATCTGAAAGTCAGAATCATAAAGCAGACGTACCTGCACTGTAGAAGGCACGAAAGCCTTGTGCATCCACCTGTGCATTGGAAATGAACTGAAGTGTGACTTCATTGGTCTTTGTGATAACCTTCTTAGTGTTTGGCATCACACAGTAGGGTTTGAACCCCACTTCAGTGATGATCAGTCGATCATCTGTTTCACTGCACGAATCAGCAGATTGCAGACCAAGTTCAAAATGCGTAAACCACAGCATAATAACCTGAACAACAGCAAACACTGACATTGTACAAAGTACAGTGATGTTAATCAAACAGAAAAACTTCTAGGGCAACACCATTACAATGCATACATGTATTGGTAATCAAGTGAATTCTCTTTGAGATGAAACTGAAGTTCACCTTAATAAATCCATCAGGACAGATTCAGGAGGCACAAAGAAGAATTTCTTATTCATATGAAAAAGCAATCACTTTCCAAATTCAGAAAAACATAATTGTTTCCAAAATGCCACTCATAGTAGTTTTCACTCTTGCTAAGATGCAGCACAGTCTTTAATCTTCAATTCTGACCTTATGCCGTGACACTCTAATATTCCAAATACAGATCTCATGATGAGCGTAGTTTCTTGGCCAATTTGGGGATGCTATTCCACCATCCGGTTCAGTCAAGTTCCCACCACAGTCTGCAAAATATTTTACCATTACCACTTTAAACCTATATTAAGCAAACTAATAACCCTTCAAATACCTAATAAATTTCTGCACCTTCAATTAAATGTAATTGCGTTATTCTTCTAAAATACTGTATTTGAAATCAAAGCCTAACGAATTCAACAAAACCTTGTAAGATCTTCAGACTAATGTGCTAAAGCTCATCTGAATCCAAGACTAGGAGAAAATAAACAATTTCTTTTACCTAAGAGTGGCTTCATTTCAAAATGATGAATCACTCCTTGAGGTCCATATGCCAGTCCTCCAACATCACGGTGAGTCTTTGAGCTAAGCAGGCATGTTGCTTCAGGTATTACCTAAAGATTACACAGCTCTGAAAATCATATAAGTTTTCTGTATAACCTTAGCAGTGCTAAGAAGGTCTCTACTGAACTTTTCCACAGGCCTTGTGCATTTGATAGTAAATACAAATAGACAAAACATGAAGTCCATGTCTTATTCAATAATGACATAACAACACCAAACAGACAACAGTGATTATGATGACAGAGAGTGATTATCATGATAGATGATGATAATGATGACCAGTGATGATAAATGATGATGATGACAACAAAGATGATGAAGAAAAAAATGACAGTTCTATAAACCTAGAAATATTACATACAATGCCATCATTAAGGTGAAGAAATGCATCTAGCAGGTTAGAGTTAAAGAGAAGCAGAACAGAGTAAATTTCATTTGCGAGGATGCTCCATAACGATGGTCCAAAGGACGTGAAGCAAAAATGCGGGAGTTGTGAACATATTGAAGAACTCAGTGGTTGCCAAAGATAGAAATGTGCAGGAATTACATGGTGTAATCCAGGTCAGTAGCACAAGGTGGGGTAATAACTATAAAAATGCATGAAGTTCCACAAAAATAATTAAATATGAACCCTAAACCTGTCTAATAAAAGTAAATGATTGTGCCATAATGGTAACATAATAGTAATAAAGATCCCAATACCTTATAGTCAAATGATCGACAGACAAAGGAGTCTTCCTCCATGCAATGACGAGCACACCTGTTTGGAGTGACCTTTGTAAAAGTCTTGAGGTTGTTGCCCTGGATCAGAGCATGAGGAGTGGCATAGAAGTAATCTAGGTAACGCTCTACAACCAAGACAGGTTTACGTTAGTGGTACTTGTAGACATGTATTAAGCCAAAAACTCCACAACACTTTTTAAATATGCCGTCTGTTTCAATGGGCACTACAGCACCTTAAGCAAACCATGAAGCTAATGCATTATGCTACCAAAATGGAACTTGGTCTCAATTCCAGCCAGGGAAGAAAGTCAACTTCTGATATATATATATATATATATATATATATATATATATATATATATTGTTGGTTTTATGCATATAGTACATTAAAAAACATATGCCTTTTCAAGATGTCTCACAACTTGCTGCATGGAAGGCTATCTTACTGATCTAAATACCGTTAGATGCAACTTAAAAACTGCAAGTGGTAGCTGTGTAAACACGCCAGTGGCGCCATCTATCATGTTATTGAGAGGGCACTAAATAAATGTCTGTTACAATTCATTCTTACCTACTTTCTTACTTACTTGTCTGCCCATTCATCTGTCAACTTACAGTAACTGATCACTCAATTGCTTACTCATTACTTACTTACTTAAGAGGAGCAACAAAAACGTAATTATAGCATACCTAAACTTTTTTACTGATTTAAGTTTTTTTCCATACAGCAGGTTTGCTGGCCTACATATGGATTTATTTTTTGTTTGGGGTCATGGGTGATGTTTTGCTTCCATCTTGCCATGGACACATGCTGTGCTACAGCCATTAACCTCCTGTTGATCAATTCCATGCTACACTCCCACTGTAAGTAACTTCACATTTCAAGGCACAGACAATCTGCTATTCTCTCACTAATAGCATGACAAATACTGACAAGGTTTTTTAAAAGCTTCTTCTTTATCCTTTATTTAGGATCTGCTTTGTGTTAGAACTTAAAAATGATGAAAAAGACTGTCAAGTACTTGCTTCAGAGCAAATTTTTCAGTGACATAAAATTCAAAATGTGAGTATTCCTTGAACTTCACTACGTGAACCACAATTGAAATGGACCACAGTCCAAACATTTCCACAACATTCATTCAGTTTAACAAGTAATGCATTGAAATCCAAGTATGCTACAGAACTTGAGAGCCAAATCATGAATTGTGTAATAAGTAATGGTGCCTGTAAACATATGTATCCATATACGTACTGAAGCCTGAAAACCTTTGCACCATGACCCATCTGCTCTCAAAAGTTGCAATAAAAACGCCTCGAGACACATATGCAACCAATTCAGCACTTCAACAATGTACACTCTCCTGTTTTTAAAACAGTTTCACAGAAAGTAGGTAATTCATATAAATGCCCCAAAACTGCTAACATGCCAAGGTGTTGGGTTATGGAGACTTTTAAACAGTTTTACAAGATATAATTTCATTGAATGGAATGCAGACGATTACCGATTCTTTCAAAGTGGTTATGTCGCGGATTGTTGCTGTCGACCACGAGACCCTGGACATTGGCGGCAATGTATTGGCTGAGGCTGCAGATGTTCAGCCGGTCATTGTCTTCGTAAGTGTAGTCGAAGCTGATACAGATGAAGGATTTCTCATCCAGACACAGCTGAGCGCATCCCTCAACGCTCAGGCCTCGAATGGATTTCTGGTAGATTTCTGCCGTGCTCACGGGGTTCAATATCCCCATTCCGTAGTTGATGAAGCTAGACAGAGCACCATCTGGCAACAGACACCAGTATGCAAACATTCACATAAAGGTGCCCTAAAAATGCCCAGACACATACAACATACATAATACATAAATATATATATACATACATATACACATGCATGCATATATTATATGAAGATTGAAAAAGTTACTAAAGCCACTACTGGTGCAACACACCAGGTGCTGTATCACACCTACAGACCTATATGTATATATATATATATATATACTCATGGTTGGTTGTAGAGACAATATATATATATATATATATATACGGCATACACCAGCATCATATAGATATTCATATATTCATGACTCCTGTCTGAAGAAGCCTTGTCCCTAAAGCCAACTCCTGTGGCAGTCGTTTCAAGATGTACTTGGTATTAGTAAACATAATTTTTCAGTCTGCTTATGATGTCAGGTGGCCAGGATCTTTTGGCCTGCCAGCAAGTCTTCAGTTTATAGCCGAGACTGGTCAATAGCACTTAATAGCCGAGACTGCTAGTGGAAGCTAGTGCAACATAAATCCTGAAATATTTCACTGCCATAATGTAAAGCCAATTAAGTCAAGGTAACTATGCATGAAATGAATTCAAGCAATATTTGAGTCTCTGATTCTCTCTAATTAAAATGAAATCATATAATTATTTCTGCATATAAAACTACAAGAAAATCCTGGGAAGCCTTTACAAGGGTCAGCACTGCACTTGAAACAAAACACACTTTCCAGACATCTGTCTCTACAACCAAAACACTTGAGAACAAGTTTATTGATTTAATTAGCAAACCGGTCATGGCACCAGGTCAGTAGTAACATCTCACCCCCCCCCTCAACCCCCCTATCAACATAAAAACAGAACAGATGGAGCGATTCTTCTATGGCTTCAGTCTGCAAAGTTCATGCAATGGTGTCTGTCTACTCATAGCTGGACAAAGTCCACAAATGTAACCTGGTTTGTTTCCATTCCTTTCTCACACAGTCATGGTTTTGCCTTCGTAAATACACTTGAGACTCCTTATGTTGAGTCCTGGGAAACCTTCACAAAAAACCTATGCATTGTTGCAACCGAGTTTATGGGGCCACTGAGAAAATTCATGTTGGATAATAAGTGCACGGTGTGGCGATTTATGAAGTGCGTGGTCGTCATCCAGAGAGTGTGCATGCTGGCCATTTAATAATTGCATAGCACCCACTGAGCGTATAGTGGCCATTCAAAGTCTGTTCTCATTAATACACTTTCTCATTGGCCACTCTTGAATCCAGCAGTAAAAATGGTCACAGAGTGAAAAAGTGCAAGACTGAGATATGGAATGCATACTCGTTGCTAAAGACAACTCAAAATCCTCATCAATGCTGTCTTAAGGCATGGGCATGCTGGTCAGTCGCCAGGGGCCCTACAATTCTAGGGGCCCATAAATGAAAAAGACAAAAAAATAATTAATATGTGCGTGACCTCCACACGCAGCAGTGTATTGCTTTGCCCAGGCCTACTATTCTGTTAACATGGCACTGATCCATATCTGATTTTTAGAATATGTTTTCTGCAGGATGGAACAGAAACACAACAACTCATAAACAAACAAAGTATCAAAGTTCTGTCCTTAACCCTCGAACAAAACTCCTCATACAAAACTAATCTGCATATTATTTAATATGTATAGAAAAGTAAACATGCACACTTTTTATCAGTTAAACACATCTGTAAATAAATTATGCATAAAATTGTTAGTACAATTGTTAATACAATTATCAATATTTGTGCATAAAAACAATAACTAAGTCTTAAAATGAAGATAAATATCTGAAATATATGATAAGCACATGTATGTAGGCTAACTAAGGCACCAAAAGAATAAAATACAAAGCAACTGGTGTGAGTTTCAAGAAATGCGACGTCACATTAAAAAAATATAATAAAAATATAATAAGTGCACACCAATTGGTATGGTATTCCAGAGACATTCACCCACCTAAAGTTCTACCCAGGCTTGACACTAAATAACTTTACTTCACCTTCCAGCAATGTATCAACGTTGTTAAGCTGCCATCTTGGATGCTACAAGGCTACTGAAGAGCAGACAAGTGCCATTGTTAACCCAATATCCTAACAACAATGGTTGGCTTTAGGAGGCATCTGGTTGTACAACTGGGCTTCTGGTAACTGGCAAGAGCTGCTGCATGGAAAATCCGATAAACAGATGGAGTTTTATAGCAGCCACATGGAACAGCATGATCCAGACTGGAATACAGGAACAGAAGACTTATGTCATAACAAGTGGAACTCGGCACCTTTCTCTCACCTGTTACTCACGATCATTACTCGGTACATTAAGGGAAGACGTAAATCAAGACGTTCCTTCTTCTTGACTGTTTACCAATCCAGAACACTTCCACCCAGAAGTCATTACCATTTTTATACGGTTAACTAAAATAAAGTAAGGTACATAGCAACTTCTAAATACCATTTGAAAGCATGGATTAACTTAACAACCAAAGTTGAATCAGTCTCTCCCTTGACTACTTTGATTTGACAATGAATAATTCTGCCGAAAAAGGCAGTTTTTGCAAGTGGAAGAACTGCACAACTATGGACCTGGAAGCAGCTTTGAAAGACCAGACATTACCATTGTGCAGCTAAAGACTATTATGGTCACCTGACAATCTAGATACCTGTCTCTTTCTCGTAGAAGTCACTGGTCTGTGAAAACATGGCCGCCTGGGAGCCGGTGGCTGTGGTTGACTCCACCAGAAGACACCGACGCAACTCGACTCCGTACTGATAGTTGAACCCACGACATCTGAAGCGGGTTTCCAGTATGCACCTTCGTGCACATTCCTCGCTGGACACAGAGTCGATGAATAGGCTTATCATCACATTGACTTCATGATTTGGCAGACGCTTAAACTTCTTCAGGTATGATGCTGAAATCAGGAAGCAGCAACAACAGAGTTCAGTTACCACAGAACACCTATTGACAGTAATGTAAGATATCACAGACGAAGTCTCTCAAAGAATTTAGAACAGCGTCAAATAGCTGGAAGTATGTTTACACATAAGTCAAAATATAGTGTAAAAAGGACTTTATTGTAAGCGTAAACTCCAAATCTCTGAAGCACCACTTGAAAGCTAAGAGCAGGACACAAGCTTATTCACGAGAGCTGGTTTAGAACAGTTTAATCACCCGATAGATTTACTCTGTAAATAGGAATGCAAGACAGTCTGGTGCTTGGTGCATGAGAATGTCAACTAAGTTATCGAGGCTTCAAATCCCAGCACACCAGATAATCTATTTCAAGATTTCAGCTCCCCTTGCACCCTCTAGAGAACTCAAATATAATAAATATGCTGTTGGTGGGAAAATCAGGTGCACCACCCACGCTTTCAAACGCCAAGGTTAAGGGAAAAGGAAGCTGCTAACACTTCATACCATGGCTGCCTCTTGGGCTAGCTTAAGGGAGTGCTCTTCTACCCTGTAAACGTCAAGTATCACTAGACAAGGCCAGGATATTAATTGTTTGTGGATGTATAGAAACATACCCTACAGTTTTCTGTAGGAGTGGGGTAGTGTAAATATTGGCACATAAGGTTAAACACTCAACCTGAACAGAGTCTGAGAAACAATTACCTGCTGAACCAATAACTTTCTCCAACTCTAGAGGACAGGAAATACCATTACCAGAGCAATTAAGAAAGAATTTTTTTAAATGTACAGAATTTCTGGCTCTTTCCAAGAGCTTCAAAAGAGAAGCAGAAGCCTGGTCCAACTTCTGCATAGCCATGCTGCTGCAAATTGGTTCATAAACTGCACCATCACCTGACTCTCTCCTTGGAATTTCACTCAAAGTATTACATAGTAATTAGACATTAATCAAGAACTTTATAAACAGCACTACCTTAGAAAATTCTCTGGCAGTGCTTCTAACCAAAAACACTAGACAACAGTAAACAAGCTGGCGAGATGGCTAATAATAAGTGCTTAATTGGCACATAGCCACCCATTCCCAAATTACCCTGGTAATGACAAATGACCCCAAGTGAAAACTGGGCATGGTCATCTCCTTTTCATTCTTTGTAACACCATCTAATACTAACGAGTACACAGCCCATCAATGCTGTAATGTGACATACTGACATAACCAATATTTAGCAGTATAAATGCAGCTTTAAAAAAATTACTCAAAAGCACCATGTTGTATGTCAAAGTTGCACCACAGTAGATCAAAAACATGTCACTAAAGCCAACATTCCTTTGTTGAGAAAATTCAACAATGCATACATGATGTACCATGGAAATGTCTTCTCTTTGTCAGAGACTTAGAGTCAAATAATGCTAAATCACACTAGCACAACTGAGGGAGTTGGAAACGACCCCTTGAGGTGTGCAATGAAGACTAAACTGGGTGGTCCTAAGAAAGACTAGGGGTTTAACCCCCAAATCCCCCCCCCCCAACAATTTCCACCCTGCCTTAAAGCATCAACAGTCAAAGGGCTATGCCTCCAAGTAACCGGTAGTCTTGTTGTTTCTAATGAAATGCAACCAATTAGGTCCTTTGTTGCTTTGTACCAGTATATATAGAAAATACCGAATACTCTGCTCATGATCAAGACCACACACTCAAGACCAAGGCCAAGACCAAAAACAAAAGACCAACATCAAAGGTTCAAGACCAAGAACAGAGTATTAAGATCAAGACCAAGACTGGCACATTTCAGACCAATACCAAGACTGTATATTTTGGTCTTGAGACCAAGACCACAGTCTCAAGACCCATCAATGCGTTGCAATGGTTTCCAGGAAGCACCAAGTAAACTTCAAAATTGGGCTAATCAATATAAGATTTTCCTATTTTGCCAGAACCATTATTTTATTAAGTGCTGACCTAATCCTATTATACAATTCATAACCACTTACTCAATCGGATCCACTACCTAATCCTGACTGCACTCATTGTATGGATGCTTTAAGTAGGTGTGCTTTCTCTGTCTTTTGGTCCCAGATAAATACTCTGAAACTCTAGAATGTAGCTGTTCTGCAGAGTCCGTGTTTAACACTTATATCACAACTGAAAACATACTTTTCTCAGATTACGTTTCACCTGTTGGTTGTATCTGTTTTGCTGCTAATTGCCCTATTGGACTCCTATATACTTGGCTAATATATAGGAGTCCATGACTCTCCAGTCTCCATAGGTTTCTCTTGCATATCAATTTACTAAAGAAATGGCTACTGATTGACACTCTTTCACAGTTATACAGATACAAGTGTTTCTCCATTGTAAGATCATTAAGAATAGCAGTAGCCTGGTGCTCTGGACTCTGGAGTGTCGCTACTTGTTGTCAAGGCCTAGACAAATGAGTCTACAGAATGCACAACAGGATGTTTACTTTTACACTTAAGTCACTGGTCTTGCCGTATTCCAATTCACCTCTACTCCAGAAAAGCCAGACAATTAGTCATTGGCATCGCATCCGTTAATCATTAACTGGCACTAAAGGCACTGCAGTCTGGAAACATTCTGTTAACTATCAGAGAAAGCACCATAACAGAATTTTAAACATAAAAATGAGTTTGTTTTTATGTGGCTCAAACCACACCCGACCACTGAAAAGCACAGTCATCACATCAACAGATGTTACTGCTTTCTAGTTCTAGCACCAGTTTAAAGCATATGTTAGACTTTATCTCACAGACATGAATAATTAAGCTACAACGTCATCTCAACTGTTATGTAAACAGTACAGCTACAGTTACTGTACATAACAACATATTACATAAACTAGACTACATCAACAGGTATAGTTATTAGCCGTAAAATATATGTATAGGAATTAGGCAACTATTCCAACCGGACCAGATTGGTTCCTTGGGGTTTCCTTCTGAGACTTTTGCGTTACTGACTTTAACTGTTAAATTATCAGTGTTCAGTAGAGCATAATTTCAGTTCAGTTTAAAGTAATTTCTAATAACAGGTGACAGTAAAGTGAGTTAAAATGTCAACAATAAGAGCAAAAGTGATGTCTTTAGTGAAACCTACTTTCGTAGTGGTCACGGCCGACTGCATCAATCAGGTGAACATCGCGATCATTCAGGTTGACCGAATACAGGAAACAGTATCTCTGTAGGTTGTCATAGCCGAACGACTTGCACTGAAAGCGCGTCTCAATCACGCATTCACTTGCGCAACCATCAAGCGTCGTATTGGAAATGAAATCAGACTGAAGAGAAGACAGGCGCTTGTCACTGATGCGCGTGAAAAGGTTGCGAAAACCAGGCGTGATATCTAGAAAAAATCGAGTGCATGTTTGGAATTAAAAGCTAAAGTATATTTTTAAAGTTTGTATGTAAGTATGCATCAAGACACTCATACACAACAACTTTTAGGAACCTCTCAACCTCACAGAAGTACTGCAGCATGGCTACTTCATTGATCAAAGCAGATTGGGCTTAAAGTATATATATATATACATTGAAATTAAGTTGATCCGAGTCAAAATTTAATTATAAAGTATGCACATGAAAGCGAGGGATAGAAGAAAGATCTTTGGGCTGAAGCTGATGTTCAACAGCTCAGCTCCTGCATATCTCCATGAAGCCCAGTGCTTTAAGTGCATTGTCCTGTGCTGATGGCACTATAGTAGTCATTAGATTAGATTTAATTAGATTAGATTAGATTTAATTAGATTAGATTAGATTTAATTAGATTAGATTAGACAAGAGTTCAGGTGACTGGCATCAGTGGCATGCCTGATATAAATATAGAACAAAAACATTCTAATTTTGATAAGCAAAAGGCTGGTTCCTGGATACTGGATCTCCCAACTAATGATTCCAACAGTCTCTGACACTCCATAAATTCAAACAAAACAACCGCTATAAAGCTAATAATAATAATTATGATGTTTAGCATCCTGTAGAAATGCGTAGATGCCAGTAGGAGTACTGCAGCAGACGCCATCAGAGATCACGAACTCTGCATACTTTGGCTTGAACATAAACAGGTCTATTCAAGGACACTAGACACTCAACAATGGCCCTTCATTTGTCACAGATAGGCTAATGATCACAGCATCCTTTTCAGCCTCTAATTTTTTCTCATTTTCTACTGCTGTTCTTTTCATCAAGTTCAATTTACACCTTTTCTACTTTCCACTGATGTGGCTTTGTTAGCTACATTGGTTAAAGTGCACATTAAGGAGCCTCTGCTCAGGAAATTTCCAGACCCCACACCAATGGTGGCTGTAAATTCAGCAAGAAATTAGCTAAATCTAAGACCCTGTGGCTTGTCACTATAGAAGACATTTTTTACACATTTTTTATATAGCGACTGTGTGGCCTTGACCCTGCTCATTTTTCAATGAATTAATTGGGTGAGATCCTTCACCACCACTGTCCATTTGAATGGGTGCCATGCCAGTTAAGGTCCCCGTGTACAGATAGTGCTAGCCACATTTACATTCATGTCCTCTTACAGCTCTTCACCTTCTTCTTTTACCTCCTTGCATCACATTTTCTTATGCTTCATTTCCACCTCCTCTACTGCCTCTGACATCTCCTCTTCTTCCTCTTCCTCCCAATGCAGATTGGAAGGAGGAAGAATCTCTCGTCTCTAATCTGATAGATACTGCACACACAGATACTGCACAGTGACTTAGTGTAAGCAGCCTGGTATTAATAATCTGATTTGGCCCATACCTGTTTACCAACCATCATTTACTCCAGAGCATAATCTATTATACTGAATGTCTAGCAAAAACATTGAGAAATGCCAAGCTCCCTCAATCTTATTCCTCTATGGCCTCCCTCTCCCTCTCTTCAGCCCACTTTTTTCAACACTTCTAAACCCCTTGTTGGCACTCCTCTACACTCTCTCCCCTCAGATGCATTCCTAAAATACACACAGCAGATGCTGTGGCCCTAACAAATTAAGAAGATAATGAACTGCAAACATTTAAAACAAGAGTTCCACTATTTACTGTCTCACCAACCAGTACTGTATAATGCCGTGCGAAGCTGCTGCCAGAAATGAATCATATTTTGGCTAAGTACACAATGATAATAGCAACCCAACAACCTTTCACTCGGGAGTGGGCAATGAAATGCTATTTCTGCAATGTCATGTCTGGATTTGAACCCACATTACACGTTACCTTTTGGGAATTTGATCATTTGTAGCTTCTGAATTTTAAATTGGCCAGTCTACTGAATAATTAGATCTCCATTTGCAAATAAAGCATTTTCACTTTTAAACAATTTAACTTTAACACTTCAACGATGAGAGTATCGCATCGTATCGTATTTGGAGACTTGCACAGCACCGCTCATAGGTGAGACCAGTGCAAAGGCCCCGAGAGAATAAAAAGGTTTAAAGCACAAGAAAGTAAGGTTACCCGTAGAAAGGAAGGAAGGGCATTCCACAGGAAGGGCCCTATGTTGGCAAAAGATCTAGTTTGAGCTAGAGTGGTCCTGGCACGCAGAACAAAGAGGACATGTTGGTTGCGGCGTACTTAAAGCAACTGGAAAACCAATGCAGCTCCTCGTTAAAGTGTTAAACAAGGGACAGAAATCTTAATTGTTTCCATCACATCAGAGATTCCTGAATTTCAGCCATGACCAAAGACAGGTCACAAGATAATTATGTGCTCTCACCTCGATTATGCCAACTCTGCTTCTTATAGATTCCTGATGTTGAAATTAATAGGTTTCAACTCAACCAACTTTCCCTATGAAGCTGCATAATGCTAAAGTGACTGACACTCCGCACTCTTTCATCACTGATTGATGTCACTTGTGTTATAATGACCCTACAAGTCTCCATATCTCCATTCTTATACAAGGACAGCAACTTTGAATAGGACTCTAGCTGGAAAACATAACCAGTGTCATTTGGAAGTCTGTAACTGGAGGTTTTGGAGGAAGTGGAAGAACAAGGCAAGCAGCTGCACAAAGCAATGACTACCTGGAGTCTCAGGAGTGATAGGCACCAGGAGGAAGACAATAGAATATTAAATTACAAATTTAGACCAGGTGCTGTAAGACAAATGAACAGCGAAAAGCATGGGCAGCACGATGATAAGAGACTGATGAATAGGTCCTATATTTGCCTCATGTAAAAGTAACAAGATCATGTAATGTGGTAATATAAGATTCCAAGGTCAATCAAGAGTCACAAACTTGAAGCACTGGTAGAATCTGTATATCCTGTAGATGGACAGAAGTGCTAGGCAGAAGAGATCTGGCAGAACCACACCAGCAAACTTCAGTTTTGTATGATTTAGACAGTGATGGGCAATAGTTAACTAACAAGTTGCAAACTTTTAGTTCAACTAAAAATTTTTAGTCAAGGATGAAGTTTAACTAAAAATAAATAGTTTAGTTAAAACCATAGTTTAACTAAAAAAATTTTAGTTGCTAACTAAAAAGTTTAACTAAAAAAATCAGCAATACGCAACTATTTTCCACAACTATTTTCCGCAATGAACACTGAATACTGTCAAAAAGTCAACGCGAAACTTATTGATTTACACTTCATGGTTTAAGCATTAACAGTCTGTGTTTTAAAATTCATACACTACTTACAGTATGCCTGTAACTGTATGCTAGAACAGTACACATTGCATAGTTTGAAGGTGAAATTGTCATTGACGCTCTGCATTATTAAGCTTACAGTTCACTTAACGTCTGTTATTGTGAAAATGTTTGTCGTAAAAAGTTGGAAAAAAGTTGGGAAAAGTTTAACTACTTTTTTAGTTTAGTTAACTAATTTCCAAAATCAGTTGCCAACTTTAGTTAAACTAATTTTTTTTAGTTTAGTTAACTAATTTCCAAAATCAGTTGCCAACTTTAGTTAAACTAATTTTTTTTAGTTGGAAAATAGTTTTAGTTTAACTAAAAAAAATTAGTTTAGTGCCCATCACTGGATTTTGATACACTCAGCCCTGTACAGCCCAGGTACACTTAGACATATTAGATGAAACAGTTCAGCAACTGAGTGAACTGCACAGAATGAATATAATTGAAAGTCATCTGCATTTTCATGACTATGCTGACTAACTGATAATAGGAAGAACTCACAGGAGCCAATAATAGGATAAATAATAAGGGATGATAATAAATAATAATAATAAATAATAATGTAATGGTTACAATATGTATAGCATCATAACCTGAAGCTATATCTATGGTTCTTCATGGTTACTTGCTAACACTGGTCAACATCTTCCCTATACAAACAAGTGTTCATATTTTAAATACAGTTTGAGACACTTGTAAGCACACACAGTCTGTTTGGCATTCCTGATCCTGTTTACCACTGCAATGACATTTCGACAACAACCCCACAACCTTATGGGTTACATGGAATTTACAATGAACTGTCTGTTACAGAAGATACAATAGGAATTTAACTCCAAATATAGAGGTTAATGACACACCATTATTTTCTGTCAGGCCACCCTATCTCTCACAGTTACTCCCTATACTCACCCCTCAGCCTCATAAATGATCCATGCACTCAACAGATAGACATCTGCTATAGCCACCCCAGGACCTTACTCCACTTGTGAGTTATTGGTGGCTGGCACCAGGTTTTGAAGTTAATTGCCTTTGTTGTGCTTTCAACCATTGTCTGTTGTAAATTTTTCATTCAAGTCCAGACTCAAAACTCAATTTTCCTACCTTTTGGTCTCTTACATCTTGTCAGTTGACACAGACTATCATACTAAATTACGATGGTGACATTTTAGAAGTCTCTAAATTAAATAAGATTAGACATGCCATCATGCATTCTACCATAAGCCATCATGCATTCTATCACAAGCCATCATATATTCTACCATAAGCCATCATACATTCTACCATAAGCCATCATACATTCTACCATAAGCCATCATACATTCTACCTGTGGAGTAACATATTGCTAGTTTTCTTAATTTGAAACTACAAGTTGTCTTCACTCCTAAGGAAACTGTTATGTTTTAGAATTTTTAAAATTTTTATTGCATTAGTTTGAACTGGAACCATTGGACAGACGACAATACTAATTGCTACACACTGGTCAAGTGCTGTACATTGTGGCAAAGCATTGCTGCTCTTTCCAACTTCATTTCAGATAGCAGACTTCTGGACTTTCCTGGATGAACATCCAATGACCCATGCTAACCTTTACCTTAGGCATACACTTTATACAATACAATACAGAAGTGCACACTGAAGCTGCTGGACAAATATTAAGACCCATGGTTTAGAACTGATACTTATCTAGACCAGTGCAGCAGCCTAATGATAAAACAATAAATTCTATCATCAAATTGAAACTCTTTTAAACTAATACAATATTCAGGGAAGGGCACTCATCCACAGAGGCAAAAAGAATCTCATGAAACAGAGTGGTCCTACTGGTCTCATCATTGAGTCCACCCCAGATCCTAAGAAAATAAGCCTTAGTTATTTTATTTAAAAGTAGGCTTTGTACACAGATCAGAGTACCAGTAGTCTACATTTAATCTCATAACCAGGCTGGGAAGTCTGCACTGGAGTAAACTTCTGCAAGGTCACTAAGTTCAGTCCTCCCCACCCATAATAATTTAGGTACTAAATGCTGTGATTGTTCGAGCCATCCCAATATTTTCAACAACTGATGCACCAATTAAGTGTATTTCTGGTTCATTGACAGATTTCCACACCCAGCCATGATCCAACCAACCCATTCACTAACAGACAGGGAGGAAATAGGAAAGCCTGGCCTGGCAGTGTCTATGTGTCATTAACTGACACAAGTAATAGGCCGAATTGCCAGTGCTCCCAGTCCTGCAGTTTCAATGTCTAAATAGGCAAACTTAGCAAGTAACTTATGAAGGTTTTGTGGTTTATGCCAGTCTACCCCTGTGTGTGTTCGTGTGTTTGCGTGTGTGTCCAGGTGTTTTTGTGATTACGTGGCAAGGTAGTTTTGGGCCGTTTTCCGGCAAGCTTACTGATTAAACACTGTTCTTATTTAGCATATTATCATGCTGTAAACATGATGTTCACAGAGCCTCTAAATTACTCACCTCTAGCCTCAGTGTTTGAAAGGCTTGAAAGGCAGGAGATAAGGCAGAAAAATTCATGAATCATGAATAGCAGTGATGAAAGAAGAAGAAGAGCAGTCCCTTAAGCTAGCCTGAGAGGCAACCAAGGGTACGAGGTGTTAGCGACTTCAGTGATGAAAACCACCAGCAAAACATAGCATCTTTTGGTATACACAGTGCCAAGTAAGTTACAACCCCAGCAGGTCAAAGGTGTTCCAGCATGTCTAAGAGGAGGTGTATACAGAATAAAGAAACCTTCAGTTCTCAACTTCTCATAACCTGTCTCTGGATTGCACGTGCAACCAGTCCAGGTGGAAAGCAATTTTTCAGTGTCAAAGCTCTTTACTCTGAGCTTCTTGGTGTTGCTAAGCAAATGTACATCATCTTTTGTCATTGTAGGCAGATGAGTCATAACCGAGTAATATATTGCTACGAAAGCAGCATTATAAAAAGTCTGGAAAGCATTGGGTAACGCTAAACTAAGAAAAACCTGAGAACTAACAGTCAAGCATTTTCAACTGAAATGCTCAAACAACATGTTTGCATTCAATTTAATTGTTTAGCAGCAGAGATTGTTTGATGCTCCTCTGAGTAAGACAACACATGGTAGAATTTTTGCACACATGGTAGAGTTTTCCACTTATAGAAAAAGGCAACTGCTGTTTCCAGTAAAACTCTAAGTCATCAATCGTATGTTGCTTACTCCTACTCTGTCCCTCCAATTTTCACTGCCGTTAGTTCAGCTCTGCTTAGTCCTATTCTGGATCCCCCCCCCCCACATTCTGTCTACTCCCATTTTGAAACCAGTGCTCCTATTCTGCCTATAGCCCTATACAGAATACCCATACACGTATTTATGTCTACTGCTTCATTGACTACTATTACTCCTATTCTGAATACACTTATTCAGCTTACTCCTACTCTGCCTATTCCTACTCTAAATGCCCCTATTCAGTCTAATCTGTCTGCTCCAACTCATCCAACATCAGCCTAGTCTACTCTGATAAAACAGACTGCTCTGTATCACAGCAGCAACCAGTTTTCTCAAGACACAGTTCCATCTAACAAGAACCTTGCACTGTTTCGATTATAAAACAGAATCAATAGCATCCATCTGGCATCCAGGATTCATTCATCAGTCTCAGGATTTACGGTAAACTGATTTGCTCAGCAATAGCTCAGAGATTCTCCCAGGCAGCCACTTACAAGGCAGACACTATTACATAGTAATAGTTCACATGTACAAACTTGTGTAAAGATTTTAACAAAGTTATTAACTGTTTCAATAACTTTGTCTACAAATATCCATAAAAAAAATATTTTAATTTGTACGTATGTATCATGACACCTCATAAATGTAGAGTACTTCAGGTATCTCACAAAAGCACTGAAATTCAACTTTAATTTAAGAAACTGATAAACTCACAACAAATTCTGTCACAAAACTGTAAGTTTATTTCAGCAATCCACATCATGATTTGAAGTCAATGGTTCTCATCACAAGAAAAATAAAGGACCCAAGCAAACAGAGAAACCATGAGGCCCAGTGCCTATCACTGGCCTTAGTACTTAGCTTACGGACATTAGTACTGGCCTCAGTACCTAGTTTACTAGCATAAGTACTGCCCTTAGTACTTAGTTTATTGGCATTAGTAATGGCCTTAGTAGTACCGAGTTTACCAATGATCTTAAAAGCACCTCATTACAAGCACTTCAGCTCAACTAAACCCCATCAAACAACTCATTTTATACTATGTAATTGCCTCAACTTTTCAGTCAATTTGCCCACTCTCAGCAGATGTGCTGGATTTCAACCAGGAGAAAACCAGTAAATGCTACATATTAGATGTTAAAAAGCAGAATGGAAAATTACAACACAGTGCTAATATTGAGCTTATAAACATTGGCCAATTTGTTTTTCCTGACCCTACCACTTCCTAATGTAAACTGTCTCTTAATTTAAAATTTCTGTTGGCTGACTCACAAAACCATTCATGTCAGTTCAAGTGTGATGTATTTTTATCCTTCAAATGTTAGTAAACAATGCAAAGCCAATTAAGCACAAAAATAGCATCAGCTCAAGTTTAGAACTTTGAATAATTTCCAAAGTTAGAAATTTTGACTCCGGCTTAGAAACAATGCCAAAATTCACACACTTTTACAACATGTAAAATGTACATTAATTGTGATCTTTAAATATCAACCACAGTTTTAATATTGCTTACATGTTTTTCAATACTCAGTTATTCACCTGATCTGCTACAGTGAAATAGAATGAAGCCAGTAATATGAGCTACATTACATGGTAATAACATGCAAATGAGCACTATATAAACTTAACAATTACCGGTAATACTTTGCTACAATCATTCTTATCATCCTCCTTATGCCAACTATTTTGACTACAATGGTTGTGAATGAATGATCCCAACATTTCAGTCATTGTCGAGTCGAAGTCTTATGCTTTTCTCATGTTTGGTCCAAGTTTTGTTTATGACATGTTTACGTCTTCATTTATATTGTCCATCAGCATAGTAGTCTGCTTATGATAGTAGTCTGCCTTTATGCTGTAGTCTGCCTACGATTCTCTTTCATATAAACCCTGAAACAAGCTCCAAAGCATAAGTGGTTTGTATTTTAGTTTACCAGCATATCCCATTTCACTTGCCAAGCAGTTACCCAGACAAGCCACAATCACACAATCCTACTGATATTAGTAGCGGATAACTCCAAATATTTTCTCATTAGCTTCAGAAATGTTCAGATGTACTTGCTTTTCTCCACACTCAGGTTCCTCTGTTTGCAAGAGGAACCTGTTTACAAAATTAAAAGTATGGAGCAGAAACAAATCAGACAAACCAGATAAACCTGACAAACAGACAGACAGACAGACAGACTGACAGACAGACAACCATGTGGAAAAACATCCAAATGCACGCCATAGCAGGCTCTGGTCCTAATTTGCCACTGGAAGAAGCGTACCCCAATAAAAATACAGCAATATAGTTTAGGCAGACTGAAAAAACAGATGGCTGACACTCCTGTACTCAGACAGGCTGACACATCTTGTCATTCATCAATCTCATCTTGGACAGGTTGATGATATAGTTGAGGGAAGGAAAGGTTAAACTGAAAGAAACTGCTTAAGATGCAGTTAAACACTTAATGGGGAATGAAATGGTTTAAGCTATGATTTCAAAGAGGTCATCCAATGAATACAGATTGCAAAAGACTGAATTAAGTGCTCCACACCAAGTGAAATGTGTAGGAACAAAATAAAATTCTCTCTAATGAATTAAATGCTTACAAGGGGAATTAAAGAGTGAAAGTTGGCAGAAGAACATCTGTCCAGAGATAGTTCCAGACTTAAGTGACAACCATGTTGCATCAAGTACAGTTGCACAATAAAGTACATCAGTGGCCCTACAAAGTGCACATAGGCCACTTCCACTTCTATTCCCATTCTACTCCCATTTCTACTTGCCAGTGATTTTATTCTTTTTTACTTTTCTTCATCTCTCTAGTCAGTTAGTTGAGATTAGTAAGATAGTTAAGATTAGAGAGAGAGAGAGAGAGAGAGGACTACAACGTTTAATAGCCCAATGACCACTGAAGCATCCTTCAGGAGTGGCTACAGCAATTTGTAGGCCCTCTGTGGACATAACCACACATGAACAGCTGTCAGCAATTCTCAGACAACGGACTGCCGTTATCCTATTGAGATCCTAAGATCAACACTGCCTAGTTAGGCCACCTCCACCTAATTTAGCCCATCTACCATTCATTCCTGTACAGCTGTTGTTTGGACAATTAGGGTCTTTGTAGTTGTCAGGAAAATGATAAGTGTATCCATTGGAGACTCTAATAATAGGTGCACCAGTCATACAGACCACCTCAGACAAAGCGAGTAAGTATGTATGTAAGAACCTAATTCTTCATCCCAACAAATAATTAACTAGTCTTCATTAATAATTGTGTCCATCATTCCTCTTCAGCTGATGGAAATGTGGAGTGTTGACAAATGCTGGCTTGATAGCCCCTCAAGTGTTCTGCAAATATCCTCAACAGATATGGAATAGATTGGCAATACTCCACACACACAAAGTATATTAGACAAACATTTAAATCTTGGATAATAAGCACACATTTTAAACCCAACATAAAAGTAAGCCCACATAATACACATATATTTTGAATCTTACATTCTAGACACACCTTCCCCCCCCCCAAAGACATATGTACAGTCTCAGCTTTCAAAGACCACCACTTGTAAATGTTGGTCTCAAACTTTTGTGGCCTCTGTCTGGTTCAGAATCATGAAAAGCACTGAGCTTAGAGTCGGTTTTTAAATGGCTGGTCATACATATAACTCGTCTAGTCTAGACACTTGTAATGAATGAAACAATTCATCCACACCATTTGCAGAAATTAACACCCCAACCACACAGTAAATGAAGCCTGACCACTAAACTGGAAGCTAGGCCACTGCCATTGTGTACTCAAATCAGTCATCATTACTCCAGAAAAAAGATCACTCTACAAGACTACTGAGCAGGAACTGAACATAAACTCCACATCTGACATGTCCAATAATATGATATGTTTCACTCAGAAGATATGTTATAATTGCATATATGGCCACTGATGCAAAACAATACTTCAAAATCATAATTATAAACTCCAAACTACTCTAAAGATAAGCCCAGGGCACCAGCTTATTCACAAGCGCTGCATCGTATCACAGGACAACCCCGTCCAGAGAGTGATGTCCATTAGAGGTCTGAGTGTGACTGCCAGAGAGAGACCAAAGACAGGAGGCAGAGCAGCTGCTGAGGCAGGTTTGATGAGGACAAGAAAGCTTGGAAGGTGGAGAACTGGATGGTTTAGGGTAGGAATTCTTGAATTGAAATTCCTCTTCAACTCTTCACCTGACTGTTGCACCTAACACAAACTTTGAAGCCTTTCAACCACTGCAGAACAAAACTTTAAATAGTTTTGGATGCCTGGGAGCATTTGAAAACAACTAACACCAATCTTTATTACAACACAACATAGCATAACAAATATATATATATACATATAATATATATATATATATACACACACACAAGTGTCACACATATATAAACATATGTATGTATGTATGTATGTATCAGTGCCGGCCTTAGGGGCGTGCGAACCGTGCCGTCGCACGGGGCCCCCAACTTAGAGGGGCCCGAAAATATCACAGAAAATTAACACGAACAAGGCACCCTAATAATAACATTATGGTTTCGATAAAATCTTCTCTTTTGTCAATCAAACCAAAGTCAACTTCCTCTATATCCCAGAATTCTCATGCATAGCTACATTTGTGGTGTTGTACTTGTTAACAATCTACTAAAATGAACAATTTGGCTTGTGTCATGGAGGCCCATACAGTGTACTCTGCACGGGGCCCGAAATATCCTAAGGCCGGCACTGGTATGTATGTATGTATGTATGTATGTATGTATGTATGTATGTATGTATGTATGTATGTATGTATGTATGTATGTATGTATGTATGTACGTATGTATGACCAAGACACCTGCATCCGTGGTCCTTGGTCTGTTTAGTAGTTATATGAGTTGATCTCTCAATGGGTTACTGGTAGGGCCTACATTAAGTCTAGTTTGATGGTTAGGAAGGAAGGGATGAGGAAAAACAGGAAGCAATAGCAGATTTCTCCAGAAGGGATATATTTCCAAACTTGTAGATGCTCTTTGCATAGTGAACAAAGTGGAACAAAGTGCACAGTCTTCATCAGTGGTCTGTGTGATAAACACCAGTATTGTGCCTACATTTCTTTCTGTGACAAAAAAAAACAGTAGGAGCAGAGGACCCACTGAGCGGGACCCAGATAGGGACCATTTGAGTAATATCTCACAAGTGAAGTTACTCCAGAGGTACCATTTCTGCATGTTAAACGAAACATCTTAGGCCATGATTTGAAGACAGGCAACGTTGGCTAATAGTTGGGCTGAGGCATAAGAAAATAGGGTAAATACGCCAAGTTTAGGGGCACAGATCTGCTATTACCTCCATTCCTATTCCGCCTTTGGTAACAGGACCCAGCCCCTCAGTACACAAAATGTACACACGGCGTCACACGCACACACCGTATGTAGGCCCTATTTATACATAGACGGTAGACCTATATTGTTAGACTTTATTGTATGACCCAGACACAAAACAAAAATATAGGCCTATCAAACTGCTGACGTCTGAACAGCCGACCGCAAGATACGCACACCAGACCAAAAATAAGCCATGACTGCAAATCCCCGAGGTTGCAGACTCTTACCTTGGCTCGATACCAAAGTGTAGGTCGTAACAACAAAAAGCATTCGATACAAACACAATTTCACGGGAAAATATCCTTCCATCTTCTCCCCTTTTTAACGAATTATTAGCAACAATCGCAAAACTTCGCTTAACAACTGATGTTCGGAAATAAGTTTCAACGCTGCGCCTGTCGTGTCAGACCATGCCTCTTCAGAAAACAATCAGTTAGAAGCAGAAAAACACCGCAGCCAACGTAATCGGCTATAAGCACTTTAAAGGCTGCTTGCTACCAGAGCGCTTGTGTAAACAGCGCTGCGTCTGGGCCTTACTTAGCAGGGGCTCTCCCGTGCGCTCTTTTATCCGAACACCAGCCTCAGCAGCCTTTGAATGATGCCATCGGCGGGTTTAATTATAGCAGATGCCCAACTGCATCGTCATATCCGGTCCATAATAATAATAATAATAATAATAATAATAATAATAATAATAATAATAATAATAATAATAATAATAATAATAATAATAATAATAATAATAAATAATAATAATAAAAAAAATAATTAAAAAAAATAATTAATTTAATCTCTAAGACCCTGAGGGAACGAAGTACCTCAGGGCAAAAAAAAAAAAAAAATAATAATAATAATAATAATAATAATACATACATACATACATACATACATGCATGCATGCATACATACATACATGCATACATACATGACATTGTATACATACATGCAGGCAGAACAACAAGACTGGTAAAATCCAATGTTGTTAATATGTTGCACACGAAACAACTGACGACTCGTGAAATATTTTAGTATTGTGAGCCCCAACATCTTTTCAGTTACTAATCTGAGTAGGGTTAGAAGAAGAGCTAGAGGTTAAAGCCCCAAATTTGCAACAATTAAAACGTTGGCCCTAATTAGGGTATTTATTATTGAACTACCGGTGGAAGGATATGTTTACTTGTTTAATTGGATTAGTAAAGCCACAGAATAGATAGACCTACGCTTTATTTATTCTATATATGGTAAAGCCTTTTGTCAGGCTGCACCTCGACTTTCAAAAGATCTCCCTCCTGAATTGCGCGAATTCTCCGTTCCACCACCAATCCCATCGCTCTATCCATCATTCCTCAAGCTTTTCATTCTAAACAAGTATAACCTCTTTAAGAATTCGCACCCTGATCCACCCACTCTGCCATCTAAGCCCATCTTCCAATTTCTCTTATTCTAAACGACTCTAGCCTTCTGGCAACCGGATTTCGTTATTCACTTTTTAGGCCCTATCTCTAGACGACCCCGCTGATTCGACGCATTGCTTGTGAATAAACTGCTATGGAGCCCTGCGCTTTAGATATACTAAATTAGGAGCTCATCATTACGATTAATTACTATAATTAGCCTTGTGGCCTCACCGCCCCATTCATGGGCGGCGATCCCGAGAGAGGGGGTGGGCGAGGGGGACAAGACCCCAATTAACCTTTAAGAGTGGGGGGGACACACCATTCATTTGCTCCCCCCCCCAAACAAATTTATAAGAAACACAAAAAGAAGGTCAGCAAATTTTACGCGCGAAAATTTTTTTACAACAAATTTGTGAGCGCGATAAAAAAAAAGTACCTCTTTTTTCACCAGATCAGTTCAAAACTCTTTTTTGACCAGATCATTTAAAAACTGCCCCCACACCTGTCAAACAAGATCGTCGCCACTGGCCCCATTGCATTTCAGTAGCATTACAGGCCCTGCTTGAGTCAAGTGCACACTAGGCCTACATAGAAGCAAAGTCGAGCTGTAAAATTGTGTCATAAAGCGCACTTAAAGAACCAAAGCCGGTATCGCAACATTTAGTAAAACCGAAACCGAACCGTTGCCTTCTAGATCAAAGATGTTATTAACCTTTAAGAGTGGGGGGACACACCATTCATTTGCCCCCCCCCCAAACAAATTTATAAGAAACACAAAAAGAAGGTCAGCAAATTTCACGCGCGAAAAAATTTTTTTCCCCTAATAACATCTTTGTTCCAGATACTGACGGTCTACGACTCTAAGATCTCTGCTGACAGTATCTAGAAGGCAATGGTTGGACCTCTGGCGAATAAAGTGAAACTAAAGAAAAAAGCGTCGATAGAAACGCCCTATCAACCGATCGAAACTGATTTCTTATACCGAAACTTATCAGATTTTGTAAGGAATTTGCGGTTAATTTTACGATGGAAGAAAAATGGGCTGAGAGGGAACTAATACTTAACCAGAAGCATGAAGAAATGTAAGTAAACAGAAAACTAAACGGGTTTTCGGCAATTTCATTGTTATAAAAATAAGTAAATAAGTTAATTAAAGTGGGCTACGCTACCCTTTACGCTCGCTTAGCTTAAGTAAATGTAAATGTACAGGCCCAGGATAGAAAGTAACGTCGACCTGGCTTTTGCGCTCGATGGTAGCCTAGCCATATTATCGCCTTTAGCATTATAATATAAAGACAATAATATCACATATTGATTTTGTCTTATTTAACCTAAGAAATAGGCGCCCCTACATTTGACTTCCGTCGAGTTGGTTTGTTAATCACATTCGGATATTGGGTATTCGGTATGGAAAGCCGCAGGTCAAGATAATTATTTAGCAATTTTCATATGGTCATTTTTACCATATTTAAAAAAATGCCAATTACCAACAGTTTTATTCATCCAGGCAATCACCAGAAAGTCTCAAACTGAATGAGTTGAATGTGAAGATCAAACTAACTTGACGGAGGTTTATATTTGATTAACATAACTTTGTAAGATTTCTATAGGTAAAATTGCCAACCTTGCCAACTCGTGGCTCTTAATAGTAGCCATAACAGACCACAAGTCTTTAGGTTTGGTAACCATGCTTGCCGTTTTTTATGTGAAGGCAGCCTTTGACACTGTCGACCATGTCATTCTTCTAGAGTGCCTTGAAACATCGTTTGGTGTTGTGAGTCACCATCTGCTAACATGGCACAATTTTGGTTGCGTTTGTTCCTCTTTGACTGCACCACAGTGGACCAGTGGTGGCTTTTAGTTCCACCCAAGTGGCCTGGTATGATGGTATTTAGGCTGCCACAGGGTTGTATTCTAGTACATGTGGGTCCTCTACTTTTTATCCTTTATGCTGCTCTCCTAAGCCATCTTCTTTCCGCTCTGGGGATTGTGGCTCATCAGTATGCTCATAATGATCAATGCTCAGGCATACATTCACGGCCAAGCTATAAATGCATTCTTTGTAGTTGAGGAAATGTTTCAGACATCTGCGGCTCTCTTCACTTGGATGGTGTCTAACAGCTTTATTCCTCTATAACCATCTGATCTGGATTAGTAGCTGCTGACAAATCCATAACATGCATTTGCATTACTTCAGCGCCATTTCCCAAGACATCCTTTTTATGATGGCTTCGTTGTGGTTCACTGTCGAACAGACTGTGATGCAACCTGTAACATGAGCTTGTTACCCTTTCTCTTTCTCTAATTTGCCAGTTATTGAATATCATTGTATTTGATCGTGGTTTTGTATTATTGTCAAGTTAGGAGTACCTCCATGTAGTTTTCTTGTAGAGGTGCTATTTAATTGTGCAATTACGATTACAATCAGGCATTACTTAAACGTTAATTACAACCTTTTTCATTAAAAGCATGTGAATGTCATGGTCATTAATAGTGATGATGCCCACTTTTAGTGACTGCGCTATTATACAGGGTCCGGGGTCTATTCTATAAGTAATATACATGTTTAACTTTAGTTACATAAATTGTGACTGTAACTCAGTGAATGCACATACAAATACATTCAGCTACTCAGAATATACAATGTACATGTAGTAATATATAGTGATGTCTTATATCAACATGGAGAGTGACTGTGTACCATTCTACATTGTGTGAACTCTCTTCATACAGTATACAGCCTAATGTTCAATGATTTCAGACCACTCATAAATTCAAAACTTCGGACTTCAGTTGTAAACCAGTAATTCCTGTTAGAGTGTAAATTTTTGTGTTTTTCACAATCTGCTGGCTGTTTTAAGGAGTCTGGCAGTAGGGTCTTGTGGAACTCACTTATTAGGAGTCCTTTATTTTAATTTCCTGTTTAGACTGAAAAGACGTGAAGCTCTGCTGCTTGGCTCAGAACGCTATTATGACTTCAGTCTTAAACAGCCGGCATCGTTTCTGATGGATATTGGCAAGGCAATCACTCGAAATGATCAATTACAGGAGGTTAGAGCTTTCTCTTGCAGTTGGTGAAACTGTCAGTGATACAGATTTTTGTTTTACATGTAACTATATTGTTGGTTAAATGAATGTACCTTGTACTAACTAGATTCCTGTTCCGTAACTTAATAGGTATAACAGTGTGCACTGATATGATAGTGTTTCACTTAACTGTTTGATTGCACATAATTATGGTCAGATTTTGTTCAATAGTTGAGCTTCTTCACTCCTAATTATTTTGACCTGTTATTTTGACCACGGTGCATATTATAACCAGTGCTTTTTTTCAGCCGGAATGGCGTTCCAGCACCTTTTTTCAGCTACTAAAATAATTTATTTATTTTAATAATTAAAACAATAATTTAAAAAAATAAAAAATAAAAAAATAATTTAGTTATTTTAATTTCATTTAAGTGTTTTTGAACTGTTTTCAGTGTTTATTGAGACCCCTCCCAACCCCCAATCTCGTTTTTCTCCTGATTTTAGCCAGCCCATAATTGTTGCGTTCCGGAACCTATTGTTCCATTCCGGAACCTTTTTTTCTGGAAAAAAGCACTGATTATAACCACAGCCCCTCAGGACCTTTCAGTGAGTCCTTTCATCGATAATGGCTGGAATTTTTGACAGTTATATATATTCCTTATTGAACTATGACTATTGAACTATGAACTATACCTTCGCGAACTCTTCACTATCCAGCCACCCCGGTCTACCCGTTCATCCATATATCTCACTCTCTCCCGTCCTCCAGTCACTACTCGCCTAAAGTTCTCCAACCGATCCATATCCCAAACTGCACCTCAACTCTGGAATGAACTTCCTCCCGAATTCCGCATTTTCTCAGTTCCTTCACCAATGCCAACACTCACTCATCGTCATCTACCTCGGGTTCCTCTACTCATCACCCCACAGGCTATCCACTCCAAATTGAAGACTCACATCTTCAAGATTTCCTATCCTAATCCATCGGATCCTCTGCCTTCCAAGCTATCTCGTTCTCAACGAAACCCTCCGTAACAGCTGCTCTGCCTCTCTTTGGTCTCTCTGGCAAGCGGACTCGGACCACCAACGGACATCAATATCTCGACAACCCCTCGGATACGTCGCAGCGCTTGTGAATAAGCTGGTGCTTTGCGCTCAGCTTTAATGGCGCTTTAGAAAATTGGAGATTACGATTACGATTATGACTAGGAATGCAGCGCAACATGCTTTTGTGCAAGACTTGTCTTGTTAAAGCGCGCTATAAATCTTTAATTGTATTGTATTGTATTGTAACTGTAACGATTAAACTCTGGACAGAACAGTTTGTCAATACAACAACTGACATGCTTAATTATTTTGTTTGCTGTTTGGAATTCAGGAACTGAATGATGCCTTTGAACAGTTGAGAAGAGAGAACAGAGACTCTTCGAAATTCCAAATGCTGAAAGTAGGAATTACATATGAACTCCTTGCAGAATCTTGTAATGTTATTGCAACAGTGATTAAGTATCACTATGTATGTTACAGGGACTAAAATTACAAAACCTAGGTCGTTGGGTTAGTTCAAGTGCCAGGCGAAAATCTGGAGAGGATAAGTGAAGAAGTGACGTCTTGCTAAGGCGTAGCATGTTAATTATTTTGTGGAAATTCACAAGATGATGAAAGACAGCGGGTAGATAAACTTATATGAGGTTAATTTATAAGAAACCTTTATCAAAATCATTCTCCATGGGCACCACACTGGGGATGAAGGCTGTTTTGGCTTAAATGCCAACATGACAACAGCAAGCCTGCCAAGCCAACAACCAAGGCCAACAACCAAAGAAACATTTTGCTCTGAGTTTTGAACAAAATGATTCACAGTTATGGGCAACTGCAGAAGAAGTTGAAATAATGACGATTACAACTTTCATCTGTGATGTATTTTAAAGAGCACATGAATAACTTGTGATGGTTATTTTTAAAATGACTAGAGCACAGTTAACAGCTGTTTCTTTAATGTTTTCATAACTTAGAACAATTACTGGACAATGGTGCGAAACGTCTTTCCTGTGTGGTACAGCGACCTTTGTGAATATGAAGCAAAGAAACGACCTTCATCTAAAGCCATTTCACAAGCAACAACGACCATTAGTAAACCTCTAGCTGGACCAACAGGTAGTTTCTATTCTGATAATCCAACTACATCAATCGTAAAACCAAAGCGGCAGAGCTCATCGCAAAACAGGTCAGCACCTGCAATCACTCGGACATCGTCGACGCTTCAAAAAGTCAGGGCCTCTTCTTCAGACAGTCTTGTGTTTCGATCTGCTACTGAACAGCAAATTGATGGAAACATTCATCATCCAAGATCATCAACAAAAGCTGAAAGATCGAGGTCATTTCAGTCTCTTCCTAGAAATGCTGAACTCTCTCAGACAGGAAAAACATCACTCAGATTTCATTAACTCAAGATTCTATTTTAAGTTACCGAACTGTAAATGAGAACTGATATCATGTTTGTACAATGTTTCGTAATAATTTTACTCTAGATTTTTAGGTATGTACCCACAGAGATAATGGTCACTACTGGATATATGTTGAAGTGTTAAATAAGGCTTGTTTTGCACTAATTTCTATGCCAAGTTTCATCACATTGATAGTGTTGCTTGACTAAAAAAATTATTTTTATAATTGTAGCCTGAACAGTGAATACTGAATGTTTTTAAAGTTTTATCAGCAACACAAAAACTGATCTGTTGCAGTGTTCTGCAAGAACCTATGGAACCTACTCGGCTGTATTTTAGTTCTCATTTTTACTGTGTGCTTCACTTGAATCAACTGCCAAGCTTAAATTGTAACTCTAAGCGCTTATTTGTATATTGCCTCTTCAAGAAAATTCATCAGAGGTGCTCCAACCTGGTTACATAAGACCAAGGTCGAACAGAATGCTACTTTATTTTGATTTTTTATAAATTCTTGTGCCTACGTAATGTAGCCAGTTCAACTTATATCGCACATTTCATTTACCCAGCATATAGCCAATAATTATCGACAATGTCTGCCTGCAACGCATTCTACAGATTCTTTGAAAGACGCTATTGAAGAAATCTGTATACTTAAATACATTATTAAATTTGTACCAAAGGTCTTTTCTTATATTCTCTGTGATAATTACATACTTTATACATATATTCGTCATTAAATTAATTACTGCAACTCTGTCACTGCCTTTTTTGGGTGGTGCCTGAGGAGGTAGACACTCATCATCTTTGTTATGACACAGCATCATTTAATAGCCATTAACATAACATAACAAGAGTGTTAAGTGGTTCAGTAGACGTGTAGTCTGTGTTAGAACCACTTCAAATTAACTTCAAACGCTTAATGGCCCAATTTTCCTAGCTTTTTTTTAAAGCTGTGATAGTGTGATCTGTGATGGTACTATCATCTAAAACATTCCATAAGTCTACAACTCTTGCACTGAAGAATTTCTGCCCTAATGTTCCTTTCAGCTTTTTAAAATTTAAGAAGCCGAAAGGAACATTATGGCAGAAATTATTTAATAATTTACACCTGAGTCCCCGAGTTGCCGTATTTGATGCTAATTCAAAGAACCTCTCCCACTGTAGTGCTTCTTTTCCAGTGATAATCTTATAAGCTTTGATTAGATCTCCTCTGCTCCTCTTTCTCTCTAATGTTGTTACATACACATTAATTACTACACCATCTGTAAGCACCTAACAGCAACTGTACTCTAATTTGCCGAAACGATTTTGATTTAATTTAGCGCCCGACAAAATTGCATGGTTCTCAACGATGTCATGGTGCTACACATACTCACTGTTGAATTGCAGTCATTTTGGGTTTTAGACATAGACATCTATTAGTAAATAGAAGATGTCTATGGTTTTAGACGGGATCGTTCTGAAATCTCATTCTACGAGATCTACGCGAGGTACACTTTTGTTTAGGGAGAGTGTTTCTGCTGTTGTTAATTTTTTTTCTAAATCGTGCTTAACTTGCGTTGCATATTAAATTTTAACCATCTGGACTGAAATGGGCGAATATTTGCACGTTGCTGAGGATGAACACGAGGAGCCGATGGAGATACCGACCGAAGAGGACGGTACTTTACTTCTGTCCACGTTGGTCGCCCAGTTCCCCGGTGCCTGCGGTCTTAAGTTTCGTAATCCTGCCACAAATGCTATGCGCGGAGTACGTCTGGTAGAAGGGACGCTCTACCCTCCTGATGACTACTGGGGCACTCACGTATATCTAATTGTGTACCCTAAAGGGGCAAATGGTGCAGGTAACTATCGTCGTTGTCATCATCATTAGTTCCTGACGCCAGCAGTTTGGCAGCGGTGGGTGCGAATAAATTATCTCCATTATCCTCGGTCATTTGTCTAGCCCAAGTTTTTCTTCTCCTACGTGATACAGTTCTTTAGTGATTCCGTCTGTGCCTAGTGCTTTATCTTTCATTTTGCTGATTGCATGGATTTCTTACGTCTTCCATATAGAGAGTTTGTTGTTTTTTCTCTGTTCTGCGATGTGTATGTGCAACTCTGTGAGAACTGTACAGTCATAAGTAGTTGTTCTCAGTATTCCTTTCATTGCTCTTCTGTGTGCTTTTATCGTCTTCTTGTATGTATGTATGTACTTCACCATTAGCATCTTTGAATTCGAATTGTCCATGAAGTAGTTTTATCTTAAATATAGGCTTCCTGCATTCTATCTATCTTGAAAGCTTCTGCTGCTTCTCCTGCAGTCTGGGACCATGATGTTATATACTTAACTTACCAAATTTAAAATGTGAATTTACCTTTTAATGAGTTAGTGTAGTTACCTATCAAAGGATTCAAAGAGATAATATCAAGTTAGTGACTAGTTTTTGAGTGAAAGGTCAATACAGGGTGTCTCAACTTCTCAAGCAATACCTCCATTTTCCTTCACTGACAGCAATAACCTCAGTGGTATGATCGACCAGTCTTTGCATAATCTTTTGTACATTTATCACATTTTCAAATTGTTATAATTTGCATAAATTTAAGCAAACTTTAAGCCTTGCTGTCTTGTGACATTGCTGTTCTTCTGGAAGCAGAAGCAGTGTGAATCTGAGAGGTGAAATGGATGTGACTGATAAACGAAAACTTTAACTTGTTAGATAGAGAAACATCCTACTGGGATTTTTGGGATTTGACACATTCATCTGTAAGATGGGCATCATGTGGACATTGTTCATTTTCATCTGCTTAATACATTATTAATTAGTGATAAATTGGCTTCTAACTGCTTGTTTTGATTTACATTTATCCTTTGCAGAAAACAAGCGAAAAGGTGAGGAAGGATTGGAAAAGCCATCCGCAAAAACAAAAAAGGTTGAGAAGTTGAAATGTAGTGACCTAATTGTTCTCGGTCTGCCATGGAAGAGCACCGAAGAAGATCTTAAAGAATACTTTACCCAATTTGGCGAATTATTAATGGTTCAGGTAGTGTTCCTCTACCTTGATTAATAGTCAAGATATATCAAGCCTGTTTAATGAATAATGTATATTATATATAACAAATGATGTGCTCAAAATATAAAAATAGTATTAATAACATACTAATAAAACTATAATATGTCATCATCTGGGGCATGCTCCTTTCTGGAGCATTGCCATCAACACAATGTTCAGCCAGCTGTCTCTGTTCTGGGCTTGACTCCAGGCTGTGTGCAACCCAAAGTTTAGACGGTGCAGGTTGGCTTCTGCTCTTGTCCATAATATGTATGTTATATATTATAGCCTATTTCACATACCCAGTATATGAAATACATTGCAGTGCTGTGAACTTTGATATTAATGTTAATTGATTTGCAAATTTGATGTGAAGTATATGAAATACATTGACGTGAAGTTGTTTGTTGTTATTGCATTAAAAATACTTTTTTTCATACATGTACATTGCATATTCTAGTATTTAGTTTGATGCTGTGATTTGGAATATATCCTATTTTGCAGGAGTACCGGGTTAAATTGTTGAATATTTCTGTACCAATGCCATTTATGGTTGTAGTGCAACCAAACGTAGTAAATGGGATGGTAAACATTGCCCTTCCCTTATTGCAGTGCATTTGTTTTAATATAAAGTGTTTACTTGCTCACCTAATGTAATAAATGTGCACGTAACAAAGCAGTTATTTTCTGCGGTTGTTTCCAGAATTAGACATGTTTCACTGGGACATGTTTAGGTACCTGTATTCATTAATGCATACATAAATAGGTAAATCGTGTAAATGTGCATACATACTTGCTTGTATTGATACTTGATACATGATGCGATCTCTTTAGATGTGATCACATCGAAAATGCCTACAAATATACATCCATACATACTTGCATGCACACAGCATGTATACCAACATGCACAGATACCAAAACATGCATATACTGTATGTGTAATGTATATGGGGCTTTTGTATCATATTGATTTTTGCCTTTGTTCAGGTGAAGCGGGATTTGAAGACAAATCGATCCAAGGGATTTGGTTTTGTTCGCTTTGGCGAGTACGATGCCCAACTGCGATGTCTGTCTCAGCGACATCTCATAGACAACAGATGGTGTGATGTCAGCATACCAAACTCAAAGGTGGTTCACTCAGTTTCCCTTGAAATAGAGTCAGGTTGCTGTTAACCAATCTTAGCATACGAATCTCAAACTACATGATGCAATCAGTTTCATGTTTTTATGTATCAGAGTTGTTATTTAAGCACTTTATAATCATGTACTAAAATTGTATTAAAACTTTAAGCACTTTATAACTGAGTGCTGAAATTGTGCAAGTTATATTGCTTTGTACAAATGAGCATTAACTGCAACTTAGAAAGTTATTTGCAAGACTCAATGTGCATGTAATGGTATCAGTAATTAATTTTTTGCTAACTTCGTTATGTATTGTTAAACCTGTGGACATGGGAAATCTGAACAGTTAGAGTAAGTAAAAATTGTTTGGTTGCAGGCTGGCAAATTAGTAATACAGTGAAACATCGTTAGCGCGCACACCATTAACCCTCAAGTCCGGTTTACACTAGGTGTCACCATCCCCCACCCCGACACCATGAGATTGATGCGCAGGCACTGTGAAAATATGGTAGTTTAATGAAAATGATAGCGCTTATATTGAAAATGCTGTTGAAAACCGCTGCCAAATTTCACATACAGTTGCTTGCAATTTCGGCCACAGACGGTGACTCGGTATCTCAAGGAACAAGGTGCCGAGTACTAGGGGTCCACCGGAAATCGCCTCGGACATTTGCCTCGGCCGGAAATCCCGTTTCTGGAAGTATTCGCCTCAGCAAATATTGTAGACACAAATAGTTGCAAAAAATATTTTCTTTCAAAAAATATTTTTTTCTTTAAAAACTTATTCAATAAACTTACGTATATAAAATTATAAATGTTCAGCCTTAAAACAATTACACAGAAAACTTCACAACTGCACAGAAATGACTACAATTCAAATTGTATTAGTCACTTATTACAAGTAGGGCCTACACAAATTTATGTCGATAATTTCTTATTACATGAAAACGTGAAGCTTCGCATATGGAACAAATGGTACCCGGTTCGTTTCCGGATCCGGCAAATAGTACATCCAAATGCTCGGATTCGGTACTCGGTGGAAAATGTCTTTCCGGTGGACCCCTACCGAGTATATCGAGATATCCAACTATGACTATTGCGTCGCCCCATGCAAGGTAACGACATGCCACCGGCGGAAAGGAGGAAAGCAGCCTTTAACAACCCATGTGGATTGTTGACCCCCTCTTCATCGGCTTTGCGCACGTGGATTCCTTGGCAAACATTGATGCACATAGACTTCTTTATAGGCAACTAGGTTAAAACAGCTGTTACTCTTTTATTGCCCAAACCCAACAAAGTCTTTGGCAGCAGCCCATCAAACGTGGCCACTCTTCTGTCTCTCTCGTTCGTGGCAACCTTTATTTGCTGTTAGAAGTCATTGCTGCCCTCTCCCTTCCGAGTACTTTGAAGTCTTTGATGCATCTGCCTTCTCTCATCGTCCATGGCAACCATTATTCACGACTCTGTAAACATCAATTTTGTTCTTTCTTTTGAGGCCCATCGAAGCCTTTGATGCACCACCTCAGCAGATGTGTCTGCTCCCTTCTCTGTCTCTTGTCCATGGTAACCATTATTCGCGATTTGAGACCCATGGAAGCCTGTGATACACCACCTTTTCTAAAGTAACTATTGTTTCTTTTTGAATTTCTTCTGCTATTGCAAAAATGCATGTGTATTTGTACTGGCAGAGCAAAGGTAATTTTTTTAGCTAATAATTATGTTCTGAGATTTGCCTACTCCACATACATGTACCTGCATAGGTGGGCAATACATGTAGAATTCTTCTCTACCTAGTTGGTAGTCTCGTTAAGCTGCACACGCATAACACATGGTAATGATGGCGTGCCTCCCACTGACTGCATGTTAACGGTGTTTCACTGTACCAGTATGTGTCTTTGGTTTGAATCCAGGTGTGTCAACTGAAATTGATAATATGTTGCAAAGCAATGAAACCTGCAAGTTAAGGTTGAACTATGGATTGCTGTTGTAATTGTAATTGTAATCTGACATTTATAAAACACCACTTCAAAGAACTCATCAGTGTCACTTTTGACCCGAACCAGTGAAATCACTGTCAAATAATACAGACTTGCAGTGTTTGCGAAATTCAGGAGGGGACAAACTGAGGAGTTCGAGTCGCAGCTCTCAAGAAAGGCAATTCCAGCGGGTGGGCCCCATGTATGCAAAGCTTCTGGACTGAGTTGTAGCAATATGCATTGCATATGTTGTCCTGTTTGTACATCAGCAGTATGATTCCTTTAGTGTCTGATCATACCCTGTGTTACCACTGTTTTCTGCAGGACGGTGGGCAGATGCCGACAAGTCGTAAAGTGTTTGTCGGAAGATGTACAGAGGACCTGACGACAGATGATCTGCGGGAATTCTTCAGCAACTACGGAGAAGTCCTCGACGTCTTTATTCCAAAACCGTTCCGCGCCTTCGCATTTGTCACATTTTCTGACCCCAAAGTGGCACACAGTGTGTGTGGTGAAGATTTCATCATTAAGGGAACCAGCGTTCACTGTAGCAGCGCATCGCCTAAGGGTTCCGGCAGCAAGTCTAAGTGGGATCAAGGAGGATATGGGGGTGCCGAGGGATGGGGAGGTGGCTATGGGCCAAGAGGAGGTGCTGAACCTGGATATGGGATGGGACCTGGAAATGCTGGCCAGAACCCAATTGATTATGGCAGTTTGGGGGCAGCATTTAACCAGGCTGTTATGGCTGCCACGCAAGCTGCGTTGGCGCATGGAGGCTGGGGAGTTATGGGTATGATGACCCAGGGTGGGGCAGGAGGTAATGCAGGAGGACGCGGTCCCGGAGGTCAAGGAAAATCGTCGAATGTGGTAAGTAGAGGTGGAATGAATGACAGCAGTGGTTACTAGAGTGAGAGAGTGCGAGCCAGAAAGTGAGTTGGAGTGAGTGAGCGAGAGAGAGAGAGAGTGTAGAGGAGTATGTCTTCTTGAAAGTGTGTTTATTTGTGACATTTTGTAGTGGTGTGTGTTTTTAAAGGAACGCTTCTGTGTGAAAAGTTCACTGACTGAGCTTTATTCCAGAAACTGGGTGTTTTATAGTGTGTTTCTTGTGCTTATAAGCTTCTGTTGCTGAAAAAGTTTGCATGAGTGGAACAGCTTTGTTAGTTGTGCATGTGTTTCAAGGCCCAGTGTCGTCTTCTGTCCCTGTATTTTTAGTTCTTTTCAGTCCATGCTCTTGCTATTGCTGCAGTGTTCTTGGTTTTTGTAATTCTTGCCGTAGCGGGCATGGTGCTGTTTGATACTCTGGTGATTATAGTTACCGATTCCACTCCTAAGTAGTACATTGGTTGTGTGAGTAAAGTCAGCTCAACAACAATGGTTTTCATGTTATAAGCTTCTTTCACTGAAAAAGGTTACCAGCCTACCCTAATCATTTTGTGACACACTGTGAACCAGGCTGTAAGATAACATTGCTTTATGTACTTTCTGTTGTTTGCTTTGTTATGTGCATTCTGTCTTTGTTGTGCTTTCTTTAAATTGGAATTTCATTGCCCTTAATTAAAAGTCCGTGATTCCGAGAGAGAGAGAGAGATTTCCCGTTTTCTTCATGGAAGCTCATGAACTGAACTGCTGTAAAAATTATATGTTGAATTTTCTTGGGCAACATCTACTGAATCAGTTGTACTGTAATACTGGAAGCCGTTTAATTAAATTTTTTTTGCTGAGGAAGTCACGAGATTAAGACAGCGTGACTTCACTGTAAAACTACAGCCCTTGAAACAGTGTGTAATTTTGGGGACACCATTTTATTTTATTTGTGATCTTTTCCCACAGCTTGTGTTTGGCAGTATGCAATAGTACTGTAATTGTTTACTGGAAACTTTGCGTAGTTTGACCCACTGGTGTACATGAATTTTACAGTAGTGTGTTAAATGTAGTACATGTGTTTTTAACCACTGTTGTTCGCTAACACATGTACACGGCTCAATCTTTGGAATCTCTGTAGTAATTCTTTTGTGGCTAGTTTCTTCCAGCTATGTAAGTGGAATTTTGAGCCTTCTGCCTTGTCATCTGTTAATCCCCACCATTTACAGTATAATTTGCTTTTCTTCTTAAATTTCTTTCAACTGTTTAACCACGACAGACAGGCATCTGTTCAAAACAATCATATAGGAGATTTGGCTTTTCCCCATTGGCTCAGCAGTTCATTTGGTTTCTATACGCTGTGTGAAACTCAAAGCTGCTCTTTTTTCTCATGCCATGAAGGCTATGTTTCAATCTTTTGAATTGAGAACAACACGAATGTTTAGAGTGAATTGATGTCTGATTGTTGGCCGAGTTGTCTTAGGTGGCCTGTGTGAAATGAGTCCTGGTTTTGGATTGCTCAGGATTTGTGATAGGCTTTGTTGAGAATTTGTCTCCTTTGAAAGCAGTTGAGTGAGAGAGTTGCAATATTTGTCGACTAGAAATGGATGCCTGTTGTAAGGTATGAAATTAGAATGAAATATCTGACAGTGGCAGCAGTGAAACTCTGAAATGAAAGTAAGTGGTGAGAGTGAATGGCAAACAGTGTTTGGATGGCAGAGAAGAATGCAGTAAGAATGAAACAACTGACAGTTGCAGCACTGAAATTATAAGATAGTGACTGGTGAGCATGAATGTCCAACACTGGCAACAAACAACTGCAGCAACGCCAGTAAAAAGAAACTAACGTGGTAAGAGTGCTCATAGATGAACATTGTCTTGCAAGGAATTTATCGCGAGTAACCTGCATATCTGCGGGTGATGTGGAAATGCCATTATGTGGCCCATACTTGCATAACTAGACCTGCAAGACAGTGTCTGTCTACATGTTGTGTGTGTTTGCTGTTGTAAATCAAGTAAGTGGCTTATTTTAGTACGACTGGTGAACGGGAGTGAAGTGGCCTGCATGGTATGGGCGTGCATTGTTGTTGATTAGCATGGCGAGTGAAAATAAATTGGTAGGATTTTTATTTTATACTTCTGCAAGATTTATTAAGAAAAAAACTGAATAAACCTATGGTTGCTTGTGTGTGTTGTACAGGTGAAGGCACAGCTACAAATGCAACACCTCAATTCTAATGCTTCATTTAGATAGAGTACATGCAGCATTAAGCACTAAGTGTGAACATTTATAAGCAAGTCCGCAGGCGAGAGCAGCCAGCTATGCTAATAAATACGTGACAAGCGGAGCTGTGCAATGAGAGTTCAGGATGGAAAGGCCCTTACCAGACAAGTTGTATCTATACATGACGGACTGATGTGTAAGCTAACATTTGCCAGATCCACAGATTTCATTCCATAACTTGAAGCACGTGATGCATGTTATATGAGTAGAAATGTTTAAGTTTATGCTGTAGTGATGGAAAAACTTTCAAGTTGTACATGGTACAACTACATTTCAGAACTTGGAGAGGTCAAGGAGGGACAGAAGAGATATCTCTGATCGGCATCTCCGGGGTAACAGCACTCGCCTGGCTAGTGTACGATTGGTGAACGGTAGTGTAGTGGCCACCAATCTATTGTATTCATTCAGTAAATTTTTATAGCACCGCTTTAAGTTATCCACATGTGTTCAAAAGTGCTCACAGCCAGGTCCTTTTGCTGGGTCGAGAGCCCAGTAGAGTTTGTATGTATTTACTTTATGTTAACACAAATGATAGCCAGACCGTTTTATCCACTAGGCACAGTAGGAATGGAAAAAGTGAAAATGAGATATAGAATGATTGACCGGGAAAATAGAAAAAGGAAAATTGCAAATAACAGCAAATTCAAATTTAATCACTTTTTTACTGAAACAGTTAAAGTTAAGCTAATGTGAATGCGTTTAGCTTTAATGCAGAGTTGGCAGTTGAGTTTATTTCTACGAATGCAAGAGTGCCTAGGGCATACGATAACCTTAAACGGCCCTGAACGATAGTTGATCTAGGGAACTGCTCTTAGCTTCCAGTGAGATTTTGGGTCAGTGAATGTCTTTGTATTTTAGAAAATTCAGAGTGCTGAAAAGTTCCAATACTTGCAAAATTTACTCAGAATACAAATAATTTAGTGCACATTTCAAGCAAACAAAATTTCCAACTAATTTTATTAAAGACATGTACATGTTTTATTATTGCCCTGTATGACCTGCTTGCATGCATACAGATGTGCATAACAAAGGTAACATTTGGCAGAATGCCACATCAAGTAAGAAACTATGCAAAACAGTTGAGTAAATTTGTCCACTCTTCTTACCTTTGGATTTAGTTGATTATGTAAGGATGAATTAAAATAGTGTACGTAGTGTTCTATGTGTACTTATTTACTTAGTACTTAGTCCTTCCCGTGCAGGTCTGCACATTGGACAACGCATCTCCTCCACTCGTCTCTCCATCACCAGCTCCTTGGCCTCGTCCCATGACATTTCCATGCATTCTCTGTGGCAGTCTGTGCACGCTGTTAAAGGCCTTTCTAAAGTCAGTAAAGTTGATCAGTACAGGTTTCTCGTGCATTAAAAACTTTCCTATTATTTGCCTAAGTGAATATTTGCTCCCAACAGCATCTCCCACGTCTAAATCCTGGCTCTTCTTGCCGCAGCCGTTCATCCACAGCAGACCTCATATGATTCAGCATCACTTTGGCTATGACTTCTTCCAGAATTGACAATAGACTAATGTCTCTTCAGTTGTTGCAGATCTCCTTTTTGGAATTGGAATGATGATGCCATCTTTCCATGCCTCTGGTATTCTGCCTCTTGTCCATATGTTGTTGCTGCTGTTGCACAATTTTTTCAACTGTCTTATGTCTTGCCTCCATATTTGAGCAGTTTGGCTGTTAATTGCATCATTTCCTGAAGTCTTGCCCTTTATGTATCTTCCTCACTTATGGCGTCTACATCAGTTTCCAACTCCTTAACCTCGTGTTCCATGTCAGAAACTTCTTAAACTTTATCAGTGGCTCTGGGCAGTTCAGAATATTTTCAAATTCTGTCCCCAACACTTGGCCTGTTCTTCGTTAATCTTTCACTGTCATCTGACCATCACTCTTTTTAATTGGTAGGTCTGTGTTCCCATCAGTTCTTTCACAATATGGAACAGCTGTTTGGAATCTCCTCTTCTTGCTACCTCATAATGTTCTGTTCAGAATATATTTGTTCTTGTCATCTCTGTTTGCTTCAGTTTTTCTTGTTGGCTGCCTCCTTTTGTGTTCCCCTGTTCCATTCTTTTTGCTTAAGCAGTTTCCTTTAATCTATTGCCTTCCATGTTTCTTTGGGGATCCACGCTTGGGTCTTGCTTCCTCTTTGCCTGGAGTCTTTTTTTCCAGCCTCTATAACTGTGCTGCTCCATTTGTGCCATTCCAAATCTATCGCCTCCTTCTCGTGGCTGGTATTTGCTTCATCCTCTTCTATGTGTACTTACCAGTAAATACCGGTATGGGTAATAGGGTTCAGAAGTCTACTGATCCCGGATTTTGACCTGGCACCGAAATTGACCAATCAATTTGGCTCTTGCAGTCTTGATTTGATATATATTGCAAGTGAACAACATGGCCTTGGTAGCACAGCATTTTACAGTATGTGTTGCTGGGAAATTTAGGAGATTTACATTACTGTGTCAACTACATATGCACTATCACCATTGGATGATATTTTATTCTCCAATGTCTGTTCAAAAGTAGGCCTACAACTGCTTCATAAACAATCATTATGTGGGGCACATTTTATTGAATGCCAGTTTATACTGCCATGGTTGGGCTGGGAGCGCTTGCGAGTAGGTAGCTTGAGGGGGTGCTATAGAACTATTATGTTTTCAAAATGAATGAATGAATGAACATAGTTTTCGGAATGCTACGGAGTTCCCCGTCAAACTAAACAGATTACTACGTTAAACAGTGTAACGTAACCTCCCAACAGCAGTATGGTGAACATGGTAAAACATAATGACAATTGTTCTTATAGGTTCTACACATGGTACACCGATATGATGTGTGCCACTTAAGTTGTAGGCCGTATACCATGTAAAATCTAGACATATAAATGGATTTACAGATTACAAGAAATACGTCATTATATCAAGTCCCATAATAGGGCCTACTCATGTTGCTATTGACAAGGATAGGCCTACAAACTCAACTAAGACTCCTATAGGCAGCCATGCTTTGAAGCATAGATATAGAGGCGCACATCGCGGTCTTCTAAATAGGAACATCGTATTTAAAAGGCTCTAATTACGGTGGTAGCTAAATAGGACAAGGACGCACTGGTCAGAGTCGGGTCTGTAGCCCCTTGGGTTAATGGTCGAAATGGGGTTGGGATGGCCCGGGTGGTTAAGGGCTGGCCGCTGGATTCTTTTCAACTTCAGGCTATAGGCCTACATACCCAAGACAATCAGGGTCTATAGGCAGAGTAGGCCTATTGCGCATTTCGGCATAAAATTGATACAACTGACAAAAATGCGTCTCAGTGCACACTGCACAGATTGGAGTAGCCTACGCTGCCATCGAGCATGCATCGTCACAATCAATTGTGTGCCACTGCCACTATAGACTATCGACTATACCGGTTTCAGATAGGCCCCTATGTGTGTGTTTTTTAACTCCACCACAGCGTACGTCCAATGTAGGCCTAGGCCCTAAAACACGGAATCAACGACGAGAGAAACGAAATAAACTGATGACGAAAGTTATATGAACATAAACTGAAATACATGTATATAAAAAAAACTTTAAAGACGTCAACGGCCATAAGATCAGGGGCGTAACTTTGTTCTAAAACGTGGGGGTACCAATTTCTTACATACACACAGCAAGGCTAAGACTGCGGTATCTGGGAAGGTACAGTAATAAAATATTGATTGGCACAGTCCAAAAAGTTGGGGGAGGTTACGGGTACCCCTCTTACCTCCCACAAATTACGCCTATGGTCACGGGAACCAGCTTATTCGTAGGCGCTTAGTCAAAACAAAATCAATAGCCAGGTAGGGTTAAAATTGGCTCCAGGTCATGGGCGGCGATCTAGGGAGACGGGGGGACATGTCCCCCCGCCTTTAAGAGTGGGGGGCACTCCATGCATTTGCCCCCCACATTTAGAAGAAACACCAAAAAAAGGCGGAGAAATGTAATTGCGCGTGAGGGTTTTCGCAGCGTTTTGACCAGACGAGGTAAAAATAAATTTTTTGAGCAGAAGTGTCCCCCCAAATTATGAGAAAGAAGAAGGAATTCGTCAAAAAAGTTAAATTTTTTAGACGAAGAAATCATAAAAAGGGTTATTGCCGGGAGACGGGAAAAAGTTATAAAACGTGGCGAATGACTTTAAAAAAAGTCAAGTTTGTTTCGAGATGAAATCGATATTTTGCGGAGATGAATTGGTGAAAATGAAAGTGGGTAAAAAGGTATAGTGTTGTAAAAAGAGGTGAAGGACTAAAAAAGGTCATAAACTTTTTTCGGAGATGAAAGCGAAATTTTTCGGAGATGAAGTTTTGGGAAAAAATTTTGTGGGACAAGATTTTCCAAAACCGGTCGTCGACGAGATCGTGGCCGACTTTGTCCCCCCCCCCCCCACCTCTCAGACAAGATCGCCGCCACTGGTCTTGGGTCAAAGAGAACAATCTCCAGCGTTGATAAAAGGTGCAGTTGATCAAGAAGAAGATGCAGGTCTAGCGAAGGACATTCCTGGCTGACGGTTCAACCCATTGGCGTATTTTTCGAAGGCATACGACTATACGGAGACCCAAACAACTCAATTTTTTGACTGTATTGTATTGTATTGTATCTAAACATTTATAAAGCGCCTCTCACAGTATTCGCTAATCAGAGGCGCTCCCAGTGCAAAAGACCCAGTGAATAGAAAGTGGTTTTAAGACAGCAGAACGAGGCACTTGGGCCACCAGCTAATAAAGAGGCACGTGTCAATGGAGGAAGTTGATTCCATAGAGCAGGACCAATGCAAGAAAAGGCTCGAGTTTTGGCCATAGAGGTCCTGGCTCGTGGTACAAGAAGATCATGTCGATTAAGCGATCGCAATGGACGGAGGGAAGTAGCTGAAATTGGCAGACGAACAATGTCACAGAGGTACTTGGGTGCTAAGCCTGTACAGGACCGAAGGACTAAAGTGAGAACCTTCAGCTGAATCCGAGCAGTAAGGGGAAGCCAATGAAGATGATCGAACATGAAAGAGGAAATATGAGACCAGCGAGGAAGTCGGGCTATTAATCTGGCTGCAGCATTTAAAACAGTCTGGAGGGGGGGGAAAGACGGACTTTTGGCAGTCCAATCAAAACAGAATTACAGTAGTCAATTCTGGAGCAGATGAAGGCGTGGATGATAGTGGTAAAAACGGAGGAGGAGACAGAGCGTCGGATTGCTCTAAGCCGTCTCAAGTGAAAGTAAGAAGAACGGGTAAGATTAGCAATGTGTTCAGAAAAGGTGAGCATACTGTCAAGGACAACACCAAGGTCACGGACACTAGAGAGAAAAGTGAATGACGGGAATTTCTCAGCAAGAAGTGGGAAGTCTAGTTTGAGGAGCTGCTGACGAGTACCAAACCATATAAGCTGCGTCTTAGTTGGGTTCAAAGAGAGACGATTAGAAGACAGCCAAAGGTGTAAATCACGTGAGAGAGCATCAATACGTCCAGTTAATGCAAGCTGGAGGGTACCGTACCACCCATTTTTCATATCCAGAAGAAACGATGCTCATTAGTTTTCTCTCGGAGGAAGGCCTTCATTTAAAAACTGCCGAGCATCATTATCATCGTCTTCGGCTATTACAAGTATCTTCACTGTTACTAATATTATCATTGCTATTACTACTACCATTATTATTATTTCTTTTTAACGACCGAAGTAAAAGTAATCCCTCTGCAGGCTTTAAGAAAGTATCCGAAGAGCTTTGTCAATCTGGAGTTAACGGTCATCTTCCGTTATTATTATTATTATTATTATTATTATTATTATTATTATTATTATTATTATTATTATTATTATTATCATCATCATCATCATCATCATCATCATCATCATCATCATCATCATCATCATCATCATCATCATCATCATCATTAGGCACGGCGCATATACGGCGCCTATAAGGAAACGATGCGAAATTTGGTAGCTCTCACGTTCCAGAACAAAAGGGTTACGACCCTGGTCCAAACCAACAGCTGTCAACTGAGGCTCTAGTGAGTCTAGTCTATAGGGTGCGTTGTCGAACATCGTGCGAAGGTTAAGGAGTTTGTAGAAGATCCAACGATTGCCATGATATCCATTAATTCGAACAACATGCGAAGTCTTGATTGATGCCTTTGTAACGAGGTATATGCAGCGTGCACAACAGTGCACAAACAGTGCAAGAGGCTGCACTTCCTTTATCAATGCTTGTGCACCATAATACGTGCCGGACATGTTAGAAGCCCCATAATAGGTTTGTCCTCTAAGCTGCCGTATGGGTCATTCAAGGCGGAGCAACACATCCAAGATTATGCTTTTAAGAGTTTCTCCGGTTGTGGATGCTGCTTCGTAGAAGCTGACGAATCCTTCAATTGGGTACAGAAAATCAGGGGCGTCTATCCCCCGAAGTCATTGGAGCAACTTCCCCTCCCCTCCCTCCCTCCTCTTCCCCTTTTCCCTTCCTCCCCCCAATGATGATGGCACATACACTGACAGACCCCCCCCCCTATTTTTTGGATGGAGCATTTGCTCCAAGGTTTCTATGGAGTAAGCTTAGACGCCTGCAGATCATCGCTAATAAATCGCAAACATATGCTTCGTGTTCCTTGCCAGTAATATCTACAGTGCCGTCGACGATCACTGCCTATAGGCCTATAGGGCTGGACGCGATGGTTTCACAGACTTCAATTCTTTGCATTTGGCACAAATTAATTCAATGGGCATCAACGAAAGGATTTCCTTTTGAATTAATGGAGAGTTGTATTCTTGACGCTGATTAAGCCAACTGGTTAGATTGCCATCTGAAACTGCTTTCATGTTAAAAATATATTTCATTTCAGGACCAAAAAGTGGTGGTGACTCTCACCACCAGTCCACCACTTTAAAAAGTGGTGGTGACCAGACACCACCAGTCCACCACTTTAAAAAGTGGTGGTGACCAGACACCACCGTCACAATAGAAAGTTATGCCTATGCTTGTTTAGGTATACTAATATTCGAGGCGTCTGCCAAAGGAATCGAATGTTGTGGTGAAGATAGAAGACGAACCAAGGTTTAATCAAGATAAAATCAAGCTCGAAACTGGTCAACGGAAGGAATAATTAGTGCGAGATAAGGTCTAGACTCTATAGACTATAGATTATGCATGGTCGACTCATGAAGCAACAGTAAACTGTTGGCCGATTAGCTTACCCGGTAGGCCTATAGGCCTATATCTTCCTTAGAGAATCTGTTAACTGTGTTTAGTGAACTTGTGGGTGCGCGTATACATGGCCAATTTCTCGTTAGCTGGGGTTGTATAACAGAATGAGTTCAGGGCTATAGAGCGGCAGTAGAGTGCATATAAATTAGGCCCCACATGTAGATTGCTTTAGCGTTGTTTTTATTCCTCGCATGTATTTATGTGACCTGGTGTGAACTCTTCGAAAACAAGGCATGTCTGTTGAGGTTAGGATGAGCTCAACTGTTTTTGTTTATGGTTGCCACTGCAACTGATCTGCCATAAGCAGGTCGAGGACCCATCGTTTAGGCCTATATAGGCCTACGGTTAAGTCGTATACACGTGTTTTAAACATTTTCGGAATGCTTTGCCTAAATGAGAAAACCAGCCTCCTTGATTTTTTGCTCTTAATCGGTATAGGGACTGCATGCATGCCATACTTAAACTTTAGGAACTATGTTCATAAGCAAAGCAAAGTTGACCGGACCAGGGTCTGCGTATACGTATGCACCCTTAATTAGAATATAAACTATATACATAGGGGTCTATACGCATATACTTATAACGTATAGCCTACATCTGATTGGATTAAAAACTACGTAAGTATAATAGTATACATAGTACTATATACTCTTAACAGACTATGAACGTATACGTAGGTATGTTGTAGTAACCACACACACACACACGCACGCACGCACGCACGCACACACACACACACACACACACACATATATAATATATGTGTGTATATAGTTATGCTCCTATAGGCTATATATATATAACCTAGAGAGCACATGTTTAGCTAAAGGGAGAACTTGTAGGGCTTTTGCAAGACGCGATTAAATTCGTGCAAACTAACCTGACTTTTTTATGGGATCTTTTCAGCTGTCAGTATATGGCAATGTCTGTATAGGCTCATGCCATACTAAAGGGACGTAAGTTTTCAGAAATATTTTATGAAATTAGCTGTGCCTGCAGCCGTGCACTGTATACGTGTAAACCGATAGTAGTAGGCCTATGACATATAGGCCAATAGTAGTAGGCGTATGAACGGTATGACTTTCTGCCCGCATCCAATTCAAGGTCCTCATCCTTGTCTCTAAGGCTCAACTTGGTTTCGCTCCAAAATATTTATGTGACTTAATTCATCGCCCTCACTGCTGCTTCTCTTCGTCCTCCGTTCCTCTGACCGTTTGGACCTCATCGTTCTCCGTGTCAGGACTTCACTGGCTCAATCTAGGTCTTTTGCTTCCATTGGCCCTGCTCTTTGGAATGAGCTTCCTCCGTTCGTTCTTTCTTCTATTCTCTCAGGTAACGTCTCTTCCTCTTTTACCTTTCTTAAAACTTGATTTTCTCTCGGGGTCTCTCGCTCTGGCAGCGCTTCTGAATGGCCCGCCCGCTAGAAGCGCTTTATAAATATCCGAATACAATACAATACAATATAGGCCGACAGTAGTAGGCCTATGACATGTAGGCCTATAGTACGTAAGTAAGTATATTCTTTATTAAGAAGCGCTAGCAAACGCACAGCGCCGTACAAGAAAAATAATACAGCACATTATTTCATATTACATATTAGGCCTATAATTGCGCAGTCTGCCATGGACTGGTGGGTTGTATGGGTTAAAGATTTAGCCATTGTCTCATTAATATTCTGTCATTCTTAATTGCCAGACCAATTAACCAGTTTCATGGCAAACGTCGTGTTGCGTCTACATTTGTGTTAGTAGCCCGCATGTGTCTACAGGCTGCAGTAATTGTGGACAACAATCGTGGAGCCAAAAGGCCAGGTGCTGCCTTAGTCCATAGCTCAAAACAAAAATGACAAAACCTGCACAGTTAATGCCACGGCAGACATATTGTTTTTGTGAAGTCTGTTTCAAATTAAACAAATGCTATGCACACCCAAAGACGGCATGAAGTTCACTGATGGATGGAAGGACAGCCAGCCCGTCCAATTAGCCCATAACTGTATACAAAGGCATTAAATTATAGATATGCCCAAGCCTCGCTCCAACAACATCGGTATGTTGCGCGTGTAGCTGTTATTCCGATTACAGCATCGAGGTCCTTGGAACGCGCACAAAACTAAGTTTGTAAACATGAAATTTTGTCTAGAGTAGGCATATATTGCAAGACAAAACGTACGTCTATCACTTAGTGCAGCTTGCCTCGAGAGTAAAGGCCTATATAAGACGCGTGGTCGGCGGACTTGCATGAAGGACCCGCCCTGTAACCTACACCGCATTACATTATTTTAATTACTGGAGCGTCTTGCAGGCTACAGGCCTATAGGGAACGCAATTCCATACTTTGGCGCTGCATGGGGCGCGCAAACTTCCTCGCTATAGATATAACTTCTTTATAAGCGCCAGGGCTGTAGTGAATTTGCAGCTGAAAGCGGTTTCATGTCTTCGCATACCACGTTTGATAGCTCCGATACGATAAGCCAAGTGGTATACTGTATAATATATAGGCTACATGTGCCAATTAAGTGCAAAGCTGGGGTAAACGGAGTTGTGAGAAGGCACTGCGTATACTGGAACCACCCGACAGCGACGTCATTGGAAGTCAGATCAAGTGGGTCTTCTTCGTTATTATGGTGTGTTATAATGAGGTCTTAGCTTAAAGCTGATTCAATTGTAACTGACCGTGTTATGTCAGAATTCGCTTCGCAACCGCGCGTGTAATAAGGCGGATCCGTTGTATGTAGTATTATGCAGGCTATGCATGACGCATATAGTATTAAATTGTTGGCGGCAGATCAGTGTGCATGTGAGGTAATTCTCAGACACTGTTAATCTTATAATCTGTTATTATAGGCACCGACGCGATTAAAGCTAAACAACCTATTAGACCTAAACCCTTATCGGTGACTTTGTCTATTATCTCCCGACAGTCCGGCGCAAATGAGTATACGGCACGCACGCCGTTTAGGTGGACTTTCAACAGAACTAATTGAACAAAAACTGTGCAGCCTGTTAGACGACGCGTTCTCTGCTTCTTGATGTACATCTCGAGCAAAACGTTTCTGAACAGCACCCTAGCTCTGCAGCAGCAGTAGCAGGTAGTCCTGTTGCTTGCATCTCTCTCTCTCTCCTGTTGGCTCTTGATCCGACCCCGTGTGGATGTTCTAAGCGTTACCCCGTGCATGGACGGAGGGCGTGTACTCGGGGTTGGTATACGACTTTCTCCTACCAAAGTCGACGTTCTTCGCTGTATACGTTCTGTCGATCGCGTTTGTTGGCAGATTGAAAAAGACGTCGATCGTATTCTGTTGTTTTCTGTCGGTGGATGAAGTTCGAACGTCGCGTGGTCCTTCCGTTTCTACCCTCTCTCCTCTTTCCGTCGCCAACTTCTTCGTTGTCTCTTTCTCGTGATATCATCCTTCTCAGGTAAGGTATAAGTCGAGGGAATCGTATTTCACAGTGTAATGATATGTAGCATATAATCGTGCATTCAGTGTTAAAAGTGTTTAGTAACCTGCAGATGTTTAGACATACAAACATAGGCGTAATTTGTGGGGGGTACGAGGGTACCCGTACCCCCACTTTTTGGATTGATGGGTACCGTACCCACACTTTTTGAACAATGCCAATCAAATTTTATTATTGTGCCTTCCCAGAGATCGTAATCTCAGCCTTGCTTCGTGTATGTAAGAAACTTTTTAGACCAAACTTACGCCCCTGCATACAAACATACACACTTATACTGACATGCATACATGCATATATACTTACCTGTGCATAGACCGTATGCGTATGCAATAGTTCATAGACCATTTTTTAGATGAGCAAGTCAATAAATAAGAAAGTAAGTTGGCTTTAGGGAAAGGTCAGAGGGCGACTACATAGAGCCTCGTGGATATTGGAAACCTGATCCTTTGGGCCTGAAAACTACCACAGATGTTGTTGGTTGTTGAAAGATAGATTTCTTCTTCGTTAATCCAAAGGCATAAAACTTTTGATGTGACTTGCTTAATATATTAAACTGCAAGACAGACAAAGGGACAGAAGAATGCGGGTATATAGAGAGAAGAAACATGACTACTACAAAGACAGCGGTGATCATGATATATTATATTATATTATATATATATAATTATATATATATCATAACATACATACATACATGTATTCTCTATGTATTCCGTGCCTGGGCTTTCAGGGATAGTGGGGGGGGGGGAGACTGGGTAAGTTCATCAAGAGTGGAAACTCGATACGCCTGTTGGTCAGCGTATTGTATACAGGGTCGCCTTCTTGGTGTGGCGATACCAGCTGGGCCTTGCTCCAAATCCAGTCTCCCACACCCCACTTTCAAGGATAGTTGGGGGTGGGGGGAGACTGGGTCAGTTCGTCAGCTTTATCTTAAGTGGAAACTCGATACGCCTGTTGGTCAGCGTATTGTAGGCCTATACAGGGTCGCATCCATGGTGTGGCGATACCAGCTGGGTCTTGCTCCAACTTATCTGCGTGCCTTATGCCGCCCTGTACTGGGAACCCAGGTGTCAACCCAATCCTTCCGTTGACAATCCTTCTGATTAAATCCTTGTTCTCTTCGTACTTAACGCCTATTTAACGTTCACCTTTTGAACACTAATTCTACGTATAAGTATAACCTGAATTAATCAGCAACACAGTTTAATATCTTTTAGTTTAATAAGAAACAAACAGACAGAACTCAATTCGATTACAACTCAACTAGTCAGCCACACTACTACAGCGAACACACTCGAATCCAAACTTCTCTAGTCAGCATAATTCTTCGCGCCTCTTGACACACCTGTCTTCTTTGCGCCTAGGCGAACTCTAATAATATACATATAGCGCGCCGCAGCCGAGATTGGCCGGCCGCGCGTGTCACTAAGACTAAACGTTATACATCTATCATATATACATATACACGTGAAACTAAAGTAAACGCACTAAATATATACGCTAACATCTCGCACTGCAAGACTGTACACAAAACTCAGTTCACATTACCTCCTTCCTTTTTCTGGAATTGAGCAAATTAAATTTCAAAATTTGCGAAATTACCAAAATACATGAAACATATATATATATCTAACTAATTAATAAACAGTCTTACGATTACTTATAACCTTGACAAACAATCAGCAATAACATTCAATCTGCCCTTCTTGTACTTCACCTCAACATCAAAAGTTTGTAAGGCTAACGCCCAACGCACAAGTTTAGCAGACTTAGACATTGACTCAGTCAAATATGTAAGAGGATTGTGATCAGTAAAAATGAAAATTTTCGATCCAATTATAATTTCTTTTAACTTGTTTAAAGCCCAAACAATAGCATAGGCTTCCTTTTCCACAGTAGCCCATCTCTTCTGGGTATCAGTTAATTTCTGACTGATAAATGACACAGGGCGTTCTATTCCCTTGTCGTCCATCTGTGTTAAAACAGCACCGACTGCAAAGTCACTACTATCGCAGTACAAATTGAATGGTTTTCCCACTTCAAAAACATATAACACTACTTTGGATCGCACAGCCTCTTTAAGTAAATCAAATGCTTGCTGATGTTCAACAGTCCAATCAATCTTATCAGAAACACGTTTACTAGTTAAATCAGATAGCGGTTTCGCAATCTGTGCAAAGTCCTTAATAAACTGTCTGTAATAATTAAAAAATCCAAGCAGTTGCTTAACTTGCTTCTTAGTTTCTGGGATCTTCAAATTATTCAAACTTTCAATTCTGTCTGGATTCATCTTTATCTTACCAGACCCAACCACATGACCGATAAACCTTACTTCACTCTTACCAAATATGCATTTTTTCAAATTCAAAGTAACGTTATGCAATCTCATTTGCATCAAAAATGCATCTAGATGCTGCAAGTGAACTTTCCAACTGTCAGAATGCACAGCAATGTCATCAACATACGGTTCTGCAAAGTCGCTTACAGGCTGTAAAACTAAATTTATCGCCTTAACAAAAGTTCGGCCTGAATTTATCATTCCAAAAGGAACACGAGTAAATTCATACAGTCCATTATGTGTTACAAAAGCTGTCTTCCATTGATCAGATTGTTTTACAGGACAAGTCCAATAAGCACTTCGACAGTCCAAAATAGAAATCACATTAGACTTTCCAACTTTGTTCAAAACGTCTCTGACAATCGGCATCGGATATTTACAATCCACTGTGAATGAGTTAATGTATCTGTAGTCACAGGCAAGTCTTAAAGATCCGTCTTTCTTTTTAACAATAACCAAAGGGCTTGCCATTCTGCTCGATGATGGTTTAATAATGTTTGTTTTTAACATTTCTTTGATCTGACGTTCCACTTCTGATCGATAAATCAAAGGAATTCGATATGCTGCAAATTCCTTTTCACGAAATCCTGGTTTTAGTTCAATTTCATGTTCAACCAATGTACATAATCCGGGTTTTTCTGAAAATCTGTCACAGTATTTGTTCAAAACGTTCAACAACTGTTCTTGCTGAGTTACTGTTAAATGGCTAATTTGTTCAGGATCGAGGTTAAGTGAATTCTTGTCATCTTGAACCTCATTCCTCATTGGTAATTCAACCACTGAACCAAAATCTTCATCTTCTTCAACGATTAGACCACAACTTAATGCTCGAGTAACATATTTTCTGATCTTGTTGGCGTGAATTATTTTTCGACCATTTTCACCCATATCGACTAAATAAGAATACTTTGATCTTCGATGTATGATCGTACATGGACCATGCCATCGAGAAATAAGTTTGTTTGTTGACGTTGGATACAAAACAATGACTTTCTCACCAGCTTCAAATTCTTTGTGCTTTGCTCTCTTGTTATACTGATTCGTGTATTGTAATTGCTTTTCTCGAGAGTAGGATTCTGCAAACAATAATGCTTTCTCCATATTTTCTTTGAGTTCTTTCAAATACTTTTCTGGTTTAACTCCAACATGAGGTGGTAAGTTTATTTCTCTAGTCCAACTCTCTTTTAATATTGCCAATGGTCCTCTCGGAATTTTCCCATAGACAAGCATATATGGTGATACTCCAGTAGTTGCATTCGGCACTTCTCGTAATGCCCACACTGTGAAAGGAATTATCTTGTGCCATTTCCTCGGGTTGTCTATTATCACATGATGGATCATCTTTTTAAATGTCTGATTCCATCTCTCTACTAATCCAGCAGCTTCTGGGTGTCCTGGTGTGTCGAATCTTGGACTACAGCCCATTAAATCGAGAAATTCTTTTGTCAAACTGGCTGTGAAGTTCGTTCCTTGGTCACTTGTAATCACGGACGGCACACCAACGTTCATGAACAGTTCCATCAACGCTTCACACACAGCCTTCGCTGTCAACGATTTCAATAAGAAGATTGTAGGCCATCTGGTGCACGAGTCCACAATGCATAAACAATACTTGTGACCTGCAGCAGATACTGGATCGATCGGGCCAACGAGGTCCATCGTCATTCTTCTGAAGGCGACCTCTTCTCTTGAGACCGGAGTGATAGGCACTCTATCCATCACCAGACTCCTTGCCTTTAGTTGACACTTCTCGCAAGACTTACAAAATTTCACAATGTCTCTTCTCATCTTTGGCCATACAAAAGATAATTTTATTCGTTCTCTTGTTTTCTCTTCTCCTAGATGTCCTCCAAATACCGATTCATGCGCCAATTCCATCACTTTTATTCGTCTGTCTTTTGGTAACACTAGTTGATATATCGTCTGGTCTAATATCTGATATTTCTTATGCAATAAACCGTTGATCACACAGAATTCAGATTCTTTCTCTTGTGCTAACTTCCACCACGGCTTCAACGATTCATCCTTTCTCTGTTGCTCTTCGAACTTCTTCGAATCGGCAATCTGTACCTTTTGTTCTTCATCCATCTCTTCATCTCTATACAAGTCTCCTATCCCCACATCACATTCATTGTCTTCTTCAGTTTCATTTAATGTGCCATTCTCGCATGCAGCCATCTCTTGCTCGTTCATCTCTGCTATTACACCATCTCGCGATAAGCTTCGTTGCTCATTACTTTCGTTTTCCTCATCACTTGAACTTTCAGTTTCACTCTTCTCATCAACATCTACCATTTCCTGTTTCCGACTCTGCGCTCTCGTCATTACATTTGCTCGTACACTCACATTTCCTTGTATCGTTTTAACTTTCATCTGTGGTACGGCTTTTAATTCGGCAATTATCTCTGGATGCAACAAGAATCTTTCTGTACTGCCCATCTTTGCAATACTAGCACACATCAAAGTGACATAAGGTGTAAGTGAACACTGGATTTTACGCGGAAATCCCTCTTCTTCCACGTCACTATCACACAGTCTAACATCGACTTTCACTAACTTCGCAGGAATGGCATCTCCTGCCACACATTGCAAATTCACTTTTCCAATTTGTTCCACCTTCATGCCTTCCAGTAATTCTTCACTAATCACCGGAATTTCTGCACCCGAGTCGCTCAGTGCTTTGACTTTCACTGGCTCTTTACCGTCTACTCCACGAATTTCGACCTCGACATATTGCAAGAACGATTTCTTCAATATTCGATTGTCATCTTTTCCTATGACTTCTCTCTGAATTCCAGCATCCAATAGAATTTCTTTTTGAATACCACATTTCATTACCGACTTTACTTCAGTCTCTTGGTTTTCTTGACTAGCGGTTTGATTATCTGTATCACTAACCACTTGAATCAAATTCACCCTTGTGTGTTCTTGATTTCTGCTAGAACTAGCTGCTGCCACTGGAACTCGACAAAATTTAACCAAATGTTTGTCTGAACCACAGTTGTGACAACGCTTCACAAACATAACACCTCGTTGTTCATTTCCTTCATTTCTCTTATACTGCGTAAACGATGTGTTGCCTTCCCTCTTGGCAAACGGCGCTGACGATTTGTTAAATCCCTGACGACCAAACGTCACTTCTCTGGTCTCATTGGGTACAGGGACACTAGCCTTGACTTCTTTACCTTTGAACTGATTCCCTGTTCCTGGATTACTTTTCCACTTTCCACTCTGGCTTTGGTTTACGGAACGTTGAGAAGGATAACTGTTTATATTTGGAAATGCAAACCCAATTCGATTGTTTACATGAATGTCTGCTAGGTCTGCCACTGCACTAGCTTGGAGACAGTCAGTTCCTTCCTTCGACAATACAAACTGTAGTGGACCTGGCGGTAAACATCTTTCAGCTTATCCGCTACCAGCAAATCAAAGAGCGTATCATACTCTCTGTTCACGTTTCGACTTCTCACGTAATAGTTTAGCAAGTTCTTCAGTCTTGCCGTAAACATCGTATAAGTCTCTTCTGTCGTCTTCTTAGCATCCACAAATCTGGCTCTGTATTCTCTCGAGGTCAATTTAAATTCTTTTAATAAGTGCTGCTTGACTCTATCATAATTGTCTAGATCATCGAATGACAATCTATTCAGAACGGTTCGAGCTTTCGGCGTCATCAATGGTAGTAATAATTTAACCCAAAACGGCTTTTCCACAGCAAAACTACGAAACGCGTTCTCGACTGTTTCAAAATATAATGGTACCTCCATCATATCACTTGGCATTTGAGGCAATACATGCTTCATTGCATCACCTATTTTCTTAATTTTTGACACCAAAGTTTCACTTTCTTGCTGTTTCCTTCTTTCTGCTTCCCGTTCTTCTCTCATTTGCGTTTCTTTCAATGTCAATTTTGATTTCTCCAGTTTCAGACGTTCCTGTCTTTCTGCCTCTGCCTTTTCCAAACTTTCTTTCTGAAATTTGAGTTCTTCTTGTCTGATCTGTTCTGCACGTTCCAACTCTAACGTTCGCGCTTTTTCTTTTTCTTCTTCACGCATTCTCTTTGCTTCAATCTGTTGCTGACGAACCTCTTCATCACTTTTTCTAGCTCTTTCAAATTCAATCATCTGCTCCAGTCTTCTTCTTTCAGCATCTTCCCTATCTCTTTTCAACTGTTCTAATTGAATCTCAAACTGATGCTTTTGCAATTCCAGTTCTGCCTTACGCACTTGTTCTGCTTTATCTTCTCTCTCTCTCTGCAGGCGCAATTCTTCTTGCCTTACAAGTTCTGCTTTCTCTTCTTTCTCTCGCTGCAAGCGCAATTCTTCTTGCCTTACAAGTTCTGCCTTCTCTTCTTTCTCTCGCTGCAAGCGCAATTCTTCTTGCCTTGCAAGTTCCGCTTTCTCTTCTTTCTCTCGCTGCAAGCGCAATTCTTCTTGCCTTACAAGTTCCGCTTTCTCTTCTTTCTCTCGCTGCAAGCGCAATTCTTTCTCTTCTTTCTCTCTCTGAAGACGTAATTCTTCCTGTCTTAGCTCTTTCTCTTCTTGTCTCCGTTTCTCCTCTCTATCTTTCTCTTCTTGTCTCCGTTTCTCCTCTCTTTCTTTCTCTTCTTGTCTCGTCATCATCATCCACTGCATCAACATCTCCATAGACATAGGCGCAGGAGGTTTTTCAATAGCCTTTTCTACGGCACCGCCAACGGCACCTTCTTCTTCGACTTCTTATTTCACCCACACTTCAGCGAGTTCCTGTATCATGTCACCACGTGACATACCTTCTAATTGTTCTTCTTTAAAACCGGCTTTCAACAAACGCTGTTTTAGCCTTTCCGTAGACATCTTCTTAATATCTGCTTGTCTTTCAGCACTTAATTTCTCCATCTTACTTGTTTACTTTGGTGATTTCTCTTTTCAAAGAAGTCACGGTTTTTCTTGTTGTGTGAATCGATAAACAAACGGGATTTCTTTTATATTTGTTCGTGGAAAACAACGAAATTTTTATACCGTTTCTCGTGTTCCACCGTCGTTGATATCGTAAATTCGTCACACAGTAACAACGCGTAGATTCTTCTAACACCGTTGTAAATTCTTTTATCACCGTCGTAGATTCTTCTATCCGCCGAAGGAGGTGATAACGTGAATTTTAATCCACCGTGAGTATTTATTCCACCGTGAGTATTTATATCCACCGTGAGTATTTATTCCACCGTGAGTATTTATTCACCGTGAGTTGTTATCCACACCGTCGCTATTCCACCGTGAGTTTTTATCCACACCGACGCTATTCCACCGTGAGTTTTTATCCACACCGACGCTGCCACCAATAATGTCAACCCAATCCTTCCGTTGACAATCCTTCTGATTAAATCCTTGTTCTCTTCGTACTTAACGCCTATTTAACGTTCACCTTTTGAACACTAATTCTACGTATAAGTATAACCTGAATTAATCAGCAACACAGTTTAATATCTTTTAGTTTAATAAGAAACAAACAGACAGAACTCAATTCGATTACAACTCAACTAGTCAGCCACACTACTACAGCGAACACACTCGAATCCAAACTTCTCTAGTCAGCATAATTCTTCGCGCCTCTTGACACACCTGTCTTCTTTGCGCCTAGGCGAACTCTAATAATATACATATAGCGCGCCGCAGCCGAGATTGGCCGGCCGCGCGTGTCACTAAGACTAAACGTTATACATCTATCATATATACATATACACGTGAAACTAAAGTAAACGCACTAAATATATACGCTAACATCTCGCACTGCAAGACTGTACACAAAACTCAGTTCACACCAGGGTTCACCGTTCCTCCGGGAGGAGGGGTGCTCGCAGTGCCGTTTGCCCGCACGGCTACCATGCAGAACCGTGCCTTCTCAGTGGTCGGCCTAACGGTTTGAAATGAACTACTTCATTCCTGTATCGTCGTGCTTGAGTCGGGAGTACCTCTCATCGGCATCTCCGACACTTTTCAACATAGGCATTAGTTGTATTTCACATGATTACGATTAAAATTAAGGGCGCAGATGAAAAATGTCTTTAAAAATTTCATTTTGACGCCCATTTTGCGTTCCATCTGACAACGACGCCTGGAGAGGCTGCACCACTCGCCCCTAGCTACGCCACTGTGGGTTCTACATGGGCTGCACTTAGACATTCTGGCTGGATAGCACTAATTTGTTTGATCGGGATACTAAGAAGAAGAGGAAGATGAGGAGGAGAAGAAGCAGTTTGTCCTGACGGGAATTTGAACCCCGACCTCTTGATTGACAGTCCAGCACGCTAACCACTAGGCCTATGCTCTATCGAGCACCCCATGATCGAGATACCAGATTGAATGCGAATTAACAGCTCTTGGACCTCTAGTAAAACCTGATTATGTGCACAGTGGCGTAGCCAGGTTTTAACCCCAGGGGGAGCGAGCACATAAAAAGGCCCCAAATAAAAAAATTAATAATTTCAATTAATTACATTCATTAAGATTTTACGTGTTTATTTTTGTATTTTATATAAAAACACTGAAACACCCAAAAGGTGGCAAATGCTATATGTATATATAATTGAGTTATAGTAGAGTGTAAACACAAACCATGGAATTACAACAGCCTTTTTCGTCTAGGCTTCATTTTAGCAAAGTAATCGATTATTTCGTTATAATCCACTTCACTAGCGAACTGTCTTTCGATCGTAATCAAGGCTAAGCCAGACAATCTGTCCTCGCCCATTGTAGAACGTACGTACGATTTTATGAGTTTGAGTCGGCTGAAAGAACGTTCCGCACCAGCGCTGCTTATTGGCAAGGTCAAAAAAATTCGGTACAATGTAGACAGGTTAGGATAAATGGAACACATGTCATTGGCAATCATGAATTTTAGTACATTATTGATGGTCACTTCTTCGACACTGGAATTTTCCTTATTGATAATACTGATTATTTCCTTGTACATGTCTTTAAATGAAAGAAACTCTTGTACAATTCCACTTCCACTTTCTATGACATCCGAGTACATGTCTGCCAAAGATTCTAATTTGGTCACATTATCGGCATTCACATTGCTAAAATGCTTTGGTTCTAAACAACTAAATTTGGAAGCCACATTTCTAAAATGCTCAAATCTTTTAGTTGTGCTATTTATAACACAATCTAGTGACACTATGTAGGTTTCAACCATGAATTTTTTTCTGGAATCAGATATTCCATCATCCACTGACATTTCCTCATGGAATCTCTTTCTTTTCCGAACTCTGTGTTGCTTCCCAGACAGCCAACCCCATCGGCCCCGCAGGGAACCAGCCATGGCACGCGGCGGCTTTTCGGTGGTATCGGCATAGTGTGGTCTTTCCCGTACTTTGTCGCCATCTCAGTGACCGTCGCCCAATGCCGTGGGCCATAGGTTTTCCCACGGTGAGCCAACACTTCTCCCCTAGGACCACCAGTGGCCCATGTATACTGCAGTCTGAACGAAACTCGGCGCGTGTCAGAGTCGGGGTGGGAGATTTGGAGGGGAAGGCGCAGCTCACCGTGTGCAAACCTATGGCTCACGTCATTGGGCGACGGCAAACAAGCGACATCACCGCTGTAGGCGGGGAGTGAAGGTCGCAGCCGTGCCCGGGGTTCAAACAATGGAGCCTATAGAGATTACGAGTGGGGATATTACTTGGCGTGAGGGGCAGTGCATAATGACCACCAGACTCAACGCTACGCTACCCCTGGACGAGATCATGGGCAAGGGTCACTGCCAGAGATGACCTAGATTCACTTGCGTTATATCAAAGCCTATCAGAACGCTGAATGCAAATGGCGCTGTTTCGAACAAAGAAGCCACCGTTGCGAAATTACATTGAGAAGTTTAATTATAGAAACGGTAAGTTGTTATAATTTTCTATCTATTTGCAGTCGTTCTAGTAAGAGGGCTTTTGTCACAGGACTTTACGACAGTGAGTTTATATGCCCATTATAGCCTGCATACTGTGCATAGTATAGGTCTACATGTAGCCTACTTAAGATCGTTCAGCGCAACCTGGACAAGGAACGCTGAACGTTTACGTTTGATGGATCTCCATCGGTAGGGTTCTACGTGTGTGTGAGAGCTCGCCATTTATTAGAGCACTGTTTTCTACAGATGAACTTGCTCCTTGTGAACTTTAAAATTTATCACTTAGAGTTGCAAAAAAGACTTTACAGGTGCTTCAAAGGACATGTATGAAGTGTCTAAACCAATATATACATAGACATACATACTTACATACATCATATATACAATATCCTTCATACATGCATGCTGACACACATCCACATGTATAATCATATCATACTTTTATCTGTTGTATGTTGCAGGCAAGATTTCTGTCGAGATCATGTGGAAAGCATTTCAGTGAGATTACACTTGGTAACCTGAAAGCATTGATTACCATTTCAACAAGCAGAGTTTTTCTGATTTGAAACTTTCTGCTGCTGTTTGCGGTAAGCATTTGAATTTAAATATATTTTCTAGTGAAGTATTCTAAGGCCAGCGTACTTAAATCGTTGCCTCGGCTACCTGCTTTACAAAGAATCTCTCAAATTGGTCATCAGGATGCAGGAAACAGTAAACTTTAGCCATTCACAGTATTACCTCAGTCTTATCACTTTTCAACAAGGTCTTTGCCTATGTCTGCTCAGTCACTTGTCATTTTGTAACAGCCTAAACCTTCAGTTTTCAAATTGTTTATTCATCTTAGGCTGTCTCTCTCAGCAGTCTGACCTTCTGAGTGTTGACCTGATTATGAAAATAATTGCAAATTAGTCACTATACACGGATTTGGATAACTTTTGTATGTGTTAATGGCTTCTGTGATATTCAAATGAGTGCACAATAGTCAGTACAGTGCAATACAACTGTATTTGATAGTGCCATCCTTCCAAAGACCAGAATAATAGATCATACATACAACAAAAACATCGATGGCACTGAGCAATTGTGCGTGAAGGACTTGCACAAGTTCCTTACACAGTGACCAGCTGAATGGAGGCTTGAATAGTCAATGGTTAGCATACTGGACTGTCAACCTTCAGGTTAGGTATTTAAATCCACTCCAGATTACATAAGTTTCAAATGTCTGTTCCATAAGCACCCTTTACAGACAATGACTGAACACTTCTGGTGACTAGATGAGGCATCAGAACTGATCACCCTCTCTCATGCACCTTGAGGTCAAGACAAAACTTCCATGGCTGCCTTTTCTGGTTGGCTTGAGGTCTGATCTTTGTGATATTCATATTTAAATAGTGTTTGTATGTATTTATCTAGATACTTAATATGACACCTTTTAAGTACCTCACAAAGTCGCTGCACACGTGTTTTTCTGACTGATCTGAACAAGTGCGTTTTAACAGTTGAGTATGTTTGCTATACAGGGCCAAGTGCAACAGCACTTACGTAAATGCAATGGATGACTGTTCCGTGAAGATGGTCCGGTACATGAGAAGGCATGGTGAGCTCGAGTTGATGTGCGGAAGTGCGACACCTGGTTGCCATTCTCTGTGGGTTTTGTTATTTTTAATATTAATTGTATATTTGTGTTAAAATATTATGAGAAGAAGTGCGCTCCTGTAAGCTAACCCGAAGGCAGCCGTGGGTATAGAGTGTTAAGAGACTTTATTTTCTTAGCCCCGGCTTATGAGGGTAGATGACCAGTCCTCTCCTTGCCATATAATCTTTCCAATGACAGTGTGTTGGGACAGTATGTTCTGTGTGCACAAGTCAGTGTACTTGGTGAATGGTGTTTAATTATATGCCTTCATATCAGTGGGACATGATTAGTTCACTTGCTAATCGATTAGAATTAGCTACTGAAATTTGCAAAGCGATTAGAATTAGCAAAGTCTTGTAACTAATCGATTATAATTAGCAGCAGCTAATCCATTAGCAATTACAATTAGATTTAGATAATTCATACATATTTATGCTTTGTGAGTTTTGTTCAAAGCACAGCAAGTTACTACAGCAAGTTACTGTAGTATATTATAGTACCTAAAGCAGCACAACTGCTATGTCAGAACAGTCCACAAACCAGCAAGCAACTCCACGTTGATCAATACAATGTACGTGTATTATACATACATACAAACATGCATGTATACACATACAAAAATGCTTACATGTGAGCATACACACATAATGCACTAGTTGCCATTCTTTCTGGGTTTCATTATTTTTAATATTAACATACATAAATGTATACATGCAAACACACAGATACATACAAACATACATATGTAATGTACAGATGTACATATATAAATACATGCACACATACACATGCCTACATACGTTTGTGTACAGTGTGCTACCTGATATTGCGCAGCCATTGTCAGAAGCTAGAGAACTAAACGCAGAAATAAGAACTTGTTCAGGTTCCCTTGTTTCATAACCACGAACAGATAATTAAAATAGTCTTCAAACTCATTATTAATAAACTCGTTCTTAATAAATTCGTTCTTAGCATTATTTTACAAATCTAATCGATCAGCTAATAGTTTCACAATTAGAATTTGCTACAAATTGCTAATCAGTTAGAATTAGAACTTGGATCAGATGACAGCTTATCAATTAAAATTAGAACTGGGATCAGATGACAGCTAATCAATTAGAATTTGTCTCATTGATTAGCTAACTGATTAGCTAATCAGTTAGAATGTAATCGAGTAGTTACCTATCTCTGCTTCATATGTGAATAATAGTGACTTAATTTTATCACGTGTATATGTGTACATAAGGTGCATGTATCTATGTGCTTAATAAAGCAACATCTAAATACCTTACAAAGTGCTGTTATAATTATGTTATGTTATGGCAGTGATCTCGAAGAGAAGCAACGGCCCTATCATTCCAAAGAGCAACAGAGAAGCAACAAGACCTTATCATTCCACCAGCAACGAGGAACAATAGTCCCTATCATCCCACACTGAGTAGCATCTTTACCTGAAAATGTGGCAGATGTGCAGACTCTATTTCTTGCCTTAGTACTTATTAAATTTAGATTATGCTCTGATGTGGAACTATATTTATTACTTGTTTACTAAAGTAGTTGTGTACTGCAGCCAATCAGAGGTATCCAATAGTCAGAGGTGCCTAATATAGGAGTCTAGTATAATATTGGCTAATATTTCCATGTATAATCTTATTTTATAATATTTTAATTGTGTATAGACAGTCGTATGTAGGCACTGTAAGTATGACATTTATTTCGTAGCACTAGCTGCAGTTAGTAGATACTTAAGAAGTTTAATATTGAAATACCTGAACTTTGTATTACTATGATAGCCGTAGAATGCACTGGTTGGTAGCCATTCTTTGTGAGTTTAATTATTCTTAATATTAATTGTATATTTATATTACTATGTTATAAGTAGAAGAAGAGCAGTCCCATAAGCTTAAGCCCGTGGAAACCATGGTATGAAGTCATAGCGACTTCATTTTCTTAGCCTCGGCATATGAGGTCGGGTGGCCAGTCCTCTCCCTCACCATCTCATCTTCCCACTGACAATGTATGGTCAGTGTACTTATCATTGCTTACTTGGTTAGAGGGTGCAGAGGAAACAGAAATCTTGAAACGGATATCTGTCCTGGTGGTGATATGTTATAAATTGAAGCCATGTGTTCCATATTGTTATATGTAAGACTTTAACAATGAGCTGCATTGGTTTCCAAGCGCTTTTAATACATTCTCATTGTTAGAGTGTTAAAACCTGGCTTAACTGTTCAACTATTGTTTCTCATTCTTTGTGATATGATGAATGATGTTTACTTCAATATAATTTTTTTCTTAGAAATATGTAAATAAAATGGTAATTATAGTGAAGTTTAATTTAAATTAATACTTAACTTGTTATTATTCTGAAGAAGAAGAGTAGTCCATTAAGGTAGCTCTGAGGCAGCCATGGGTATGAAGTGCTAGCGACTTCATTTTCTTAGCCCCGCCTTATCAGGACAGATGTCCAGTCCTCTCTTACACTGTCTTATATTCCAACTGATAGTGTATGGTCAGTGTACTTATTTTAGCTTAGTTGGTTAGAGGGTGCAGAAAAAACAGGAATCTTGAAATGGATATCTGCCCTGGTGGTGATACATTATATTATAAATTGTAGCCATGTGTTCCATATTGTTATGTGTAAGATTTTAACGATGAGCTGCATTGGTTTCACAGTCGCTTTTAATACAATCTCGTTGTTAAAGTGTTAAAACCTGGCTTAACTGTTCCATACTTTGCAATACGATGAATGATGTTGACTTCAATATACTTTTTTCTTAGAATGTGCAAATAATATGGTAATTATAGTGAAGTTTAATTTTAATTAATAATTAACTTGTTATTATTCTGAAGAAGAAGAAGAGAAGAGCAGTCCCTTAAGCTAGCCCTGAGGCAGCCATGGGTATGAAGTGTTAGCGACTTCATGTTCTTAGCCTCGGCATATGAGGTCGGGTGGCCAGTCCTCCCTCACCATCTCATCTTCCCACTGACAGTGTGCGGTCAGTGTACTCATTAAAGCTGAGTTGGCTAGGGGTGCAGATGGAGCAGAAATCTCTAACCAAATTTCTGCCCTGGTGGGGATTTGAACCTCGACCTCTCGATTTACAGTCCAGCATGCTAACCACTACACTAGCCAGGTTGAGCACCATTTACAGTGAAGTTTAATTTAAATTAATAATTAACTTGTTATTATTATGAACTGTTTTAATAGTAGCTTTTCCACTGTTTGTAATATTTGTGACATGGCAGATAGTGCCAACTGCAATAGATTTGCATAAAGCTCTAAAACAATTATAATTAGAACTGGTTTAACTATACCCCTGTTGTTTGTTATTCTCTGTGATACGATACATGGTGTTAACTTCAATATATTATGCAGAGGCAGCAACTTTTTGTGGAAATATGGTAATAATATGTTATTGTGAAGTTAAGTTGAAGTAATATTTTACTTATTATTCAGAACTGGTTTAGTATTAACTGCTCCACTGTTTGTAATATTTGTGAAATAATGGATGGTTTAATTGCAATATAATTATTCCATAAAACTCTGAAAATATTATAATTTGAGAACTGGTTTAACTGTTTTTGTTTTCTTTGTGATACGATGAATGGTGTAAATTTTAATATACATGTAATTATTTTCATAGAAACTGGACTTTTTTGTATGCCATGCATTAGCTGTTCAATCCAATGTCAGAAGTGCATAGTCTTGGTTGGATTGTGTACTTTTAAGATTGGAAATACAAACATACAAAAAATCATCTGACAATCCCTTAAAACAACATTCATAGGCCCACAGTTTGCCGACGTTCGCCCATGTGGCAGCAGTGTGGGCTACTGTAGGCACAATGGACGACAAAGACAGTCCCATTTGCAGGCACCATCATAGCCCCCACAGTTGGTCAACATTTTGCCAATAAGGGCCCTCGTAGTGCCGACGCTGGGCTCAATAACTGCTAGCCCACACTGATCGACACTGGGTCCTGCAGAGAACACCTAGAGGCGCAGCGTGTGCAGCGCGCAGGGCTCAATGAGGCGTACAGAATAATAACGGCCCACCACGGGAGCCGCCCTGCCGTTCCCTCGTGAGCCCACGAACGTGGGCTTCTAGAGGCTGGATGGGCGTTACACAGCCGCGTCCGATCTGGGTTAGCGATGGTGGCGCGCTGTGGGCAATTAAAATCGGCAGACTCTGGGCCCGGCGTGGCGTGGCTGTCTGGGTTATAATCAGTAGTAATATCACATTTTTGAGCCAGCTCAGTTGCTTCATACTCAATCCGTTCAAACTCCGATTCAAATTCATTTCGCATGGTTTTCATGTCGTTGACAAATAGTTGAATCAAATGAGAAGCTGTTACCAAATCAATGCTGCTTCTTTGTAAATAAGTGGACAAACTGAAAGCCTTCTCAAGCACTTTTTTCCAGAATATTAGAAGAACTAAGAATTCAAATGTATCAAGTGTTACAAGAATACCCTTTGCCTCAGCCAACTGTTTAGTAGTGCAGTTTTTAATCTCACCATCCACGATTCTTTGCAGGGCAACTACTAGTGCTGGTAAATTCTGCAACAGTGCATCTACTGCTGATTTCCTGGATGCCCATCTGGTATCGCAGAGTCTTTTTAGAGTCAACGCGAAAGACTCTATGCGATTGCATTGTTCTTCTTTTAATATTGAAAGACGAGGTAAACTGCCAGAAAAAAATGTATAGAGACTTTCTAGAGTTCCAAAAAACAATTGAGTTTGAACATTGGAGGTTACTGTATCGATTAGAATTAAATTTAAATTATGTGCACAGCAGTGCGTAAAGAGCGCATTGGGAGCAATCTCCCTAACCCTTGCTTGGAGTCCTGATATTTCACCCGACATTGTGCTAGCTCCATCGTATGACTGACCATAACACATAGTCATTGACAAACCCAAGTTTTTTACTGCTAAAAGAAGAACATTGAAAAAGTCTTCAGCACTTGCTCCAGGTAATTCGCTGAATTGTATAAATCGTTCCACTGCATCGCCGTGTTCTGTTACATATCTCAAAGATAAAGAAAATTGATCAATTCTGCTGATATCAATGGTAGAGTCAACAATTACTGCAAAGTACTTAGCTACTTTGATTTCATCTACAATTTTTGATAGAATCTGAGATGATATGGATTGTATCAGATCATTTTGTATGTCGGGACTGAGATATGTTGCATTTCGATCACTTAGTAATAAATGTTGTTCTAACACAGTATCATTTTTAGCCAACAGTTTAATGAGTTCCAAAAAATTGCCTTCATTTGTCATTGGCGAACCTAACCCTTGATACTCGCGATGGCCGCGGAACGCCAATCCCTGTTTTCCCAAAAACAGAACAGCATCTATGACACGTTTTAAGATCATCCTATTCTTTTCTATTTCTTTTCTTTCTTTTGATAGTAGACCAGACAAGACAGTTCTATCTTTAAACAAACGGAATTTTGTAAGAAAAAGTTCTTTCTCAGCCTTCTTGTGACTTTCACTACTTTCATGTTTTTCAATTTTGTGCGTACCTTTAGCAAAATTCTTGCAACCAGTTTTTGGATCACTCCAAGTATCAGACCGATTAGCAAAAAGCCAACAAGCAAAACAAATCATAATGTTAGCTTTTGGTGAGTAAACCAGCCAGTGTCTATCAATTTCACGATCACTTTTCACTTGCTTTTTTTTATACCAATTAGCACTGAAATGACGGCCAGTTTCATCTTTTGGGAAATTTTCAAATTTATCTTTAAGACCAGGCTGACAACCCAGCTAACACACCCACACGGGACCCAGACGGGTCCCATACGGGTTGCCATACGGGACCCGTACGGGATACCCGGCGGGATCCCGCCGGTTTTTGTCCGCGGTTTCCGTACGGGACCCATACGGGATATCCCGCCGGGCATCCCAGTTCATTCCCAGTTCATTCCCAGATGACTAAAAAGTGATACCCAGTTTAGCACAGTTAATGGGCGGCGATCCCGGGGTCGAGGGGGACAAGACCCCTTTTAACAGTGGGGAGGACACACCATACATCTGCCCCCCAATTTTGAAGAAACACCAAAAAAGTCAACCCAGTTTCTTAATCTCTTTTTGAGCAGATCAGTTCAAAACTCTTTTTGACCAGATCAGTTCAAAAGGGACAAGACCCCCTTGAACAGTAGGGGCACACAGTATAGTATGCAAACTGTACTGTAAACTGTGCTATATAGTTAAAGCAATAAATAATCAACAAAAGCGTTAAATGACACATCAATTTAATAAAGTCAATTTAATAAAGTAAAGTAATCATGCAGTCGATCTGCTCTGTAATTTCATTTAACAATAATGTCATCAGCAGTATTGGTGAACTCCTGATCAACACTGATCGACTCTGACTCGGTCTCTTTGAATGGCGCCGATTTCAATAGTTGGCGGCCTCCAGTGCCATGATCCCTAGCATTACCAAACCAAATGGCCAACTCGTCTTCAACCATTTTCCTCGTGCTGTCCTTGGTAGCAATATTATGTTTTACCAAACCTGAAATTTCAAACATGCAACATTTAGATTAAAAATAACAAGTTACAAAGAACAAGAATTAAGAATTTGATGTGCTCTGATTTGTATTGTAAAATGGTATTATTCCAATAACTCTTTCTGTTATTAAATGACAATATTTAGAGACACTGCCTGCACAATGTTGACTAGTGTAACATAATAAAACAAAATGTAATCATTACACCCGTCAATCACACAGGCTGTTACCAAGCTACTAAGAACTAGTGAATGCAAAGCTTAAGAGTGAATCATTCCTATAAAAGTAACTAAGAAACCATTTCATTCTACAGAATCATGGCCAGGGTCGGACTGGGTTGCAAAAGCGGCCCGGGAAATTTGGTCATGGGCGGCCCACATTATCGAGCGCCGAAGGCACGAAACCGTTCAGGATAAGGGTCCTGGACCAATGCCTTTTGTAACATTTAACATAAAATGGAGGACATTTCTAGTTATTAGCCAAATGGCATAATATTGTTAAATGAATGTTTAAAGATTAAGAAATTAGCACGTATGAGTTTTAATTTGTGATTTGTCGTAAATTCGTAATTATGTTTGGAACCAACTGTCACATTATGTAGTGCACAGTTTAGTTTTTGAAATTAACATCTTGATAGACTTAGTAGAAACAACTTCACACAAGCACTTAGTATAGCAGTTTTTTCTTCGTATCACAAGTTGACGCCAAAACATCAACGATTTCATCATTAATTCTGAGAAGAAGGTCCTTTTCACAAGCCATAAGCATGAAATACTTTAAACTTCACTGACCTAGCAAATTTCTTAATCTGTTCGAAATGTATTTCAGTTTCGAAAATGAACTCCCACAAGCAACTTGTGATGAAGATAATGTCAAAACGAATTTGTAAGCAAAAAACAAATTTGAATAAGTTAGACTACGCAAATTGAACTTAAGGAGAACGTGGTAAAAGCAACCAATACATTTTTGAATACAGGTTTGAATTTATTTCTGTTCCTGTTGCTGTTTACTGCTGTTGGGACTGTTTCACTTTCTATAGGCCTAAATTCAAATTGCATGGCGTTTCCTGAGACCGTGTCAAATAGAAAATTATAGGCTAGTTTATAGTTTCGAAACGTTCCCATTTTCTTGCAAAGTCCAATAAGAAAAAAACTTAATTCCATTTGCAGCTGCTCTTTTGTTACACTGCAATCAAATTTTCTGGGCAACTCAGGTGCTGTATGTAGTCCATCAATGGGAATTCTTATCGAAATTTCTGCAAAATTGTTTGGATCTAAACAAGACAGATCAGCATACAGATTACCGTGCTCAGAGAATATCTATCTATTTCACATTACTAATTACTTGATCCGTTACCATTGTTGTGAACATTTACTCGACATTTATCTTTCGTATTTTCATTTGACTGGTCCGTAGCAGGTTCTCCTGGCAATTTCTTTATTTGTTCAGATTTTTTCTGTTTCAAAGCAGTCTCAACATTAATGTCGAGATTTCTTTTATCTAGTTCACTGTTAGCAAGTTCTGACAAAAGTGTGGCTGCTTCAAAAATGACATCAAAAGTTCGATGTATTTGGCTCAATGCATTGATAGTATCTTAAACCATCTGATATTATAGACTCATAGGATGCTGTTTATTTGCAAATAAGCCTATTGATATAACGGAGTTGTGTGTTCAAACACTTTCAAAATCAATTGCGCTTCAACGTAAATTCAAAACTTGTCAAAGAATCCAGCTGAGTTTTCGCTCTGTACCGGACATTATTGTTAAAGTTATGTCATTCAGAAATATCATGAAAGCATGTTGTAGCATGTATATGTAGGCCTCCAAGAAATCGATAACTTCTGTTTATATCCATCCATGCGCTATAATCAACGGTAAGTTAAAATGAACATTGGCACGTAGCCGCACGTTTCACGAGGCAGTGCAAGTTTCTTGGTAACAACCATGTACTGTCAATATTTCATGATTTTTAACACTAGAATTAAGAATTAGAATTAAAATATCACAATATTTTAATCATTTTATTTTCTTTTTTTGGGCGGCCGCTCCAGTCCAAGCCTGGGCCACCGGCTCACCGGGAATTTCCCGGTGTCCCGGTGGGACAGTCCAAGCCTGATCATGGCCTTTTTAATATGTTTGTTCAACACGTACTCCCGTTTAAAATATTCCAATTGCACCTTGTTTTCGATCAGTTCATTAAGGATTGCAGAGATATTATAACTACATCACAAAGACAATTAAATGGTTGTGTACTTTAAAATTTCTCAGACTAGTCTTCAACGTTGTCGACTCTTGTTGCATGAAGCCCTGCAATATCGTCATTCTCATCTTCACAGAGTGCAGTACTTATTGATCTCGACAACTATCCAGTTTTGATGGTCACGGCAGCTGCAATGTTTAATTCAGCAGCAATTACGCTAGTTTTCAAGTTTATTGTAAACGTTCAACAATGTATAAGCTAAATTTAAAGGATAACTTTAAGCTAAATTTATAGGAAGTTTAAGCTAAACGTTCAAGTATAATCTATTAAACTTTATTGGATAAATGTTCAAAATGTTTAAATGAAACTTTAATGCGACTTAACTGAGATATGTCAACATCTAACACGGATAAACTTGAAAACTAGCGTCATTGCTGCTGAATATTTGTCGATGTGCTTTCATTTAAATAGCCTTATTGGTGTCTGGGCGCTAACTAGTGTTAAGGTGCGACCTCTTGTCACACAGTAATACATAGCCCCTTGAATTTGGGTCAGACCATAACATTAGGACCCTCATAGCGCAAGTTTACCGTACAGTCCATAACCCTAACCAGGGCTGTAGTCGAGGGTATACGCGGGTATACACTATACAGTGTGTACTCACCTCTAGAGACCGTATAGGCCTACTAACCTCCTAAATAGTTATATTTATATTAAAATACTGTAGCGTATACTCACAAAATACTGTAGCGTAGACTCACCTCTAATTTGTTTCGGAAAACTAACCCGTAGCGTGTACTCACCTCTAATTTTACCACTACAGCCCTGACCCTAACCCACTGCAATCTCCGTTTCGTCTATCCCGACCACAATTAAATAGGCCTACAGCATTTACATAAACTGTTAATATACGCAAATATAGGTTCATTAGTAGGCCTATAATAAATATAACGTAATCTTACTTTTCACAGAAACACATCGCGATCTGTCAAATATGTGTACATTCGAAACGGCAGGCACACAAAATGGCGGACCGGCGGTAGAAATACGAATACCGGTAGGAGGCGCCACCGACGCGGGCTGGACCGTAAGGGTCCCTTACGCAAACCGTGGTCAAAAACCAAGAGAAAACCGTACCGTCAAACCGGATGAAACCCACAAGGGACCCGTGCGGGTGTGTTTGCTGGGAAGGGCCTAACTCAAGTAAAGCACGTACTAGCTCAGGTGTTACAGGTTTGTCACAAAACAGATGTGGATCTGTTGGGTATTCCATGTTTCTGTCAATGATTGCGTGAAGTCTTACTCTTACTGTGTCATATTCGTCCTCCATACGAGAGTCTGTTGAAGTCAGTGAAGTTATCAGGTCTTCTGTTGACTCAGACTCCACTTCCTGAGCAGTCACAGCAGGGGTGTGGGCCGGGGTGTTGTTATCGGCTCCTAGGTTCACAGAGAGTTCTTCCTCTGGTGCCGCAGACGTTGTGGGCGTGAGCGTGCTGACTGAAAAATATGCATCCAATTTCGTATATTTTGAGGAGTCATTTTCACGATCTTCAATCTCTTTCTTCTTCTTTTTGTCCCATCCTGACAATTTCTTCTTCTTTTCAGTCCTTTTTTCCATTGCTTACCAGAAAAATAAAAAAAATACATAAAAGCTTCTTCTTGGTAATTTATATAGGCTGAGCGACCAGTGGCGTAACAACCTGGCCGGGGGCCCTTGGACATTCTAAGCTTGGGGGCCCTTACCTATTAAAAAGTGAAAATAATGAGATAATTTTAATAATTTTAAACTGCAGTTAGGTTAAAAAAGAGTATTAAACGTTCTCATTAATGATCTATAGTTCAAGTCACATTAATAGTTCAGGACAAAACAAGAATACAACAAAAATGTATTGCAAACGTGCACAGTAATGTAATGTCTGTAGTTCTCATATTGAGCTCTCAAATCACGTCATCTATTCTGGAACTGGCTAATGGCTGTGTGCTGTTTGTCACTCTCCCAGTCACCGTCGCCAGTGCGAAGCGCTTCTTCAGATAATTACTTCATGAATTTGGCTATTCTAGCTTTACTATTAGCAAACGTGTCTATCAAATTATCAATATTTAATTGTTTTGCGCATTCGTTTTCAATCGCAAGAGCAAGACCATCAAGCCTGTCCTGTGAGATAGTGGATCTAAGATACGTTTTTTGTAAGTAAAAGGCGTTAGTAATGTTTCACGCAGTGAAGCATGCAGATTACTTATATATAGGCCTACTACTTTAAAAAGCAAAGCAACAACTGCAATTGTAAATTAAGAAGTTCCTTACCGTCAGTTGAGTCTTAGATTCGCTGCCTCTTGTAACCGTCGATGAAAAAGTTAAATCGAAGTTGTTTTTTCTTTGAACGTAAGCGAACAATAAAGACTATACTTTCACGTAAGGCTGCGAAGAATGAAGAAGTAAGACTGTGTAGACAGTGTAGTATAACATAACAGGTTTTTAAGTGACTCAGAAGACTTGCATCTGTGTCAGAGCCACTCTCTCGATCCTCCTCGCAATTGCACCTCGTTCTAATATCCAAGTTTGTTAAGTTTCTTCTTAAATGCAATGACCCATGTATAGCCCACAAGCCTTGTAGAGAGACATTGAGAGAGAGACAGAGAGACAGACAGACAGACAGACAGACAGACAGAGACAAAGAGACAGACAGCTACGAGAGAGACAGTGACAAAGAGCGAGCGAGAGATTGAAAGAGAGACGAACAATTAGGCATATATTATTTCAATTAGGCATATATTATTTTTTTCTTAGCTCCTCTGGAGCTGAGAGATGTGTGTATGCTGTTGAACTGTATGCAGTGGTTTTGATCAGGTTCACATACCCCGACCTCGGCGACCCGGTGACCTAGACATACACCACACGTACGAGTACATACTGTACGTCTGTGCAATGTGAGCATCATGCATGCACCATGAAGCATCAGTATTATGTACAGCTATTTCAGGCTGCAGAGAGGCTCAGACCTACATGCATGGGCCTTGATGTGGCACTTTTGAAAACCGTAGGCTAAGTATGTCATAAGATGGAACAATTAACCATATTAAAAAAAATTGTGCTTGGAGGAAAATTAAAGAATATTGCCCTAAAGCAGAATGTGACACAGTGACATGGTGCACTTATATCCTATGTCGTTCAAACGATTTGAATAAATAAATTTCGAACGATTGGAATAAATAAATTGTGAAAAGGCCCCACATTTCGGAAAATGGTCTTAGGGGGAGCGGCCGCTCCCCCTGCTCCCCCCCCTAGCTACGCCTCTGTATGTGCATATACAGACTATCATTTAGGTGTGTCCGAATCTTAGCCAGAATGTCGGTGAAATCCCGCCCGACACTTACAGCGTACGTTTTATGCATGGTCTATAATGCGGGATTAGGTCTCTAATCAAGACCATTCAGGTATAATTATAGGTCTATACAATTATGTGCAAGATCTTGCATATATATATATATATATACATATATATATATGTATATGTGTGTGTGTGTGTGTGTGTGTGTGTGTAGGTGTGTGTGTGTGTGTGTGTGTGTGTGTGTGTGTGTGTGTGTGTGTGTGGGTGTGGGTGTGTGGGTGCGTGCGTGCGTGCGTGCGTGCGTGCGTGTGTGTGTGTGTGTGCGTGCGTGCGTGCGTGCGTGTGTGTGTGTGTGTGTGTGTGTGTGTGTGCATGGTTTTGGTCAGAAACCCAATACCGCATTATAGACCATAAAACATACACGTGTGTTTGTGTGTGTACGTTTAGCTCTCCCGGTCCAGTGTTCATTAAGTGGGCTCAGGTTTTGAGATGATTGGTATCACCTGTCTGCGATTAGAGTAGTTAGTTCTGGTGCCTGCAAAGATGTTGCTGCCAATTACGCTGAGAACTATAAAGAGTTCCGAAGCAGAAGCGGTCAAGAGGTCGAGAATGATAAGTATCTTCTGATGCGGATGCATTTCCTATTGCCACCATCTGCTGAAGCCCTCGCTAATAGACTCTCGGATTGCCCGCAGATGTCTGCACATCGGATCCCTGTGCCACCCGGTATACGCTACTCCTAGAGCTAATGCGCACTGAACTTTTATGTGGCCCTAACATTCTTAGTCGTTTCTCGTCTGACAGTAAGGATCCAGAGGATTTTATTGTATTTACAATAGCAACCTTTTTATATTATTTTATTTCACAATTAAAGCATCACTCAGTAGCGTTTGCGATTATCACCTCTATTCTGATGACTCACAACTCTTCATATCTTTCTTCTCTCACTTCCTTCCAGTTGAACTATATCAACTACGTAAATCATCCTGAATGACCTACAACATTCGATGCTTCAACCCTTTTAACACAGATTTTCTCACCATTATCCTCCGTAAACAATTAAATGAACTTCTGGACCTTTTTTCGACGATCTCACTTCATCTGAGCCATTCTCTTCAACAGTCCGCAATCTCGGTATATATCATCCTCGACAAAAACCCCGTCTTCATCGATCACATCGCTAAGTTAGCACGGCCGAACTTGCTACAAGTATATTCGTTACCTCAATCGACTTCGTCCACAACTAAATATTAAACTGCAGGACAGTGGACAATAGCCACCTCAATTGTTCGCTCCAACTTTACAACTGCAAATCCTGTTCGATAACTTTGACGCATCTCGAATTAAACGTCTGCAACAATCCGGAACGTTCTTGCTCGTGTAGTAACCAGTGATGGGCAACAGTTAACTAAAAAGTTGCTAACTTTTAGTTTAACTAAAAATTTGTAGTTAAGGAAGAAGTTTAACTAAAAAAATAGTTTAGTCAAAACCATAGTTTAACTAAAAAATTTTTGTTGCTAACTAAAAAGTTTAACTAAAAAAATCAACAATATGCAACTATTTTTCCACAGTGAACATTGAATACTGTCAGCAAAAAACATTTTAACACTGCATGGTTTTAGCATTAATTTTCAAATTCATACACTACTTACAGTACACGTGTAACTGTATGCCAGAACAGTACACATTGCATAGTTTGAAGGTGAAATTGTCATTGACGCTTTGCATTTTTACAGTTCACTTAACCTCTTTTATTGGGAAAATGTTTGTCGTAAAAAGTTGGAAAAAGTTGGATAAAGTTTAACTACTTTTTTAGTTTAGTTAACTAATTTCCAAAATCAGTTGGCAACTTTAGTTAAACTATTTTTTTTAGTTGGAAAATCGTTTTAGTTTAACTTAAAAAATAGTTTAGTGCCCATCACTGGCAGTAACCAATAAACTCCCAAAGAATTAACCCCAGTTCCCCAAAAAATTAGTACATTGGTATAAGTCCCTCAGCGCATCCATCATAAAAATAGGCCTATCCCTTATCTTAAGTGCCCTTCAAGCCCTCCTACATTCGTCTGGTATTCAATATCCAGCCGCCAAGATCTAGCCTACTCGTCCTTCGTCACATCTTTCTCTGTTTCGGTCTTCAGTCTCCTCCACTCTCAGGTTCTGCAACCGCTATTTAATCTACACTGCGCCAACCTTTTGGGACAAATTGCTGAAGGATTTCCCCCAGTTCGCTGAATCCCCCCTCTCGCCTGTCAGTCTCAGCACTCCCCGCCTTCTCCCTCCCTCCCTCCCTCCCTCCCTCCCTCCCTCCCTCCCTCCCTCCCTCCCTCCCTCCCTCCCTCCCTCCCTCCCTCCCTCCCTCCCTCCCTCCCTCCCTGTCTCTCTCTGTATGTCTCTGTCTATGTGTCTCTCGGTGTCTCTCGGTGTGTCTGTCTGTCTGTCTGTCTGTCTGTCTGTCTGTCTGTCTGTCTGTCTGTCTGTCTGTCTGTCTGTCTGTCTGTCTGTCTGTCTGTCTGTCTGTCTGTCTCGTGCAGTATTCTACTCAAGACTGATAACCGAATTTGTCAGTTTTTCAAGCTATGGTTCCACGTCTGAATCATCCCATGACCACCACCCCAACGATTTCCACAGTAGCAACATGCTATCACATTGGCTCGTCCCGTCCCACATCCCCCCCCTAATTCTGAAACGGAATAAACAAAGAGGCTCTTGCGGACTTGAATTGATATAGCGCCGATGTAATAGAGCCGATCTCCCTGAAGTGCATGCATGGCTTTTGTGTGGCGCTCAGAATTTTAGATCTCTTACTTTTACATTACGTGTACAATCTGCCTATACAACATAAGCTCGTGAGCATATCAGTCTCTGAGGCATTTCTTTCCATGTCATATTCTCTGTTTATCTGAGTTTCTGTTCTGACTCTGTATGCGCATATCATCGTTCTATACGAAGTCCCTGTTTAACTGTACACGTGCGTTCTAAACATCATCTTATGTTTCTGTTTATTTGAGTTTCTTATTTGTTATTAAGTCTGCAGCCTGGTCGTACTTGTAATGGCGTACGCGTAGCGTATACATGTATATAATATATATATGTATGTATATATGTATATACTTTATTATATATATATATAGTAAAGCGGAGCTTTGGAAATATGAACTTAGAGTTAGCGAATGTCGAATTAAAGGGTCGACGTCATTCTGGTGTCGCAGTATATGCTCCGCCTTTTAGGTCTTCACTGGTTCGTCGAAAACTGATACTCGTGAGGTTTAGATTTCGGAAACAGAGGAGGAGAAGAGTCGGGCGAATCTCTGCTGCGCTGGGTTTAACTGGTCACATACCCTTCCCCTCTTAAAAGTACCGGATAGGATTACCAAGACATATGCAGCAACATCCAGCTATATTATATTACTGTGTATTCACGTTCCATGCATACATGTGTTATGTCTCATATCATTTATCAAGCGATATGGATTGCAACACGTACAACAATACGCGAGAATATATATGAAGTCCTTGACATCTCTGGTCTGACTTTTTCCTTGCCGTCTCTCCCCTTCTTTCCTCTCCTCAAATCCTCTCCTCTCTTCTCCTTTCCTCTCCTCTCTTCTCCTTTCCACTCCTCTCCTCAAATCCTCTTCTCTATTCGCCCTTCTCCTCTCTCCTCCTCTCTTCTCCTTTCCACTCCTCTCCTCAAATCCTCTTCTCTATTCGCCCTTCTCCTCTCTCCTCCTCTCTCGTCTCGTCTCGTCTCGTCTCGTCTCGTCTCGTCTCGTCTCGTCTCGTCTCGTCTCGTCTCGTCTCGTCTCGTCTCGTCTCGTCTCGTCTCGTCTCGTTCTTCTCTCCTATCTCCGCTCCTGTCCCATCCTGTCCTCTCCCCGTCCTCTCCCTGTCCTCTACCCGTTCTCTCCTCTTCTCTCCTCCCCTCTTCTGTGAAGAGAGGGGAGGAGTCTTCTCCTGTCTTCTCTCTTATCCCCTGCTCTGCTCTCTTCCCTTCTCCTCCTCTCTTCTCTCCTCTCTCCTCTCTTCCCCTCCCCTCTCCTCTCCACTCTTCTACCCTTCTCCTCTCCTCTCTTCTCTTCTCTCCTCCTCTCCTCTACTCTCCTCTTCTATCTTCTCCTCTCCTATCCTCTCTTCTCCTCTCGTCTCTTCTCCTCTGCTCTCCTCTGCTCTCCTCTCTTCTCCTCTCGTCTCCTCTCTTCTCCTCAGTTCTCCTCTGCTCTTCTCTGCTCTCCTCTGCTCTCCTCTGCTCTCCTCTGCTCTGCTCTCCTCTCTTCTCCTCTCCTCTTCTGTCGATATTCATGATTGACGAACTTCTTTTTGCAGTGACCTGAAGACTAAGGTATGGCGATGTACGCACAGAGTAGCGAACATTACTTTTCCCGGAGCCATCCAGTCATGTCCTCCATCCTGCACCAGGATCCACCAGTCGTTGACATGAGCGCCCTCGGAGACTTCGTTGACTACGCTCTGACCAATGGCGATGGCTATGTACCCTACACCCTGACCGACTTTCACACGGACTATCTGAAGTTTCGCGTCGCCAGGTTCATCCAGAGGGACCGAGGTCGCTTCCCAACAAGGCACTTCGTCTGGGACCTCGAGGCAGCTCTGGACCGACTAGCGAAGCTGGCCTACTTGTCGAAGATCGCAGGAACTCAGATCACGAAGGCACTCCTGGCGAAGTTGTTTCGACGTGGCAGCAACAGAGACTGGGATGAAAAGGGGTGGCAGCTAGAAGGCCTTGGGCTTCTTGAAGAAGTTGAGAGAAAGTTCAAGGACGAAGAGGAGGCGGACAGACGGAACAATACAACGAACAGAAGAAGTTCTACGAATGTCAACCACTTGAGTTTCATTGAGGACGAAGAGACGTTTCTAGATGACTGTGATTACGATAACGACGACGACTATGATGAAGAAAATCTTGATGATTATGATGAGAATAATCGTTGTTTTGAAGACGAAGAAGAGGAGGAGGAGAAGAAGCAGAACAAAAGAAGATGGTGGATAATCAGTAAAAAACAAGGGAATAAGCGGGAAACTATAAACCATAATCAGAAGAACGTTGACAAGGCACCGCCCGGGACTCTGGGTAACTGCGGCAAGCAGCGGATTAAGGCGGAAGACGGAACAACATTTCCACGGATCCCTTCCCAACGAAGGAAAAATTCCATGAAGAACGATCACGAACTCCTCCGCTTCAAGGAACCAGCAACGGAGGACTTCCTCGTGGCGCGGCACCACTTCCGTCAGTGCAGGCGGAAGTGCTCCGTAGATGGAATCCACCTGACTGCATCTATGCGACGAAGCGCCAGACAACTTCCGGTCACCGGCGACATCTGGCGAATGACGCTTGGACTGCTGGGAAAGTCACCGGAGACGGCGTCTCTCGTCAGAACCGTGGTCCTAGCGCTGATTGAAGAGTGTAAGGTCGGTCGACAGATGACCCCAGTGGACGTCACAGCCCTCTGCGTCGAAGCCGTCTACGAGAGTGGCAACGCCGACGACCTAGCGAACGTTCTCGAAGAGTTTACCCTCAATCAGACGATCAACTATTCCAACTCGTGCGTCGCCAAGTTCCGACTACCGTACGCCGTGTCGGCCGTCGGATTCCTCGTCCGGACCAGTCGCTCCGTCTACGGCGTTCACATGGCCAACTTCCGGCTGGATTCCGACAACATTGGAATGATGGCCGATCCGGTTAACGACGTCTCGGACAACTGTATCCAGGTGCTGAACCTCAGCTGCAACTACGATCTGGGAGCAGAAGGCGTTAAACGGCTCATTCGCTTCGTCGTCAAGGCAACGCTTCTGACGCATCTCGACCTAAGCGGGTGTCGAATCCGCGACCGGGGCCTGGCTCTCCTTTCGGAGTTCTTCCAGTGCTGTCCACTCCAGTTCCTGCGCGTGTCGAGCAACGAGGTGACGGACGTCGGGGCCCGAAAGATGGCGCTCAACTTTAAGTACGTTCCCACGCTCGAGTGGCTCGACCTGTCCGACAACCGGATCACCGATCGCTCGGCCGCCATTTTGGCCTCGGCACTTCCGGATCTCCCGCGCCTGCGCAGTCTCGACCTGCGGCGGAATCTTCTCGGTGATTTCGGGACGGACGTGCTGACGCGGGGTCTCGGTCGGCTGCGGCGCATCACGAGCCTTGTCCTGGCCGAAAACCAGATCGGGGAGCGAGGGGCCTCTGCCCTGGCGAGGAACATCTGGAAGACGCGCTCTCTGCGATATGTCAACATCAGCCTCAACAGCATCCCGTCCACTAGGGTGGTGGGACTGAAGAGGGCAGCGTCCTCACGAGGATCAATTCACGTGAAGGCCGATGGGCAGAATGTCAACAGCGAAGGATTATCGTCAGTCGCCTCGTCCGCCGAGAGGGTCTACTACGTCGGAGAAGAGGATGACGACGAAGCAGCTTCAGCAGCGGCGGCGGATGGAGAGGCGGATGGAGGAGAGGAGGAGTGGTGTCACAAGAGCGTTGATCTGTTGGCTGGACGACACGACGAGGCGCCGATTGTCGAGAGGAGGAAGCGTCTGCGGCCCAGAGATGGGCGGCTGAGGAGGTCCTGGCACGGACTGACCGACGCCTTCAGGTCCAGCCTCAAGAAACTCAACAGCGACGACTGAATGACAACGAAGCCTCCATCGAACCCAGTAACTGTCTGGAAGCAGCAGGCAGAAATATCAGAGTAGATAGAGCGACGAAACAGACATATAGACATATGCAGACGAACGGATAGACATTCACTCAAACAGACATGTACACAAACACAGGGATGTAGCAATACGGCCAAAGCTTTATTGGACTGCTTACCATATAACCAGTGGCGCTTCGAAGCCCCCGTTAAGCCATGGCCAAAATAGTTTCTTTCCACCCTCCACGACCAGAGTGCGATTTAATGCAGGCATCACAGCATGACTCCAGCCATCCCGAAATTGGATTAATGCATTTGTCCCAGTCAGCAACCACCAGTGGCGTCACTAGGGTGGTGCGTAGGTGCGGGCCGCACTGGGTGACACCTTCAGAGGGGGTGGTACCAAAATGGCTAAATGACTGTCCAATAAAATTTTGTGCAGAGGTTCACGAGAAATTAATTATTTTTAATTGATAACAGATAACAACAAAAACATTTTTCGTGGGAGAGGTCCGTGGGGTGACACGATGACTTACCGCACTGGGTAACGCCAACCCTAGTCACGCCACTGACAACCACCCCGCTGTCCTTCAGACAAATGCCTCTACCATCATTGCTGCCAATAGGAAACACCTTGCTCAGTTCGCTCACTATGCGCCGTTGTCATTGTCTTAAATCCTTATTCTTTTGTGCTCAGCATCCTCTTAAGCTCAGACCCTTTCGATTACATCCACTGGTTCTGGCATTTCGAATTTAGGCCTCAGCAAACTGTTATCAAAACCGCAGGATACTCGTTAATAGCTTAGAAGTATGTATAAAATTGTATAAATACTTTTATGTATTATACAGTTGTTTGATGTTATATCATTATTACCATAGGCGCCGACTCCTTGGGAGCCTTGGGTGGCGTGGGTGCCAATGCACCCAGAGAGAAAGTTTAGTGGGTGCCTGGCACCCAGAAGAATTCGGACCTTAAATTCAATTTTTTTTACAATCTCACAACTTGAGAAGTACAACTACAACTCAAATACCCAACATTGCATGATCTTACAGTCACAGCCCGTGCATAATTAAATAATTTATTTATTATTTAAAAAATAAATAATAACACAGGAACGTCGTCACCGATTTCCAATAGTTTTTCTAACCTCGTAACCTTTGACAAGAAAACAAGTTTCTTTCTCCGAAAATCCGCTAAAACTTACCTACCTAAGGAGAGACCTACATGTATATCGATAACACCGGCCTATGGATACAGCCTCTTGATTCAAGTTGAATCACAAACTTTAGACTAGTCTATGGTTGATTCCTGCCAACTAACTGCGAGATAGATCAAGTCAAAGAAGGAGAGCGCGCGCGTGTTGATTCGATGAAGTCTGGGTGGGATCAACCCAAAAGCATCAACATGCAGAATTCCAGGGTGGGAATTGTCAACCCCTAGTCTTTCTTAGGACCCTCAGCTAAGTCTTCATTGCGCACCAGAGGGCGTCGTTTCCAACCCCCCTCAGTTGTGCTAGTGTGAGTTAGCATTATTTGACTGAGTCTCTGACAAAGAGAAGACATTTCCATGGTGACCATATATGTATTTTTGAATTTTCTCAATAGAGGAATTGATTTTGATTCGAGTCTGACTTGCAAAACTGCTAGCATTCAAATCAGCTCTTTCAAATTTCGTTGACATCAGTTTGCACAATACGGATAAAATGTTCAATCTCCCCCCCCCCCGTCTTTTTGCTACACTTCCCACACTGCAAAATTCTTAACCCATAGAGTGTGTAACTTTGCTTCACAAAGTCGTGGTGACCATTCCCAACCTCTTTCCCCTCCCTTCCCTCTTCCCTTACCCTCCCTTCTCCCTCCTCTTCGCCTATAAACGTGTTTAGTATGTTATTCAATATAAAACAACAAGTAAGTAATTAGCTAACGTAACTGCATCTATAAGCACTGCGATAGTAAAGTATATGCAAGAAAAACACCGCCGTTAATTGTCGGTACTTGAACCTTCTTCAAACCAAAATAACGCTGTCACTTCGCAAAACATTTCAGCGCACGGCCAAACGGCCATGGTGGTGACTGTCACCACCACTTCTAACAGCGATGGTGACTGTCTTAATGAACCATATACGTTATTGGTTGTGCAACTAATTGTAAGGTATACCACTTCTAAAAGTGGCGGTGACAGGACAGGGCAGCACCGTCACCGTCTAGAAAGTTACGCCCATGCACATAATAGCTGTTTCCACGGTATCATTAATTAGGCCTAACATGTGATAATTGTGTTAGTTGCACTACGAATAACGTATATAGGGTCCATTAAGACGTTGACTTGAAACATAGGGTTGAACGAACCTCAATTCTAGCACTAGGCCTATGTAGGCCCGTAGCCAGTATGAGACAAGACGAGGCCTAATTGCCTAATGCCTATCAGTTATCGCTCCCAATTCTCTCTCCCGCCTCCGAAGCAGAAGTGTCACTCCTAAAGTCTCCTACCCCGGAGGCGATTCCCCCAGACCCCCACAGTCCCCACTTAAAGGGAAGGGGCTGAGGAGGGGTTGGGAAGGGTTTGGAAGGGGAAGGCAAGAAATGGGGTGGCGATAGGGCGGGACAGGGAAGGCAGGGATGGGCAGGGGAGGGGGGGAAAGGATGGGTAAGGATAGGGAAGCGGAGAGGACGGGAGGGGAGGGGAGGGGAGGGCAGGGGCGGGGATGGGAGGGACTTGCGTCTTGATTTTGCCTCTGGCTACGGGCCTGATGACTTCTGTTGCACCATTGCAATCCTATGCACATCTTTTGATCATAGCCTAAAATAATGATAATAATAATAATAATTACTATAATAAAAATGATGATGATGATGATGATGATGATAATAATAATAATAATAATAATAATAATAATAATAATAATAATAATAATAATAATAAATAATAATAATAATACCTTAATAGTAGCCTAATAGTAATAATAATCATAATGAATATATGTCCGCTTCTCGATGGGAAATCGATGCAATGATTTTAGGATCGGTGATAGGCGGCCTATAGATCTATGTTCATAGTTTGGAGTTTAAGTGATAGTTTTGGCCTAGGAATGTTTCTCTGCGAAGTTTCGTCGTGTTTGCTTTGAAACGTTACGTTGCAGTAGTCAAGATGGCTGCGCATTAGCCAAACCGACTAAATAGTCGGAGTAGAAATGGGAATGTTGCGTCTAATCTCAAGGATTCTATATTAGAATTCTATATTCTATATTCTATATTGTATAGAGTCCTTGGTCTAATCTTAATCTTAACTCATATTATCACGGATGTCCAGACGATCGATAATAATAGTGATAGAGGGCGACACATTGTAGAGGGCGGCAAAACATAAAAATACAAAAATTAGTATTAAATTTAATCTAAAACTGCGAGCGAGAAACAATACATAAATATAATTCTAATGATATCAATGAAAGTTAAAAGTTTGGAACTCCTAACCTGACTCCCAGTGTTATTTTCGTTCCTAAAATCATTTTAGTTTTAGTTTCTATTTCTGTCAGGTGTCAATCATTTCTATTTAGTTTTAGTTTTAGTTTTTTAGTTTTCAATCATTTTCGTTTCTATTTCGTTTCTATTCCTGAAATCATTTTAGTTTTAGTTTAGTTTCAGTTTCTCAAAACCAAATCATTTTAGTTTTCGTTTTTCAAATCATTTTAGTTTTAGTTTTCGTTTTTCACATAATTTTACTTTAAATGTACGTTCTGAAAAAGTAGGTTAGCTTACCTTCGATGAAGAAGAAATTACTTGAGACCCTTATTAGCGGGACTTAGGTCCCTTCAGGTGCCCCAGTTGTGCCCATCCGAGCATTCATAGTGTAAGACGATTTATGTATAACGTGTACTGTAAACGTGTTGATGGACCAATAAACTGGTGGTTATGGTTATGGTAATGATAAAGTTGGTTATAGACTCTAATCGCTTTATATATTCTGTAGAATCAGTCGTGTATGAGGTTCTTTTCTTGAAATGCAGGCATCCAGAGTCTGTATTGACGGGCTTTCCCTATCCTCCACTTTACGCTTAGACTGTGTTCTCTTGTTTCTACCTTCCTTTGAATTTAAGAGTGTGTGAACCTCGGCATGGTTATGACCTATGTGCGTTTTAAGATTTGTTGGATTTCTACCTGCAATAAAAAATTACAAAATATGTTTCTTATTGTGATTACTATATTTTCACGTACTAAAGTAAGGGTGTGTAGCCAAAAGACGGATGCGGAAAAAGTAGCGAGTATGATGCGTAAATTGCGTAGGTATACGTACCAGCCAAGGATTCTATATTGCATAAAGAGTCCTTGCGTACCAGCTATGCGAACACCATACGGCTCTCCTTTGTCATTCAAAACTGTACATCGGCTTTTGTCGTTATCTTCTTCATATATAAAGTAATCCCATACAATATACTTTCGCGTATCCTACCGGACTCATTATTAATAACAAATTTCGTAAACATGCACCCACAGTTTGACAGAAATTGTAGACCGCAAACAGGAATAATTTTAGATATGTAGACATGCGCCGTTCAACTGCCGCGCCGATAATTTAATAAAAGCCTTGGTTGGATTTTCATTTTCGAATCTTGTTTTTAATAAAATACATGGTTGGATTTTCAATACTTTTCGTTCCAAAAATCATTTTCGTTTTAGTTTTTATTAGTTTTACATCCATTCTTTTTCGTTTTTATTTAGTTTTCGTTTCCAAAATCTTTTTCGTTTTCGTTTTTATTTCGTTTCCATTTCTGAAATCTTTTTCGTTTTAGTTTTCGTTTTCGTTAACGATTGACTTTTCTTTTTCGTTTTTATTTCGTTTTCGTTAACGATAACATTCTTTTCGCCCTAAACGACACCCGCCTTCCTTAATCTGGCACCTCCGATAACCGGACTTGAACGGTTGAACCTCGTTTGAACTACTCTGGAAAAATCCATCTGATATGACGCAGCGCTTGTGAATAGGCTGGTGCCCTGTGCTTGGTCTTCGAGTGGCGCTTTGGAAGTGTTTGAGATTACGATTGCCCAGAGCCCCAGAGTTTAGAAAAGAGTGTACGCTGTTTTCAAAGCATTCACTATGTGGCGACAGTTGGCAGAGCAGGGCATTTCAAGGAACCGAGGAAGCTGGGCGCAGTAGGGCCTACTAGAGTTGTTTACAGGGCACTGCATGGCGCCAAGGACAATGAGATACAGTTATCAAACTATTCGCTAGTTGACGCTGCCTGCTATCAAACCACATGGTGGTGTTCGCAGTACCTGAATGAGACTTCTAAGTACTTCACATAAGTACACAACGCAAACACTTGTGACATTATCTTTTTCTTAATCCACACGATGACTGACATGTTGCAGAGGTGCAGACCAGCGACGACTTCAATTTTCGTGACCACCTATCGAGTGGAATAACTACTGGCATAATGCGTCTGTCGTGCAGTCTTTGACGGCTTCAAGATGGCGGTGGCATCTGTTGACGGTGCTACGCAAGGAAGATGAAAGAAAGAGAGAAGACTGATGCACCTTCGTCATTAGCATAAATCTGCGGACATCTTTGAGTGTTCGTTCGCCGTCAGGGAGGGACCCTCCAGCGCTCTGCTTTAACTGGTGCTTAGATTTATTCGGCAGAGAAGTCTACGTGCGCGTTAGTTTATTAACTGGTGGGATGATTTAGTTCGGTGATGTGTTGCTCGCTTATGCTGGTCGGCAATGACCAGCGAACAGTTCTTCGTTCCAGGACTGCGACTGGTGTAGGATTTCTGCGATATTCCCTCCGACTTGTCTGGATATCTGCCTGAATTGCGGAGAATTTTTTGCGCTGATAAGGAAACATTTTTGTGACGTTCCGAAACAGTTCCTGACCAGCTAAACAAGGATACAGCGAAGTATGTAAAATCATGATATGAAAATAATTTTACTTATTTACTGATTACTTATTCAGCAGAGAAATCTGTCCTTTGTTCTTATCCTTATCCGAAATTCCGTTTTAAATAAGCCATTCACAGTGGTTTTTGGTTTCGTAATTATTTCTGCTGACGATCTAGAGTTTAGCTAAGCTCTTTTGGTGCACCTCATTTATCTTGTGAAGGACACATAACAAATGACATCAATCCAGTTGCCAACTTGACTTTGAATCTTTTATCGCTTAATAAAAAAATGGGAGCATTCTAGACTTTTACAATGAAATCAGAAAAAAGGGCTGTTTTCATGAGAATTTGCTTGCGTGAAAGACACTGAGTGAAAAACCCAATCTGCTACAGTTGTTATTTATATAACTACTAAGTATCCATAAATGTGAAGAAATTCAGGTGGATTTTGACTAATGGTGAACAATTTTTGAAATCTTGGAGATCATTGTGGCGATGTCATGTGGGAACAAACCCTCATGAAACCGTGGAACTGCTGAGCAACAAAACTTCTGATTACATACTTCCTGCACTTTAACCTTCAAACAGTTTAGATCTAAATCTTTAGACTATAAAATCTGGGGAATAATGCAAGAAAAAGCCCAGAATTACTTTTGAACGTTGGTGATCTATATCAACTACCAGGAGAGCATTGGATCAATGCATAATTGACACTGCAATAATTCAGTGGCAGGTGGCTTTACTGCCTGAGTCCAAGCCAAGGGAGGACATTTTGAGCATAAATTATAGCTGATTGTGTCAAACATGATAGTAAAAAATTTGTTTTTAAGTTTTGATTACAATTTCATTATTTATTTGAATGCAATTTATTTTTAAGTTATATAAGGGTTGTTTTCCCACTCACAGTATAGAGATGGCCATATAGAGAGAAAGGCAGCTGTAGATAGGAAAGATATATAGATATATGAACAGACAATTTTTTTTATAATTTGTTTGAAATAAATCAAAATATAGCTTAGTACTGTTAATTTTAGTTTGTATTTATTAGAAGTTTTACTTGAATGCTCACTTGATTCAGGTAAATGTTAAAAATTCCAATGCATCAGGTAAGAGCGTTTCATCTGTGTGTGGCTTCTTGTGATTGTCGTGCTGTGGCTGAACACTTCAAACTACTTTTTGTCAGAAATTTTATTTGATTACCGACTTTTGCTTTTTACTTTTCTCTTGCTTCCTGTGATCGAAAATATTACTAACTGTGTGCGTTTGAACACTGCATTGTGTATGCTGCATGCATTTCCTTAAAATATAAAGTAAATTAAAATATTTTGGTTTACCTTATCATTAATTATTGTTGTTATTACGTTGCATTGCTAGAGCAGTCAGTGGGTCCCTGAAGACCCAGGCATTCACCAGAAGGTCTTCAATACATGTGTTCAAACGCCGGGCAGCGAAGCATGATGACTATTTTGAGCTGTATTAGCTTATGGCTCAACATAATGTGCAGCTGTCCATCAGTTATTGTTATTATTTTTATTTTGTAACTTTTATCGCATCAGTGTCTAATGAACAAAGCATCAACTGATGGTGCACGAAAACCAATATACATGTGGGAGGTCAGTCAGCTAAGACAAATAGGCAGTCTGTGTTGGATGACAGTTTGAATAAGCAATGTCTTAAGTTGAGAATGAAATGACACAAGCGACTGAACTGAACGAACAGGTACCACGTGAGTTCAAAAATCTAAGTCCAACAACTGAAGGACAACATTTACCACGGAGCAGTTCTAATTATAGGTATGACCAGAGATCTTTTTCTGTTGACCTGGTTGAATCATGGTAAGTTGGCAGAATGAGGACTGAGTTTAAGTGTTGTGGTTGGCCAGAGTTCAATGTCTTATAAACTATTAACCCCAATTTCAAACAAGCCTTTGCTGAACAGGAGGCGAATGCAAAGATTTAAGCACAGGAGTTATATTATCTTATTTAGACTTAATTATGATTGTTGAGCAGTGTTCTTAATGGTGTGGCGTATATGTACAAAAGAGGAATGCAGCATGTCAAGTTGTCAACCAGGCACTACCATTTTTTAAACTGTACCAAGTGAAAGTGTATACCAAGAGCAAACTGGTTCAATGCTGGACCAGAAGCCCCAAACCTGTGTTGGAGGCAATGCAAGGATGAGAATGATCCACAGTATCAAAAGTAGCAGACAAGTCAATGAGAACATGTGCTGTCACTCTTCCATTATTCTTATAGCACATGATGATGTCATTATGAACAGCAAGAAGTGTGGATAAAGAAGTGTGGATTCTGTTTTATGAAATGTAATTATGCTGATTGAAGTGAGAAGATTAGTGAATTGATTGGTAGATGAGTAATTATGTGATTCCATTCAATCATTTTAGCTATGAAATTAAAAGGTGAGATGGGTCTGTAAACTAGACATGTCATCAGGTTCAGGAGAGAGCTTCTTTGGCAAAGGATGAACTATGAAGCCAAGGGTGGGAGGTATTGGGTTGTTGTCTACATGTATGAATGGATACAAAATATAGAATGCAAAATTCTTTTTTGTCTGGAGCAGTTAATGAAATATAGTTGGCTGTTGCAAATGCTAGCATTGGCAGGCTGAAAGAAAAAACACTAGCAAAGTTGGAAAAATCAAAACTGGTTTTGATACTGCACTGGATTTTGCTGGGATAATTAGGTGAAAACTACAAGTTTCTGTCTCAAATAGTAAGAGTTAAAATTTTATAAACATAGAGGTTTCTTTGTGGCTACTTTGAGAAATTATGAGTTAAAGTTGACTAGATCTGTGACTGGACTGAAATCGCTGTGCATGGGGTTGTGAATGTCTAAAAGTATAGTTAACTGGAGCATATTCAATCACCTCTGAAGATGCCATCAATGAAATCTCCATACAAAACTGGTTAAGACAAAACTATTTACATGTCTTGGTCAATTTGCATAATAATCTATGCGTGCACACAACTTCAAATTAGCAAGAGCTCATGTTAAATTAAGCTTTGTTGCAGGACACTGTAATAAATTTGAAAATAAAAGTACGTAGATGAGCAAAGGTCAAAGGTTGATAACAAACACAACAAGGAATGTAAATGCAAACAACTTGTTGACCCAGTTTATGTCTAAGTGCCTTCTGAATACTTAATGGCACATCAGCTGTGAATTTCTAAGGGTTTTCTCAAACACGACGCATACTGGGGTTTTCTCAAACACGACGCATACTGGGGTTTTCTCAAACACGACGCATACTGGGGTTTTCTCAAACACGACGCATACTGTTGTGTCGTGGGATGGTGGTTTATTAACTAACTTTGAATCACGTCTAAGTGCATATAATGAAAAGCCATGGGTCTGGTTGCTTATTTTATTATCTAATGATTTGTGTTATTTGATGAATATTATTATATTAATACTAATTATCAATTACAGAATATTTTATTATTGTTATAATATCCTCATATTGCTATTGTAATCGTTATTTACGGGTATTATTCTTTTTATTAGGTATATTTTGTGCTTTATGTTGACAATAATTTCTGTCTTCTGACAACTGCTGAACAATGCAGCTGATGAATAACAGTGCTCAGTTATATCATCCACACTATATACCATTTAACTGTGTATGCATGGGTCTGGATATTTTTACAGTTCAGTGCCTTCTAAGAACCTATCAGTGGTGTTACTTGCCGAGGAACCTTGATAGTCAAGGAACTGCGCTCTTATAGAACGCTGATAGTAGCTGCTGAACGGATATGGATGACAAATTAGCAGTAATAGACAGGCTGAGATCAGCGTGAGACCAATTTAATCTTTTCGTCTTCATGTTAGTTCCAGTTTGAACTGGTATTTCTGGTCTCATCTTGTAGTTGTTGTTCTGATGTTGTGCTGGGCTTTTTGTGTGCAAGATCTGGAGGAAATTTGTCAGGCATGAACCTGTATAACAAGTAGAAAAAGCCCATATGATTAAGATGCCACTGTTATCAACTGTGGATTTAGGCTGCAAAATATGATTTAGTGAGGTCCATTGACGCATGAGGGTTGCCAGGACTGTCTGTCTCTGTCTAACTCTCTTTGTCTCTCGCAGTCTGTTTCTCTCTCTGTCTCTACTTCTTTCTGTCCGTTTTCTGTCTGTCTGTCTGTATTTATCTCTGTTTCTCTGTCTGTCTGTCTTTGTCTCTGTCTGTCCCTCTGTATTGTCTGTCCTATTATTTATTGGGCCTAGTACATCCTCAAGGTTAGTAAATCTGACTCTGAGTGTGAGATAAGTGTGCACAAACAACTTGTAAAGGGTAATTGCAAGGAATCCACTCAGCCGGGTCCTCCCTGCAATTGTGGTTTTACAGGCCCAGCACAATTCCAAATGGACCATTGGGCCACACATTCTCAGAATTATGTGGGAGTCACATGTGTTTCAAAAGTTGTTATGCACTGTATTATGGACGGAGATGAGATTGCTTTTCACCTAATAACTCCCATATCCAATGGAGATGGAATTTTGCTCTGGAACTGGTTGTCTCTGCTGTTCGTGGCTCGCTTATCAATTGTACAGTAATGGCACTGGCTAATGCATCTCACTTACCTATCTGACTGGCCTGTGTAGACGAGCATCTCTTCTCATGGTTCTCTGGTTTGCTCTGCTTTATTCGTCAACATCATCATCAGCAACGACAGCATCTGTCATCATTGTCATCAGCATAGATCATCGATCACCGACAACAGTGTCATCATGATCAATCATGATCTACATCATTATTTTTACTATGATCATGATAATCATGATGATGATGATTATCATGATCATCATCGTCATCCCCATCATCACCAACACCATCACCATTATCATCATCATTATCATCGTCATCGTTGTCATCATCATTAGCATTATCATCATCGTCGTCGTCATCATCATCATCACGTGACAAATATTTTGCAGCAATAGATGTGAAACACCAATGTTGTGTTGTTTTCTTGTCATGCACCGCTATGCTATTCTCATAATTCTTGAATCTCATAATGATCTCCATATGCATGACTAAACCAATATCCTGGTCTTCTGTGAACTTCTCTATCCATCCCCCACTGTGGTTGTTTTCCCATCATGCTTCATAAATTCTGCTGTTTTAGTTTTTACGCTCCTTCAAGTTTCCACAGCCAGATTATTATTATTATTATTATTACAGATCATTTCTGTTGGCAGTATTCTTCTGTCATCTTACTTTCTCACCGTCCAGCATTATGTTGGATGAAAGAAGTTGGCTTGTATCAATTAACTGATATAATTAATATTCAGGTTTTCTTTGTTTTATCCTTTTGGCCACATGTGTTCATTTCAGTTAGTATTGTTTACATTAAGAATTTCCAGCTGAATCCACTCTTGCAAGTAGTGCCTAGTAACGGCAGACATTAATGTGGCCAGAAAGCTCTTTCAGTAGACATTGTTTGTGTGATGATGATGAGCACCAACTGTGGTCATAGCCAAAGACTAGCTCACATACTTACATGACCAGATACTGACACAGATAGCTACATTGGTTAGATCGTAGGCTGCATCCCATATTTCTCTGTGTAAGAGAGTGTGCGGATCATCGTTTGCTTTCCAAAGGTGGCTTATTTTAGAGATTTAAATCTCTGGCTAGCACGGTTCAAACATGGAGACCTTAAATGGTGTGGCACCTATTCAAACGGGCAGCGGTGGTAAGGATCTCACCCGATCAATTCATTGAAAAATGAGCAGGGTCAAGGCCATACAGTCGCTATATAAAATCATATTCATATAATTTACATTTAACCAATGCACCATTTAATGCATTTTGTTAACAACTGGGACAGGACATGTAGTTGTTAAAGATAATGCTCAACTCCATGTAATAAATTTTAACAATTCCGTGTATAGAAACTTATTTGTCTTCAACAGATTGGTATGTTGAAGGATTTCATCTGTTGCCTTCGTATATATCTATATAGGTGATTGTAATTACTTTGCATAGTTGAGCAGTCGTCCTTTTGGCCTCTGACTTTTCAACATTTCTTGGTGTTTTATTGAGTAATTTTTTTTATTTTGGACTCGGCTTTCTCTACAAATATAATTCAACTTTAATTGGCACTATGTGTATACACAGACCTTTTGTAGTTTATGCACTTGATTTTACATTTTGGACCGTCTTTATAAAACGTGGCCAGTTAGCCACATTTGTCAAGACACCTCTGTGTGTGAGGATGGGGTTCCCATACCGATAGTGATATATTTCAGAGATTTGAAATTGGGGATATCATGGTATTTACAGGAGACCTTTAAAGGGTGTGGCACCCATTCAAACGAGTAGGGGTGGTGAAGGATTTTGCCCATCAATTCAATTAATTGAAAAATGAGCAGAGTAGAGGCCATACAGAATTCATATTCTGTTTAACTCCATGTACACTGGTAGTACCAGGCCCAAGCCTGGAGAAAGGAGGAGGGTAATGCTAATCATCTTTGTTATGACACAGCGCGTTAAACAGTATCAAACCAACCAACGAGCGTCTATAGAAAAATGCACATTTACATTTACACTGCTGAAACTTTGCCAGCCCAAATAGTGCAAGAAAATGCTTTCAGCTAAGTGCCTTTTTCGATCTGTTTGATGGCTGGGCTTCAGTGTCTTTATGACTTCTTGTAAGACACTATATTATGAGTGTTAAGATAAGTAAAAAGATGCATTCTCTTTGTTTCTGTATTGCTGTTATAGGATTTGTTTTCTTCTCTACCTTCAGGCATATTCAAGTGCACTCACAGACGTAACTGGTTGTGCTAGGGTTTCATTTAATTTGACTCAGCACCTTGTTAAGAAAATCTGCACTATTAATGCATTCCAACCCAGGCTGAGATTTCTGCTTGGTAGCAGGGTTGGGAAAAAGATGATAAGAGTGTTAAGAAAATCTTCACTAATGCATTTCAACTCAGGGTGATATTTGTGCTTGGTAGGAGTTGGCGGGTGTGGAGCGAAATGTGTGACTTAAGTCTGTCTTCAGTCAAGTTCAGTGGGTGTTAGTGTGGATCATCCAGGGGAGTTCTCCCTTTCCCTCTACAAATCATGCACTTTCCCAACCTTTGCCTTCCTATCTTCATAAACCACATGAAGTGATAAAATCCATTAATACTGGGTAGAAAATGGAGCAAATTCTGAGGAAGCAGGTATTTGCTTATCTGTGTATGTCTGCATGTGTGTGTGTGTGTGTGTTTGTTCATGACTGTTTGTATGACTGTTTGCGTCTGCATGCCTGATTGTTGGTTAGGAAATGATCGAAGCAAAATACCAGGAAACATTGTTGAAGCAGAAAAAGAAAACCAAAGTAGGGTCATTCCACGTCAAATCAACCAGCAAAATACAAATTTGCCATCACACCCCTTTGGATTTTTCTGAAAATTTTTATACATAAACTACATGCAAAATTAGGAATAATAGTGAAAATTTTAGCAGAATATCTCAATATTTGACCAAGATATTAATTTTTGAAGTTAATAAGCAAAAACCGGATCGCGAGTAAACGGCATGATCCACCGACTTTGGACAGTCATATCTCAGCTAGGAAATGAGCTAGAGGGCTGAATTTTTTTTAGTGTATTCAGTTTATTGTGCTCTTTCCAAATATGCAAGAATCTGGGTGGTGTTACTTGTAGTTTTTAATTTATAAATTTGTAAATATTGCACGGAGGCCAATTTTCACTCAAGTTCCAGACATCATATCAGCAGGCAGGAATGATGTATAGTAATACTTATACTGGTTTTATATTGAGGTACATGGGTGCTCATCAGACATATAGTCAGTACCTGATTACTTTCATTATGTCTGTACTTTCCAAGGACATTTTCCTTGGCACGATCGTCAAAATGGGGTTTAAAGCTTGCCCAAAAAGTGAAAGTGAGTGTCTAATGAAATTCATGAAAATTTGCACATATATTGAGGACACCTAGAACTGTCACTGGTGAAAAATTCAGGATGGTGTTCTGCTCCTTTCCTTGTAAATAATTTTTTGAAGTTGACCAATTTTACAGTGTCGCGAGTTGCTGTTAATATGCCTCGTACTGCATTATGGTCATTTCTTTTTTATAACTGGTCAGCTACTTTTAAGCACTTGATTACTAGCATAACTGATTTTATCATTACTATTCTGGCAATCAAGTTTACTCAGTTTACAGTGTAATTATGCTATTCATACATGCACAGGGAAATAAAGCTATGTTACAAGTTTACGCATACCGTGTGCTTTAATAATGGTCAATAAACAACAATATGCAGCAGACATGCACAGTTGCTTCCGTCACCAGGTAGTTAGTGATACAAAATTCTTCTGATACTTTCTCCTGTGAGCAGCTTCTGTGAGCAGCTTGCAGGTGCTAGCATTAGTAATTTAATTTTTGCTGTCTGGTTGCCAACTCACATTTCAATTTTAGCTCTGCAGTTAATGTGGATAAGTCTCTACATCCATCACATTCCGCTTGTTTCTGCCGTCCTCTTAAGCTGAACATGCACAACTTTTGAAACTTTCTTTTGTATTGCTGCTTTTGCCTGATCAACCTTTCTTTTGGCATGCACTGTTCATTCTGGTGCATGAACACTGTGAAATTTGACTGGAGTGTAGCCAATGCTTGTTATGCTTTCATTTAGTTGTCCTAATTCCACATCAGAATATATAGGTAGAATCTTTGCTCCCTTTAAGCGCTACTGATGAACTGGCACCACACGATTTTTGTTCTGGTGATGTTTCTCTCTCTTTTTAAAAAAACCCATTTTTTTCGCAACTGATGCACAACTGATCACCAGTATTGACAAGCTTGCTAGTCATCTGTCTAAGATGTTTTGGATTTTGAATAGAGCACTATATAAGTGACTTCTTTACTTTGTGCGACTGTTTGCTCCTATGCAGAAATTCATACTGGTGAAGCAAAACTTGACTGTGATAGCGACAAATGATTGCTTAAGCAATGTCAATGTCAAACTTTGTCTTACTAATCACTACCAGCAATCAATGTCTTCATCAGAAAATTATGATAGGCCTACACTGCAAAAGCCTCTGCTTTTTGTGTATACTGAGTGGTGACACTCTTCTTGTCATAATTCACCAAACGTGCATGCTGGAAGTTGGCTTGCATTGTGACTAATGAATGGAAGAAAAATTGTTTTAAATATTTCTATGGAAGTTGGTGTTAAGATGTTAAAATCTATTTTAAGGTTGAAATTGCCAAACTAACAGTAATTCAATTTTAAATTTAAATTGTGACCTATTACCAGAAATTGGACACACATAAAATTCTAAAAAGAATGAGCTCTTGAACAGAAATCTTTGATCCCATGAGTTGCTTAACTTAGAAGAAAATGATCATGAAGAAATTAAGTATCATGAAATTAAGCAAATGATAAATCACGTCTTAATGCCCACTGTGTCTCTGCTGTTTAATTTCAATAGACACGAAATGTTACCTTTTGAGCTCAGTAAAACAAAATGAAAGACTTTTAGATTAAAGTAATACTAATTTATACCAATTTGCAGAGTCATAAAACACACATGTGCCATACTTTCAACTAGATGACAGACACAAATATTTAACAAAGCACAGCCACACACATGTAGCCCAAACATAGCACAAAATCAACAGCATTGACACAACCTATCAATTACATAAAGTAAGCTTGCAATTACAAATAATTACATTTGCTGTGGATCAGTAGCCTGTGCATGGCTTAAAATGTTTAGCTGATATTAGAAGGCACATAGATGATTGTAAAGACATATACATGCCAGCAAACAAGCTGTGAATCAAGTAACAAAAGCTCTAAACATTAACTCGCGACACTGTAAAATTGGTCAACTTCAAAAAATTATTTACAAGGAAAGGAGCAGAACACCATCCTGAATTTTTCACCAGTGACAGTTCTAGGTGTCCTCAATATATGTGCAAATTTTCATGAATTTCATTAGACACTCACTTTCACTTTTTGGGCAAGCTTTAAACCCCATTTTGACGATCGTGCCAAGGAAAATGTCCTTGGAAAGTACAGACATAATGAAAGTAATCAGGTACTGACTATATGTCTGATGAGCACCCATGTACCTCAATATAAAACCAGTATAAGTATTACTATACATCATTCCTGCCTGCTGATATGATGTCTGGAACTTGAGTGAAAATTGGCCTCCGTGCAATATTTACAAATTTATAAATTAAAAACTACAAGTAACACCACCCAGATTCTTGCATATTTGGAAAGAGCACAATAAACTGAATACACTAAAAAAAATTCAGCCCTCTAGCTCATTTCCTAGCCGAGATACGACTGTCCAAAGTCGGTGGATCATGCCATTTACTCGCGATCCGGTTTTTGCTTATTAACTTCAAAAATTAATATCTTGGTCAAATATTGAGATATTCTGCTAAAATTTTCACTATTATTCCTAATTTTGCATGTAGTTTATGTATAAAAATTTTCAGAAAAATCCAAAGGGGTGTGATGTACACCCCTGGTTGATTTGACGTGGAATGACCCAGTAAACACTGTGACATGATTAAGCAAATTCTTGTCATTAGGTTTTAGCCTGCTGTAAAAGGTGGTGAAAATAGCTAAATAAAAGAGCTGAATTAAGGGATTCTTCCTTGCTAAACTGGAATAATATCTTCCCATGGAGACTGTTTTCCAATTGAAGTCTCTGCAGCTGAAATCGAATCTCCACAGTCCACAATTTACGATCCAAAGTTACCCCCACTTAAAGTAACCTATATTTTTTGTTGTCAGTTCATTTTAAGTAGGATTCAGTATAATATCTGTGAAATAAGTTATATCCATAGTGTTTTTCGTTCAATGGTGAATAATAGTACATTCCATGATTTCAGTACACTTTAGATCATTCTGAGGATTTGATATAGTGCCTCTCCAAGATACCTACTCCGAGGCTGTAGTGGTAAAATTAGAGGTGATTACATTAGTTTTCCGAAACAAAGTAGAGGGGAGTACAAATATTTTGTGAGGTGAGTACACGGTCTCTAGAGGTGAGGCATACCCTAGACTATAGCCCTGCTTTAGGTGTCATCAAAGGTTAAAGGTTAAAATAAGTGACTACAGGAGTCAGAGACAGAGACCAGTGGCTGGTATGATTAAGGAAATAGCCTTGACCAAACTGTGTATTCTATCTAGTAAACGAATTTTATGTAACTGAATATCTGTGTATTGACAGTCAGTGCAAACATTTACACCAGAGAGGAAGTCCTGCTTCTGAAGTGTCAGTGATTGGCTCTTTGATGGGTAATCCCTTCCTTCTGTTCATTGGTATCGGCTTTCTGATACTAGCTAGCACTGGCTTTTCTGTGATTCTTTGATGTGGAGCAGGCCTGGCCTTAAAAGAATCATGGGTAGCCTTTATAAAAGAATCACAGATATTAGGGCTGTACGGAGTATTCGCTTCGCTTCGGGGGGGGGGGGCCAAATAGTGGGCCAAATAGCTATAATAGTAGCGATTGGACCCAATACGAATAGTGGTCACGTGACATCTGTTTCTGCATATTCGGCTGCTATAGCGAGTGGGGTGAAAGTTAAGTAAGTGACAATTTCTAAGTTTAGTTAAATTAGTTCCATTCCTAGTTTACACAGACTGGCAGAAGGATGCAAAACTTACATGTAATTAACTGTTTAAGTACTTGTAGTTTATGTATTAAATTTACTGAACTGAAACTTCTGCTTACATTTGAAATTTTGAATGTTGTTGGTACACCTATTTTATACACTCTTCGTATTCGTATTCGGTCGAATAGTTGGTCCAATTATTTGTATTTGGCAGAATAGTGATAATTACCTATTCGGTACAGCCCTAACAGATATGCAAATTGCTAACTGATATCAGGAAGCCAGTACTAATGAAAAGTGAGGTACTGGAAATGAGGGACTGACTTCCTGATATGAGTGACACAGTCTTCTTTGTGATTTTTGGATGCTCTTCAAAGAATCAAAGATAAACCAAGGAGTGGTGTTAATCAGTATTGTTAAGGGCACTGGGATTATTGAAAGACAGAGGTTAAGTGAAGCACACTGGGGGTAATAGGCTGAGTGAATTACATGGGGTTAATGGGTTCAATGAAGGACAATGGGATTGTTGAAGGACAGACACCCCACTGCCAATGGGGTGGTTAAGGGACAGTTTATTGGGTGAGTGAAGGGTTAATTGGGTTGAGTTAAGGACAATGAAGGTAACCTTATCGATGCAATAATGGGTATGGACTTGATCCATGGTTCTGTGTAGGGTTGAAATGATATGAGGACATCCATGACCTGATGCCAAGAGGTGTATCACCTTATAAGCCCCTACTTTTGTACTGTTTGAAGAAGAAACTGTTCCAGTAAATGAACTCTGCTCTGTAAAACATTTGTTTCAAGCAGGTCAAGGAGACCTATATAGCATCTGGACCTCAATGGGTGGACACCGGTGAGAGGGGGTCTGTTCACTAGAAGGAGATACAGGAGGTCATCTGGATTTGTGATTTGGTCTGGCCTTGCACCATTTTCCAGACTTCCTTGTACTTTACTGGTCAGGTCTCCTTTTATAATCAAACCTGGTGAATAGTTGTTTGTTTTTAGTGTCAATTAACTTTGTTTTTCTTACCATGTGACTAAGTAGGACATGTGCCTTGTATTACTGGCTATCTTCTCTCTTGAGGCTCCTATAGAATTATGCACTAGGCGTCAGTTTCGATGATGCTTTGCAGATAATTGAGAATCAAGACATGTGTCAGTGGCCATGTATGATTTGTGAAGGATCCAATTAAAATGTTTTTAAGCTACAAAATGCCAGATTATTGACAAGTTTTCTGTAAATCAATGGGAGCACAATAGTCTCGTGGTTTGTGGGGGGAGGGGGAGGGGAGGCGGACTGTCAACTGAGAAGTCAAAGTTACAGTTTCTTAAACATTATTAATGTGCTTCAAAGTTCAAACACGTAAAACATTTTACTGGAATTCAGAGAAAAAGCTGAAATGATATTCGTAATGAGTTGACTGATTGATTGGTATGATATCTAACCTGCTAGTTTTATTTACAACCGTAGGCATAATTGTAAAGTTTTAAGTTTTTGGTTTTAGTTATAACTGTATATTTAGACTTTAAACTGTTTATAATATTGCATCAGTTTTTTTCTACTGACACTGTGCTACTTTTTCACTAAATATTGTATGCATTGTTGTTGTAAAGTGTGAGCTTTTGTCTCACGCTAATCAAGATTACTTACTTACTTAAAGGCCAAAGAGATACTTGATTAAGAGAGAAGAAACTAATTAGTGCACAGTCCTCAGTTGGCAGTAAAGTCCTCAGAAGCTTTACAGTTGAAGGGTTTAATTGCTGGATAGCTTGAGAAAGCAGAGGATGCAGTTCAGCCATGTTCTGTTGCCTCTGAGAGGCCTGGAAAAGGTGCTTTATAAATGATCAGGTGCAGCTGTGCAAAGCAGCTGCCAGGAGAGGAACCTGATTGTGATTGCGACCGATGTGATGAGAATGAGGAATTGGCCATCGGCCATCTGCAAGTGATGGAATGATGAATGCAGCTGCAACTGTCTCTGTATCCAGAGGGTGAAACAGATAATCCAACTCACTTAGCCGATCTTCAGGGTTAGGCTGTGTTAAGATTAGAGATGGATGTTTTTGGCTAGCATTTGCTTAAGGTGGTTGGAAGTCAAGTCTAGAAACAGTAAATGTGGATAATAATCCCAGATAGTAATCTATTAATTAACGACATTAAGCTAGACTGAATGTCATTCATTAATGATGGTCAAGTATTAATGTGAGACTCATCTGTCTTGCTTATATAGCCTAACTTCCAGTTTCCCTGAGCTATTGAATTCCAACAGAGTTGCTGCAAGATTAACTGTGGGTGCGGCTTGAAGAGATGGTCCACAGATGGATCGTGCATTGTGATTACGTCACTCCAGAAGATATTAGATTAGATTAATGGTGTGGCTTTACTCTGGTAATCAGACATAGATGTGTGTTCTCTATATCTAGTCAGCTTTGGTTGTTGTGGTTTTAAGAGTGAATACTGATGTCATCTGTTAGGAATGATTATTTCCTCTTGCCTCACCTTTGCAAATTGCTTGTTCTGTCAACAGAAGAACAGTTTTCTTGAGTAAGGATGCAATTTACAATGAGAACTGACGTTTTGTTGGCACTGTCATTTTTCAGAGGATGGACTGAGCAGCCAAGCAAGAAGAATAAGAGGAGAAATGAGAGCAGTAGGAAGGGGAGGATTAAGATGGAATGAGGAGGTGGAATAGGAGGAAGAAGAGGCGGACTAGGAGGCAATGGAAGAAGAGTAAGAAAGTTAGGAGGAGATGGAATAGGAGGAGCAGTAATGAGTAATGGCTGTGACTGGATCTGTTTATAGGAACCGTTTCTAGGATGGAAAAGGGATTGTGCCCTTAAGGATAGACTGTGCCATCATATGGATGAATAGCTGTTCTGTTAGTCTTCCTGCACATGCATGCTCACTCACTGTATTGGCTTTGTTGACAGTTGTTTAAAAACTATTATGCAATATTATGAAGCTGGGTATTTGTTGTCAAGAGAAAAGAAATGTTGTCCGTTTGTTGGATGGCTGTTGTCATGTTGCATTTCAGTGCAAAGAGCCTACAACACCCAGACTGCAACTTTTGGGGCTATCACTGACAGAGGTATGACATAACGGAGCAATTACCTTACCTTCTAGTACTTACTAATAGTTTCAAGTGTTCTTGGGCTGTGATGAATTAGAAAATCTAAAGGTTGGTTCTGATGGTAAGGTAAGGTACTTAATGACATTTGTGAATGATACTTCTAGTAGCTGGGGTGGTAAATGAGCTGAAGTTCAATCAGAAGAATAAAAATCCAGCACCTGAACATTTCCCGCTGTTCAGAGACACTTAGGTGCTATTGTAAAAGTTGCTCTGTTGCGTTCTACCTGTGAACATTACATAAAAATGTTGATCTCAAGCCTTGGTGTTTGGTTTTGTGCCTCTCTAGATGCATCTATGGCTGCTTATCTGTATGGATGACCGGTTGTTTACCCGGTTGCCTGGCTGTCAGCCCAGTTGCCTGCCTGTATGTCTTTCTGGGTGCCTGCCTTCATGTCATAAAGTTTAGGACATGTGACAGTGAAGCGTGAGTTCTGATCAGATTCAGATCCGCAAACATCTGTGTAAGGCTGCTGTTGGCTTAATGCAGAACGTATTGTAATTATGGTCGTTTTAAGTAATGTTGACACTTGACAGTGTGGTTAGATCATTCTGACTGGGTTATTTGTGTGACAACGAAAGAAGTTAACTGTGACCTCTATACAGCCTGTCGACTTTCTCTGATTATGTAAAGAGGTTAGTAATGTTTTGGTAAATGAATACCAGCTGATGTTTGGTGGTTAAACCAGTGCCAGATCCTGGGATTGATATGGTTGTGTTTGCACCTCATTTGGCTGATCCTTCGTCCACAGGACTGCTCCTCTTTGCAGTTCTATTATATATAGTTCTATGATTTATATAGAGCTATTGTATAATGCACAGTGCAACAGCTGATGGTCCTTTCAAATGAAATCACAGTCAAGAATTGTAATCAGTTTAAAGTCCAGTTGAATGTGTTTTACCTTTGCATATTACCCTTCATTTGTTAAATTTTTTTGTATTATTAGAGCAAAATAGCTGGGCCTAATTACTGCGCTAATTATTGACCGATGGATACAGCGGACTGAAGGGAACAGCACAGCGAAGAGAGTAGGGGTCAGCCGGAAATCGCCTCGGACATTTGCCGAATATCTCGTTTTCAGCACTATTCGGAAGTATTCACCTCGGCAAATACTGTACACACAAACAGTTGCTTGTCTGCCTCACATGCCGGAATTTGTAGACTCATAATATCAGCTTTGAGCTTCATCTAGCATATTGATTTTGAAGAAGAAAAGTACAAAATACACCAACACCGGAAGTCCACAACGGGAGTCAAGTCCATATCATTGATTATTTATTTCTAAAATTCAAAATGTAGTAGTCAGTTATTACAAGTCCAGAAATTTATTTCGATGATTTTTCATTACATGAAAATGTAAAACTTCGCATATGGAATAAATGGTACTCGGTTCGTACCCGGATCCGGCAAATAGTACATCCAAATACTCGGATTCGATACTCGGTGGAAAATGTCTACCCGGCTGACCCCTAGAAGAGAGGAATGGCATCATTGGAAGTTGAAACCTGCCAAAGGGCAGAGAACTTAAAGAATTACTGTGCAGTTGAGGACTACGAGCTTTTTGGTCATATCGGTGTGTGCTTGAAGCAGACATTAATTTCAAGAGTTTACAGAGTGAAAACTGCGACCAGTTACAGGAACCTTGAGGACAATTCAAGAACAGATTACCACCTGTTTTCTTAGCTGCAGGTCGAGATTGATTGGATCCGTGCCGAGAACAATTCTGGAGCACTTGTGAGGTGGTAATATCCTGATTAACTGCGAGATGAGTTGATGCCGAGCCTTGTGAAGTGAACAGAACCCAGTGGAAGTTCACCGGGTGCAGGGTAATACCAGATTATCGAGAATACACGTTCAAGATGTGATGAGGAGGAAATTGCTGTGCTTCAAGGTCTGTTATGCGCCACTGTAAGATTGATTTTTTTCTGCGGGGCTGACGCAGAGTTTTGGAGCCTGTCCTTTCAATTCATTTCATCTCCTGTTCCTTGGTTGCCTGTGGCGTTGTCATGGAAACGGGCTGTGTTTTCCTGTGCAGTGGAAATGTGGCAGATGGAATTTAGTGGGCTTTTCATCATCCGTGCGTCTCATAACTGTGTGTGGCCACAGTCTTGTTGTTTCTGGTGTGTGTGTTATGTATGTGGATATATTCAACCATACACCAAAGTATGATTGCTTTAAGGAATTTAGTCCAGTGAGGTTATGATGCAAAATGAAAGACATAGATTGTGTTCCACTCCAGGTAATGTGATCGTAATCTCGAGATTTCTAGAGCCGCTTGACTACACCAGCCAGAGTTTCATCTGTAGCCCACTGTTTGCTTAATATGTATACTAGGAGCAGACACTTATGCAAAATAGTAAAAATGATAAGCAAACAGAAACAGAAAGACATTTGTAAAACCAAAAGCTACAATCCGTGTTTACATTAGAATGGGTCAGTCTTCGTAATTCATTATGAAGGTCAGGTATGTCTACAGCCCTGGCACCAGAAGTTGACAAGTCTGAGAGTAGAAGTTGCAGGTTCTAAGCCTTATAGGATAAGGTATCTCGATAGTTAAACAGTGCCTTTTAAGATCTTGCTGAAAGCTCGGTTTTGTCTTGATGTGTATTTGGTAATGTGTTCGCTTGGAAGCCAGGAATTTAAAGTTTTTGGTTTTGACCTGTTTGCATGTCTTTGTGTGCATGAAGGCCAATGCTTCACTTCGACCGTAACAAGCTTCTCTGGGTGGCTGGTCAAAAGTATTTGGAATTTGCTGCCTGCTTCTTCCGTCTATTGTGCAATTCCTTTATGACCTTTAGCTCATTCTTTAAAAACTCATGTTCCTAGCTTGCTTATACCACCATGGGGTGCGTGTTTTTGGATTCCATCCCATCCCACGAACGTTTTGTTTAGCTCACCAAGAACCTCAATAGCACCATTTCAAACTTGTCTGAAATTTATAATGAATTATGAAAACTTAATGGTGTCACTTTGAAGCAATGATCAATGTTCAGCACTGATTAGTGATCAACACTGGTCTGTCCTTTCGGTTGTATGGCTACCCGATTGCTGCTTTTATATGTTTGTGCATCATTTATATTCATGCACTTGGTGCTTATGTCCTGTCATTTATATTAATCAGTTTATGATGTAATTTTTTTCATTATCATTTCGGGAGTTTGATATTCAATGGTTCTTATCTGCTTTATGATAATAGAATATATTTTTATGCACATATTTTTTCAATTTTTTGTTAGCTGTATCATTAATATGGTTTAGTCGTGTCATACTTCACGATATTTCAGTCTTGTTTTCCTAAATTTTTTCAGCCAAATTTATTGATTATGTGTTTAAAATTAAATGAAATCAATTTGTTTTTTGGGTCATCTTTTGCAGTATGATTATTTACATGTACAGTTGTGAGTTGAAACTATAGGTATTGCTCCAACATGGGGATAAAGCTATTCTAACTTATCTAGTCATCCTTGTCATATTTTTATGACCAAGATTATGACATGTAGCCTACTTGACTATATCACTGTGAGTAGAATAAGTGAAAAATTATGTAAATTACAAATTATAGACAGACAGATACCAATTCTAAAGTTTTAGCAAATAAGTCATTGATAAGGACAGTTTTAAACATAGTTGAACTATTCAGCTAATGCTAACACGAGTGTTGTTCCATAGTTTTGGTCCTGGTATTTTGCATGTGTGTGATCTCAATGTTGTGCAGCATGGCAATTATCTTTCGCTTGGGTGGTCTAGTGACGAACTTGGAAATTTTACCTATTAAAAGAAGTTATTAAACGCAGGTGGAAAACTTCTGTTACGATGTGGGTACATAAATACTAGGACTTGCTTTTTGTAGATATCTTTAGCTTTCAGTAAGGAATTTTCCTTTAAGAGAGGAGTCGAATGTGTTACATGTGGATACAGCATTAATAAACTACCGGTAGACATATAATTCATCATAGGCATAGGAGGCAGGGGTTCAGAGGGGGCATTTGCCCCCCAAACTTTTGGGCGTTCCTGTTTTTCTTGCAAGTAGGCATGAGTGACTATAAATGCACAGCGCCAATTGTTCGGGCTTTTTTTCGGTCAGAAGTAAATCTTGCCCCCCACCACTAAAATTTCCCCTATGCCTATGTAATTCATGCTGCCTTTGGGTACAGTGCTGCAAAAAAAGCAAAACTAAGGAGAAATATAAAATTTTCAAGGCATGTGTTGGAAGGATCTGCATTATTAATTAATCCGATACATGTAGAGGTTTTTCTATTTGATTTAACAGTATCATTGATATAGAAGAGAAACAATATTGGTCCTAATGTTGAAACTTGGGGCATTCTGCATTTTATCATTAGCTCTTGTGTGTCATTGCTATTAATTACTACTGTTTGCATTCTTTACTCAGGTAATAACTAAATCATTTCAATACAAATCCTTTTCTAATTTCATAATATTCTGACTTTCTTAGTAAAATACACTGATTACTGGTATCTAAGGCCTTAGAAAGATTTTGAAATATGCCTATAGTGCACAACTTGTTATCAACTGAATTATTTATAGCCGTGGAGTCATGAAGGCCATATTGATTGTCATATATTGTATTGTCAGTAATTAGGAGCAAAAACATTTATATGCAACTTTTACAGAATTTTTAGAAGCAGGATAATGCTGATATCAGTCAGTAACGATATAACTTTGGGCGATCTCCTGTTTTATATATAGAAAATTAGAAATAACCTGCATGTGCAACTTTCATCACATCCTGCATCTTTCCTGAGGGCATGGAAAGATTTATTATGTATTCTAGGGGCTGTACTAGATTACTGACATTAGTTTTGATTAGGGAAACTGGAATATTTTTATAATCTAACACCTTATTAATGCTTTAGGGGCTGTACTAGGTTACTGACATTAGTTTTGATTAGGGAAACTGGAATATTTTTATAATCTAGCACCTTATTAATGCTTTAGGGGCTGTACTAGGTTACTGACATTAGTTTTGATTAGGGAAACTGGAATATTTTATAACCAAGCACCTTATTAATGCTTTAGGAGCTGTACTCAGGCCCGGGTTAACCATTGGAGCACACGGAGCACGTGCTCCGGGGCCCCTGATGACCAAGGGGCCCCCAAATATAAGTCGTTTTTTTCTGCGTCTCAAAATGCAAATTGAATTCAATTTGGTGGGAAAATGGAATTCATTTTGATTAAAATACGGCGACAAAATTAAGTCACATTATTCTGCACTCAACCTAGAGTAATTGCACAGTATAAATAATTAATTGTTTATACTGTGGTAATAGTAATGTCAAGACCATATATTTTAATTATCCCTGCTTATGTCATCATCTTGTTGTCATGTTGTGCCAACATGCGTGGAACTAACTACTGTAACTTTGCTGTAGTTTTAGTTATTATAACTTAAACTTAAAATATTGAATAATCATTCAATAATGTCGAGTACTCGCATGTGTGCCAGTAGGTCTTTTAAACGTGCTGCAAAGCGCGACAAGTGAAGCAAAATCTCGTAGTGTTAACTAACACCCCAAAAAATGACAACGTTCTTTCCAAATAGTAGTACTGTGTCTGATAGTGTGCCTGTGACTGTGAGTGGACAGGCTGCCAGGCCGGTGATGGTATAGTGAGCCGGAGATACTCTGCAGGTCGATCGTTAACGAACTTGACGATGCGTAAAATAATTTGAGTTCTAAGGACAGCGTACATGAAAATGAGTTGCCTGCAATTGCAAGTACAATTCAGTCTGTCAACAACGACGATCATTTTGAAACAATGTCTATTCCTAATTATGAGGTCGCAGAATCAGAAATGCTGGTAGGCTATGAATCTCAGTTACTCATCATACAGACTGAAGACAAAGCAGTCGCAGTAAATATATAAGTTTATTTCAAATTTATTATTAATGGTATAATAGGGCCTTCTAATTATACTAATGTAAAGGAATTGCTTTACTGTGAAAATACAACAACGCATGGACCGTACGGTTTCATTCTGTAAAATACAACGTAGGCCTACAACTCTATTATTGTTGAATTGGTTTTTGATTTGAGTCTGAGCAGATTTGAATATTACCATATTAGGGAAGGGAAAGGCAGGGAGGGGAGATGTAGGGAAGAGGAGGAAAAGGAAAGGGAGGAGAAGGTAGGGACGGAGGGGGCCCAAATTTGACAGAGTGCCCCGGGGCCCCTTAACACGGGCCTGGCTGTACTGTACTAGATTACTGACATTAGTTTTGATTAGGGAAACTGGAATATTTTTATAATCTAGCACCTTATTAATGCTTAAGTTTAGTTAGAGGTCTTATATCTCTTCTGAGGTATTGGATTGGAAAATAGAGCTGCAATGGTTTTTGATGAAGTGTTTTTCATATTTAGCATTAGGATCATAAGCAGGAATTTGTGTAACAAGCTTTGGTTTGTCTGTAGAAAGTGAATATTAAATTTATTGCAAATTTTGTGGGGATTTTTTTACAACTGTACCATTCACTGAAATTCCTGCTATTGAGGTTTAATCTTGGACATTTTTACGAAGTAATCTATATAAATAAAGAGAAGAATCTGTCTGTCACACCGAATTTGACCGGGATGCATTTCTACAGTTTTGGAGCTTTTCACTCGAAACCTTCACTACTGTGTCGGGGTGGGCATGACACACCCAGTGTGAGGCTTTGCGTCCCCCGTTTTCACCGCTACCATGGTGTGCCGGCAAAAACCTACCCGCGCAATGCATTTTTAGCTTAAAAAAACTTACACTCAACCTATTTTCACTCGCCAGATGGCGCCGCCCGAGAAGATTCTCTGTGTTTGACCGCCAATTCTCTGTGACCGGCACGCATTTCTAAAGATTCGCCAGATGGCGCAGCCGTAGGGATTTCACTTCACATTAACTTTTTTGCTTATTCGCTACAGGGATTGAAACTTATAACCCCGGGCAACGCCGGGTAAACCAGAGCTAGTTTGATATAATTTTCCATGTGTTGTAAAGGTTTTTTTTACTGTGCTTATCGTTTTTGGCATAATATTGTTTTTTTACTGAATGGAAGGATTTAGGACAATATGCTTTTATGCTATTAGAAATATTTTGTCTAAGGATGATCAAGTCCAAAGTGATGAGTTATTTCTTACACAATTTATTTTTTCTCTGCCTGATTTGCCAAGGTTATCTATGGCTGTAATTTGGTTTTAAACAGTTAGGGCCTGTCAACACATGTTCTAGTAGGGAGGCAATTTCCACAAATATAGCTAAGGGCAGCAATGAATTCGTTATGAACAGAATCAGGGTTATTTTTACTACAGACATGGGTCCATGTCTCAATTGTCTCATTCTCTAACGGTTGATTAAACTTTGCCAAATTGCAGACTTTTTGTGATAGGAGACTATTTTACTTCACATTACTCTGACCGTAGCATACTGGAAAAATAGGGAAATGATCACTAATGTTATTCCTGATTTCTGCCTAAGTCTGAAGCATTACTGAACATGTTTTCAGTGATTTCTGCTGAATTTAATGCAATTTGTGTAGGCATATCAATCGATAGTTGAGTTGAAAGGACGACAATTCATTTATTTATAAATTTGTTGGTAGGAAAGTGATTGTCTGCCTTCAAAATTCAAAATTCAAATTTAAAATGTGATGAGTTTAAAGTTAGCAACTATAGCTGACATTTTGTTGAGAGAGTGAAAAAAGCATTCAGAGATCCATTTGGGGTTTGGTAAACAATGTCTATAGTAATATCTGCCTGTTTTATTTAGCTTGCTATTAATATAGTACTGACAAGGACTGCTGAACACTGTTTCATACTAATTCAAGTCAGGATCAAATTTTATCACATGCACCTGATAACTCATGAGCAAGAATAAATGGAAATTTCAAAGTTAATATTGAGCTGCTTGTCACCAATAGTACCAGGAATCAATCCATAACTTCGCCACTATCTATCTGTGGTAGTGCCAGTCCCGAGCGTGGAGGGGTACACTAATCGTCTATTAATCCATCATGAGGTGAAAATGCACAAACTTCAATACTTTAGGTGTAAAAATTATATTGTTCTGCATGTGTGACTTAGTGCTGAGTGATATATCTGATGGGGAGAATCCCACCATCGCCTGTTGCCAGTCTGACTACGTTGGCTTCAGATAATACTGAAAACATTGGTTATTCATGAGCTAATTTTTGAGAATTTTTGGTGTTGAAATCAGCTCATGATATCTTAAATGCATATTCGTGAACTCTATTTTGGTGGTTGGTACCGTAATCAGTTTCATACTCAAACAGGGTTGTTGCATATTTATGAGCTAATTTGAGACTGCAGTTTGCGAGAGCTCTTTGGTCTGTTAGTGGTTTGAGTCGGAGAAAGAACAGTGAAGCATATAGTTGTTTAAGAGTAGCCTAAAAGAATACTCGGTAGCTATTTGGCATAAGTTTCTGCATATTTTCATCTACACAGTAATTGTGGGCTACAGATTAATCTCCTGTCAGTATTCTATGTGACATAACCAAAATCTGGATTCGTAAACCGATTTTGCCGCATTTTTGACCATCTGGAATTATCTGGATCCAGAATGTCTAACCCACCGATTAATGCATGGCTTTGCTATGGACTAATAACAATTTATAGGCCACTCACATAAAATCATAATTTTTATTGGTACTACTAATTTATAGGCCACTCACTGTGACTCACAGTCACATATAATTATAATTTTTCCAAGGGTCACACCCAGGCCTGTAAGTCAGTTCCAGAAACATACCCTGTATCTGCTACAGGCCGCCTGGCGTTAGCCTGTCAATCAGTGAAGAAATATATGGAGGTATAGGGAAGGGGTGACTGACTGGATGTTGTCCCTTCTTACTGGATGCGAAGCCATTAGCCAATGATGACTAACTTGGAATTAGGCCTTAGTGTATAGATTTATTACTAATTGGAATCCGAATCTGCATATAATGACCTATACTATCTGGAATCCAGAATCCACAAAAAACAAAATCGGTTATGCCCTAAAACTACTTACAGGACACTCGGTATTTACTTGAGAACAGATATTATGGCTTTCGTTGTGCATGCTACATGTTTTACCTGCCAAGCTAAGTGCTGTAATTTTGTTAAAATGCTTCACGTTAATGTCCATTAAGAGCCTGTTATTAAGGAAATAATACACTGCTCATTGACCAGGTAATCTCTGCTTGTAGCAGAAACTAGTGTGTGTATTGATAGTGTATAGCAGTCAGTTGCCATTGGTCAAGAACTGTTTCTTAGCGTTGCCATGGTTTGTTTCTTTAATATTTATCAGCCAAATGTACACGGCTGCTTATGTATAGTAGAATTTGCTAGACAACGCATTTAAGACTGTCTGCATAGAATTTGGTTACTGGTTAGTGCTTCTCATTGCCTGCCAGTCCTAGCAGGATCAGTTAATGATGAAGCCGGATTCATTGCTCATTCTCAGCCTTTATCTGCAGTCTTTGTCCGTAGTCGTGGTTCCTCAGGGATTCCAGTAGATATCCTTGTCCATTGTATTCATTGGTCCCAGAGAGAACGGCAGATGTGCCGTGATGGACTTTTCTTGCAACATTTCGGTCTTTCTTATGGCATTCTGTCTGATTCTAAGAGTTTTATTCTGTTGACGTTTTGTTTCTGAATTTCTTATTTGTACCTTATGTTCTGCTATTATCTTGTGTTTTAAATCATTAATGACTCTTGTCGTTGTTACCGTCATTATTGGTCCATGATTTGTTATTGTTCAATAAACATTAATTGTCTTGTCATGTCTTGTCATGGGAGCAGACTTGTCATTGTTATCATTGTTGTCTGCAGCACTGTCATCATCATCATCATCATCAGCAGCAGCAGCAGCATCGTATCTCTGCACTATTGTCATCATCATGATCTCATCATCCTTATTATCATCTTCGTCATTCATTGTTATCTTATCATCTTCGTCATTCATTGTTATCGTCATGTCTTTGTTGTCAGCTTCACCATAATTCTTTTTTTGGGATGGCAGTAGATGCCATTGGTTTTTGTTGGTTTGCCACGTGAAAGGATTTCTGTTGATTATTGTTAGTTTTCCAGCTGTTCTCAGGCAACAGACTAAGATGAACTGTAATGCAGATGATATATCTGTGGAGAGACATTCGATCCGGGTCTAACCTGATCAGGAAAAGCCATCAAGCTTTATAATTCTTTCTCCACAGCTGAGTAGATGTCACTCAGCTCAGATGAAGATATCAGAAGAAGATTGGTGAAGCCGGCTGGAGGAGTGATCCATGGAAAAACCAGACTTGCCTGGATTAAAGGATCAACTTACTTCCCTCTGTGGACTGCTGAGCAGGAGGGTTTGAACTGGTGCAGGCTTTCTTAGATGTGAGATGAATTCAGATTTGACTTGCCATCAGAGTGTGTGGGCCTCAGTTATATTGAGACGACATAGTTTTCTTTTTTTCATCAGCTGAACCATTGATTTGAACTGGCTCTAATTGCTTTCTGTGAGGCAGATGTTTGTCCTGCTGATGGTAATAGATTGAAGTTACTGTTGCACACCTCTGCAGGTATGTATGTATGTATGTTTGTAGATATGTATGTGTGCTTGTATGTGTGTATGTGTACATGTATCTATTTGTGCATGGTTTATATGTAGGTTGTGTGCACATGCACTTACGGTATGTACATATGTGTGTATGTATTGTTTCGTGAATTGATATACTTACATACATTCATATATGCTTTTTGCTGTTTTGTATCTTGTCATGTTTGTAACGCTTCTACTAAGACTATGTTGCTGTACATTGAAAACTTATCTCTTCCACTCTATTTACTGTTTACTAATGTTTCCTGTTGCCCGGGTTCAATGTGCACTTCAGAACTTTGTAAGTAGGGCTTTTTCAGATTATAATTTTATTGTATTGTATTGTGCGTAAATATGAGTATGTTCCCTTGTAGACCTGTGATTGTAGATCTATGATTGTAAACCTGTGAATGAACTGTGGACTTGTAATTATACTTGATGAATATGTATTAAAACTAATTTAAGTATCTTAGAGTAATTACATGCTGCTTTGATGCTACATTTGTGCAACTTACAAGGCATTTTTAGATTACATTTGGCACATATGTGACTTGGCACAGTCATTGGTTCCTAAAGCGTAGTTTGTGGGTTGTGCCGATCGTGTAACTGTGGTCATTGGTCTCTAACAAACTAATAATTTGTCACCTTCATCATGAAAATAAATATTTTAAGACATATTTTAATTAAAATGAGTAATAATTTGAAAATTTATATAATTTGACAAAGAAATTTAATAGTTTTACATATTTAAAAATTGAGTAGCACTATGAAAGTACCATTAGTGGTCTGTGAACGCCAACATAAAGTTATTAGTAGTTTAGCACCGACTTAACAAATTTGACTTGTACTTAAGGAAACAACAGTCTGAGTCCATGTTACGTGTATGAAGGTAAATGCAAAGTGAAGTCAAGGATCATGTGAGCAAAGGCTACATTTGTGCACTTGGTTTATTCTGCCACTTTTTTGATGCAGTTGTGCCCAGCAGAAGGGCATAGTGATGGAAGCTTAGGTAACCCTCAACAGTAAGAATCTGTTAAAGACTTTGCTCAGTATAACTGTGCAGTGACTGTGCAGTGACTATCAGAGTGAAGACGTAAAGCGTGAATTTGCTCACTCTAATCTAATCAGATCTAACGACTTCTATAGCACCATTAGTGAACCGAGGAAATCATCAGTCTGGTTGCTTCAAGTGAAACCGTTGTCAAGAATCATAATCTGTTGCTGAAGTCCAATAGATGAAGAAACTCAGAAGTTGGGATATGTTGGGTAAACAAGTTGAAGAACATGAGTGAGTTTAGATCTGAATGACCTTGGACCTTAATGACCCTAGAGAACTAACTGGGCTGCTAATTCCAAAGCCACCAAGAATGCTGAGTGGGGGGGAACACTCTCCTGGTGCAAAACACAAAGAGTTAACTGGCTTGCTCACGTTGCATTACATTCAAGGAAGCGTGTAAGCACTGAGCAAGTCAGTTATAATATTGTCACAAAAATTTATGCAGTGCATTAGCAGAAAGACGTGGGTCATTGCACATTTCCTTAAAAAACTGGTTGTTTGTGATGATGATGTACAAGCAGTGCTCTGATATGCCATTAATTCAATGGTTCAGATGTTGCAAACAGTTTCTTGGAGCTTATAAAGTAACCAATCATCTTGCTGACAAGTGACGACTTTGAAGTTGTCAAACTGTGATTATATCACTAGCAATTTAAGACTGTATTGATTATTGCGGTGTTTGAATTTTTTGTAAACTTCTGAATGTCATTGAACTCAGTGCTCAGTTGTGACTACTGACTACTGAGGTAGAATGGCAGCTGCCTAATGGACTGATTGTTTAACTTTAATGTGTCCTCAGTTGATACTTAGTGTGGTGGCTGTTGATAGGTGTGTAATTGTAATTGGACTCTATTGCAAGGACTTAAGAATCTTGGCTCAGTGCCTATTTGGACTTCCTACCTAAAACTGCTTGGATAAAGGCCAATCAGATGCTGGCTAATGCAGAGATGTGATTAGCTGCATGTAAATGTTTAGCTTGCATCGATCGTATTTCATGCTAATTGGTGGTTTACAGGATTTTGTCTGAGCTAAAGTTCTCCTTGAGCAAGTGTGGAGGTGTAGATGTGTAGGCTATAAGTAACTGAGCTGCCAGTTTGTGCTTGCATTTGAGGTTTACACTTGTAGATGCACCATCAACAGTTGCTTCGTATATTTCGATAGCTCAGCATTTTAGAAATTAGTCGGTTTACTGAGATTTGTAAAGATGGCCGAATCTGATGCTGAGCTTGGTCATGATTCGCAGATGTCTGGCCAAAAATACAAGCGAACCAACTTCGAAGAGGATGACAATTCCTTGGCTGACGGCACGCCCCCTGGTGGCAGCTACGATCCGGCAATTGCCTTCAAAGTAGGTGCCACGTTCTGCCACAGACGAAGTCCACTGGAGCGCCTTCTGCTCGCTCTTGTTGCCATTCTTGCTCTCATTGCACTTGTGCTCGCAGTGTTGCTCGGATCGCATAATCATTCTTCATCTGATGATGCCAAACAACCGCCGCACTCATCATCGCAGTCTAAAGGTAAGCAGACTTACCTGTCCTACCTAAAAGTAAACAAACTTTCTGTGGCAGTTTCTCTAATAGCACTTTGTAGTTTTTAGTATGAGATTTATAAACTGTTGGGTAAACTGTTTAGCGTTTACACATTTTTTTAAATTGAAAAAGAAACAAGTTGAATGAGCTTGTTAGTGTAGTGTTGTAACTTGTAATTAGACTTGCATTAACTTGTAAAATATGGCTACAGAATATTTTAAATGCATTTATTTTTGTAATATATCTATCTGACTATTTATCTACTATTTATTTTTCTAGCTTTCTAAAACGATAAATGTAGCATTATTATAGTCATGTTTTACAGTTATTAGTATTTTTCTGTATTATTTTTGTAATTTATTTAGTTTTAGGCAGGTGATTGTTTTACTGCAGAAGGTGTAAATTGTTACTGTGATGTTAGGATGTAACGTATAGTTTCGGAAAGTAGTTGTTCTGTTAGTTAAACCATGAATACATATTATGTATAACAGGAAGTAACAGTTGTTCAATAGACCTTGGAAACAGAGGTACAGTGTAACTGTAAACATGTTATAGTCAGAGTTAAATGTGCTGTCATGTAAAATTCAAGATACCCAATTACCCATTGTTAAATGTCAACTTTTGTTAACAGTTCTGTTAAATGTTTATTGTACTGTATTGTATTGTATTCGGGCATTGATAAAGCACTTGCGCTCCCAGTGCGAGAGACCCCGAGAGGAAAAACAAGTTTTAAGAAAGGTAAAAGAGGAAGAGACGTTACCTGAGAAAATAGAAGAACGAACGGACAGAGAAAGCTCATGACCAATGGAAGTAAAAGACCTAGATTGAGCCAGTGAAGTACTGACATAGGGAACAAGTAGGTCCAAACAGTCAGAGGAACGAAGAGGACAAAGTGAAGCAGCAGAGTGAGGGCAATGAATTGTCACATAAGTATTTTGGAACCTAACCAAGTTTAGCCTTAGAGACAAGGATGAGGACCTTGAATTGGATGCAGGAGAGAAAGCATATGACCAGCAGTAAAGCAGAAACGATATAGGCTGGTATCAAGTTTCTGGTATATAATAGGTTGTTTCAGTCATTGTCAGTTTGGTCGAGGGGTAGAGTTGTGTCATGAGCAAAAATGTTTGAGAAGCATACAGTAACTTTAGTCTGAGAATTTAATAATAAATGTTGTTTTATATAAGCCTGCGTGTACGTGTGTGTGTGTGTGTGTGTGTGTGTGTGTGTGTGTGTGTGTGTGTGCATTTCAATTTTCAATTCAATTCAATTCAACTTTATTGATCCGAATTCAATACAAAAGTACAGTAGGCACCAATCGGAATGTAAAAACATTCGGGATACAATAGGGAAAAGCCCAAAAGGGACATACTGGGGTAGGTCCCGCTTAATTAGGGCTGCCTATTTGTTACATAGTAATAAGATGGCACCAAAAAAGAAAAAGAAAAATGATGGGAACACAACCAGGTCCTGAAAATAATGTCCATGAGGTATAGTATAAATGAAAAGTAAAGGACTAGTTGAAAATACAAGAAAATGCAAACAAACAAAACTAAAACAAACAAAAAAACTGAACAGAAAATGCATCAGATGATCAGCATGGCTCAGCATATATATGTGTATATATATGTGTGTATGTGCATTTGTGTGTAACACTGTGTATGTATTCTTGTGTGAGACCTCAAGGTACTACTGCACCAGTTTAACCGGATGGGTGATTGATTTAGCAAAAACTTTCAAGATATATTCTTTTTGACTTGACATGTTGGAAAGACTGCGCTGGGTCTATTAGATTTTCTTTCAGCCATTGACTGCAGTACTTTCACTCAGACCTTCTAATGAATGCAAACATGGAACCAGATGGAGTGCATCCCATAACTGTTTTCACCGAATCCTCTGCATTTTTGGACTGTTTTTCTCCACTTTCGTCCTTTTCCGTCCGTCTTTCTCCTGTTGTCTGTGAATGCTGGTCGTTAGTGCAATGTTGCCTGCTCTGATTTATCTGTCACTTGATTGTTTCTGATTCTAATCACCAGGTGCTTTATCTTTATCTGACCTTTAAGGCCATGTTTATTATTCTGGCATTTCCTCAGAGTGATAAATTCTGGTATGTGGATGCACGGTTTTGCTTTTTTCTTCCAATCGTTGGCATACTTTATGTGCTTTCAGTGTACCCAGCTTGTAAACGGTCTTGGTGGTGATTAAGTGGTGAAATGGTGTAATTTCAAATTCAGGTTGCATGGTCATGCAAATGAAGACATGTTTAACATTCTCCTAGATTCTGGGGTTGAGAATAGTAAATCTTCAGGCTTCTTCCTGTTTTGCTGCCCCAAATCATTCCTTAGTGTAATGATGAACTATTTTGGGATTTTTAAATATTGTTGCTGCTTTTAGAGTTTCAAATTTAGGGAGCAGATGCAAAACTGCAGTAGTCCATTACATGAAATTGGAATAATAAATTAGTCTGCGGTAATTTAGCATTCACTGTTCAATTCAGGTGGATTTTTATAATTTCAGTTCTCAATGGAAACATAATAAAATCGCACCTGTGCATTTCTGTTTTGTAGGAGAGCTGTGTACCACCAAGGTGTGTGTTACAGTCGCCAGTTCGATTCTGAATTCAATGGATGAGTCTGTCAGTCCTTGCACAGACTTCTACCAGTATGCTTGCGGTGGATGGATGAAGGCTCATCCAATTCCTTCCGGTGAATCCAGATGGGATACATTTGGTGTGCTGAGGAGAGCCAATCAGATTGTACTCAAGAATGTTCTGGGTTAGATTCACAGTATTTATGATTATATTTATTTATGCATATTTACCCTGAGGTGTGTAAGATCCCTTGGTACTTGGGATAAAGGCTTGTCTTTCTGGCTTTTCTAATGAGCCACAGTAGTTCTATCTGGGTTGGGTGGTTTGCTCTGTCCAGTGGATCTTCCAATGGATACATCTTGTGGATTTCATATAGGTTGGATTGTGGAAAAGTTTGCTGGCTCGATATATCGCATTTGTCGATCTACAGTGTTACTTTCAAAATGTTGTTGTGTTGTGTAGAGTCTCCGCTGAATGAGAGTCAAAGCGAGGCAGAAAAAAAGGCGAAGCTTTACTACATTTCCTGTCTAGATGTCAACAAGACCGTGGAGAAGCTGGGTGCAACCCCACTGCTGAATCTGATGCGGGAATTTGGCGGTTGGTCTGTAAGCTCGAGTGCAGGTGTATGGGATGAGTCCAAGTGGGATTTCCAACGGACTCTTGAAAAGATCCATGGCCTAGGACTGTCCAACTTTTTCAACATGTGGGTGGGAGAGGATGAAAAAGACCCAACCAAGAACATTCTGCAGGTGAGCAAGAATTTTAATGATGACAGTTACTATTTCAACCAGTTGATAAAGACCACTTAAGTCATGAAAGCTGAATTCAGTTACTATTTCAACCAGTTGATAAAGACCACTTAAGTCATGAAAGCTGAATTCAGTTACTATTTCAACCAGTTGATGAAGACCACTTAAGTCATGAAAGCTGAATTCAGTTACTATTTCAACCAGTTGATGAAGACCACTTAAGTCATGAAAGCTGAATTCTGCAAACACCAGTGTGTTAAGCAGTTGATATTATCTGTCTCTCTCTGAATTGAATGTAGACCAGAGGTGGGCAAACTACGGCCCGCGGGCCGGATCCGTCCCGCCAACACTTTATATCCGGCCCCATAATTTTTCAAAATTAAAAAAAAATTCATACCGCGAAAAGTTTTCTTCGTTTTTATCAGTGGCGCTGCTCTCTTGCTTACTATTCCGGTCTCGTCTTTAATAAAAACTCTATCCAATATGCCTGCAGACGCTTTTGCACAAGATCTGTATACGCAGAAGTGAAATCCGTTCAAATAAAGCTAATGTTGCTTTCAACGCAGACGAAAGAACAAAACTACAGGAACTTTCCTATCCTGCAGTTGCAAACTGCAGGGTTGGAAAAATATAGCCTTCAGCTGTTCAGTTTGACAGAAGAGTTCTCCAGACGATTTGTGGATTTTAAATCAATTGACACTGAATTTGCTGTGCCTGCTATACCGTTCACATTTGACATAGGCAAGTACATGTAGCTCAGATAAGGAACTTCAGCTGGAGTTAACCGACCCACAACGTGACATTGTTCTCAAAGAACTGGAAGAAAAATTCTCAAATCTACAAACTTTTACTTTGAAAATGTTTGTGTTATTCGCATACACTTACATCTGTCAACACAGATTTTCAACTATGAAGATAAACAAATCCAAGTACAGGTCTCAGTTAAGTGATGTAAACTTGAACTGTGAATTGCAACCAGCGCAATCACTCCGGAATATGGGAAACTTGGTAAATGCATGCATGTTCACAGTCGCATACATTTCATTAGTAACAGTCAAAGTGTATTTTATATATTATAAATAGTAAACTTCTGTTCATGTTAGTCGTTATTAAAAGTTAAAAAATTGTTATCCGGCCCTCCGAATTTTTTTGGCGTTTAATGTGGCCTCTGGTGCAAAAAGTTTGTCCACCCCTGATGTAGACTATATGTCTAAAACTGGAAATAACCTGGAGGCTAAGCATGTCTTGAAGTACTGTATTGCCTTGTTAACACAGTCATCGGGGGACATACTTTACGATACAGCCACTGGCATAAACTTGTCCAAAATATTGGGAGGCATTTGGTTATTCATTCTACACTTGTCGCATTGGGTGTACAGTCCATCTCAATTTTTGGGGGCATGCCTGTGGAATCAGCATTCTAAACTAAAACAGGCCACACATAACAAGGTATATTGCTGAAGAAGTTAACAATTAGTGCTACACTCTTGTTCTTGTTCAGCACATTAACCAATACGACATGTTAAGTTAATACCTTTGGGAACACTACAACACTTTTGCATTAAGCAGAATCGTGTGTAACTGTTGATCAGATTGCTATTCATGCTGGGAAACATAGGGAGTGGGACAAAATGCTTTCCAGTGGGAAGCATGTCCACTTGCTTCTTCAGAAGCAGTATTGTTCAAAGCTTTGTAATTAGCTCTGTAATTAGCTTTGTAAAGTGTTGCTTCTGAAAAAGTGCTGAGAAAATACTTTGTTACATTAAGTTATTTTTATGGATTCGTTAGGTCTGTTGTTGTGATGGATTGATCCAGTTATTAGTCATTTCCCTTTTGATTACTTGGTCATGGGTTTGATAGGTGTACTGCTGAATAGTCATTTTTTTAAATGTTAAGCTGAAGTTTTGTAGCAAATTATTTTGCTCACTAGTGTATCAGTCACCAAACAGTATAAGTTCGTATTGGAAGAAGCTGGATTGTAAGCCATAAGTCCTGGGATAAAAGTTAAGGTTACGTGTTTCCTTTACCGACTTTGATGGAAGTTCCTCAGAAATGTGGTTTCAGAGTGTGTTGAATAGCTTGGCTCAATGCAAACACATCAACCAGAACCCACACCCCTCACAGGACATCATCCGGGCTTCCTGTCCTAAGACGGCTGAGGGACCCATCTCCCAATAAGAGTTATATGACCTGTTGTGACACAATGAGTTTTAAGTCTGATTTTTCACATTTCGGATTTTTATTTAATAAAACAGTGCCTATTTACCTAAGCAGGTCTATTTAATACGATGAATCATTTGTACCTTTTCAAAGTAGTTCCGGAGATATTGCCAGCTGAACATCATGACCATAAAATTCATCATTCCGAGAAAAATGCAATTCCTGTTAAGATGTGTTGCGTAATTAATATTCCAGAATATTATTATCTCATACGTTTTGATGGATTAAGTCCAATTGTAATTGGACATTTATATAGCACCTCTCAAAGGGCAAACCAAATCAGTTAGCTAAACAGTGCACTGTAAACAAGAAGAGTCCCCCAGTGGAGGGGGGGGGCATGCACACGCCTGGGACCAGCCAATAGATTCCCTTCAACCGATGGCATGCATGTTCAGAGTCTCTGGACCAAATTGCATCGATAGGGTATCAAGCTGTTGAGTAGAATAACTGCTTCTGTGTCACACATTGAGTTATGAGGCTGGACATTATTAAGCTTTTATGACATGTATGCATAATCCTTAAGTAATTCGGTAGTACCTGGGAATTTAATTGTGCCAGTTCAATATTGAAAGTGGACTGATGATGACCTTTCAAACAATGTATGTGTTTGTGTTATTCGACAGAGTAATGAAATGTTTGTCAAAAAGTGACCAAAAATGTGATTTTTCGTCTCCACCCATCATGATTGCTGCATTTGAGTAATTTAATTTGAGCATTTATGAGAGTCAGAGATGTTAAATTTAAGTAACATTTAAATTAGGACATTTGACCCAAATATAATAAAAGGTCGTTATGTATGACTTCAGCCTGAAAACTTATCTAACCTGAAAAATTACTGTGATTTAGGACCCATTTTTTCAGAGTTGGTAAAATATGAAAGATTTAACTTGCAACATGAAATTGGTTGTTTTCTTTTATTAGTTTTTAAAGTTGTTTGTTTTCTTTGGATAATTTCTCTGTGTGATTCTTGTCTTCAGTTTGATCAAGGAGGAATTATTCTTCTGAGAGACCAGTACCTTAATAAAACGATAAGGAGTGACAAGGTAAGAGATTATCGAATCAGAATTTAGAATTTTCTTAACTGGATGGTCATGGATATTTGAATGAAGCGCCGGCTTAGCGCCCGTCAGGCTGCCTCACGCATGCACTTTACAATATTATTAGCACGTAATCTCACGTTATGACCCTGAGTGCCCAACTGATCTTGTTTTTGGTTGCGGTGTGCCAACTGATTGTAATTATAAGAAACGAATATATATATATAATATATGTATATGTATATATATATATAATTATATATATGTCAGAGAGTTTAGAATGTCTTCACTAAGAAGGTCAGGCAACAGATAATGCTTGTTTTCATTAACAAGGTCAGGTGACAAGTTAGAATTGTGTTAATGAAGGAGACCTGATCAGAGGTCAAATTCTTTTGTGAGTTTCTTGTGTCAGTGGTGTTGTAGACGTCAACAGAACTCTTGAGAGGATTTGGAAATGTGCCATGTAGGTCTAGTTTTATGTATACTTAGACAGACTGACTGGCATTCGATTAGCAGTGGGTCAAAGAAACCACAGAAGATAACCATGGTTGTTGTAAACATGCATGCAACAATGGCTTAACAATTGTGAAGGTTGAAAGACAGAAATCCACAGAAGTCTTACAGAATATCTTTGGTGCAAAAAGAAACTGCACAGAGTGATACAATACCTCAAACAGTCTGCAGAAACTGGAGCTTGGTGACCGAGTTAGACCCAGATAATCGTGCTGATTTATATAAAATCAGGATGTGTGTGGTAGCAGCTATTTACAATGAAACATGCTTACATTACTTGCTTTTGGTGACTGTTTTACACAGTCCGCATCTGATCGGATATTGTGCGTGTGTTTACAGATTCTTGGCGCCTACCTGAAGTACATGACAGACACTGGTGTCCTACTTGGCGGAGAGAGAAATGAAACAGAAAGACTGATGGCTAAAGTCATAGAATTGGAGCAAGCCATTGCAAACGTACGTTAGTCGGACGTTATATCAGTGGAGATTTGAACTCATACCATTTGCAGTTACAGTGCAAGAACTCGACCAGTCAGCAATTGCTTGAATTCGCAAGTTCTGGGAAGGAGCTCAACCAATCAGCCGCTCTGTCATATACTATTATTCATACAATTCATAAGCCTTAATGGGACCAAAGTATTTGTAATTATGGTCATCCATTTGAACATAATTGAATTCATAATGGCAAGTCAGTTATATATGATTCTTCTCCAAGCTGTTTTCATCGAATGTCCAAAGCGTATTGTGAAAGGCAGCAATCAGTTGGTGATAGCAGTAATAATAAACACATGATGTTGTAATTAGCAGGGTTCTAAAGCTAAATTGAATTTTGGCTCCATATCCCCAACAGTTATATACAGAGGCATTGACACAGAGGTGTTAGTAAATTTGCCATCTATATCAAAAGTGAGAACTGTAACAAGTCAGTTACTTAAAGTGAATGTTGTGTTTGCGTTAACTGGAAACTCTGATTTACTGAATTTTGTCTTTCAGTGGTTAATAGTTTAGCTGAAATTAACAACTTTGTATAGATAACAGTTCCACAAGAAGATCGCAGAGATGATGAGAAAATGTACAACAAAAAGACACTTGCGGATCTGCAAAATATCGCTCCTGTTGTGAGTAATTACTGTACATATGTACTATCTACTAGTTAATGGATGAACTCTGCTTTTATTTTCAGTGTATCCTCAGAAAAAGAACTTCCAGTTACTAAAATTACTTTTATATTACTTTGCTACAATTACTTTGTATCAGATCATTGCTACAATTACTTTGTACCACAGTACCACAATTACGTTGAATCACATTATCATACTTACTCTGTATCACATTAATACTGTAATTTTTCTCTGTATTGTATAATCTGTTGTTTGGTTCAGATTGAGTGGAGAGATTATGTCAATCATCTGTTGAACGTTACAACTGTTCATGTGAATCCATCAGAACAAGTTCTAATTTATGAACCACAGTATTTTGAACAGATGTCTCGGTTGGTCCAAGACATGCTGAATGCACAAGATGGGAAAAAGTACGGTTTTCAATGTATTTGTTGCCTTCCTCTAATTAACAGAGTTTTACCAGAAACCAAACTTTTTGACTGTATTTATTTAAAAGATAGCTTAATGTGATTGGAAGCATTGTTTCCATGTTACTTTGGTTTAATTGAAAGCAGTTTTGATGATGTCTTCTTCTGTTAGGATTCTTGAAACACAAGTAAAATTTTTTGAATGCTTGCATATAGCTACATTGTTTGTCAGAATGGCAGTAGTTGTCTGTAACCTAAACTTGGTGGCTAACTGGGTGTGTAATCAACTTGTAAAATGAAGCATGCAGGTTTAAACCTCGAACGTAACAGTCGCTGTATAGGACCTTAAACTAATTCTTCATGACATCTGCTATAGTGAGTGTTTCAGTTGATGTGCTGTCTTAAGCAGTGGTACTCTATAATTGTAAGAAATGAATGCACTTCATTAAACTGAGATTGTATACTGTTTGTAAAATTTGTATAGCACCTGTTTTAGACACCTTTGAGAAGCTGTCACGTGATGGCAATAACACAGAGGTGATGAGGAGGTGTAAAGGAAACAGGTTGAAGTTCTGGAAAAGATCTTGGCTCAAATGGTGAACAGTTCCCAACGGACGTCAGTCACAGGCAGAAGTTGCTTCAAATGCCCTAGTGATACGTACACAAGCTGGAAACTTGTTTTATTGACAATTCTGGTGTAAATAAGTTCCCACAGCTGTGTAAGGCTAAAGATTTGCTGTCTTAAGAAGACAACGTAGATTATATGTCACATGATTGTGAGGTTTTCTTTGGTTGGTTGAATTTTTATTCTGATTTATGTTGTAATAATTTGATGTTTTTATGATTCACTGATTGATTGATTCGATGTCTTTAGAATTCTGCATAATTACATGATGTGGCATGTGGTCAAGATGATGTCAACTTATCTCTCAAAGCCATTCCAAGATGTCAAAAAAGAATTCATCAAAGTTATGTCAGGTACAACAGAATTGATATCACTAGTTTTATTTCTCTTTGTTTGCTAGGTGCTTTCCTTGTTGTCATTATTAGTTAGCAACTTCTGTGGCGCCAATGTCTAATGCACAAGAATTAACCAATGCACTCCAAAATCCAGCTATAGTCAGGTCAACAGCCTAAACGTTGGTCCACTGAGACTGAGGCAACATACGATGGTTTAGTCAACTGAAACAAAGTATGCCTTTAAGTTGAGGCTGAAGTAGAGCAAACTTGTAGTCTTAATTTACATTGCTAGATGTCGTTTTGGTTGTATAGTGGATTTCTGTTTCATGTTCTGTGTTTTTCTGCAATAACCGTGGTATTTGAAATAATCTTAATGACTAAAAGGAAGTTTGAGGCACTTGCTGGACGTTCTTTCACTAGACATTTGGTCACTTACTGAACTCTTTTTCGGTGTTTGCCTTTCATGCATTACACGACATTAGACATTAGTATGATGTTCATCGACATGCCTGAAAATAAGTCATGGAATGCCCTGAGATAGATTTAGTTTTATGCCTCATCCATTTTGTCTCTTGAGCAGTTTTTTGAGCTTTTATAGTGCCATTAAGTTTTCTAGTCTGAATTTTGAAGTCCTATTTAGACTGTTTTCATTAGAAACAAAGTTGGTTAAAACCAGTCAAAGACATTTGGCAGAGAAACACAGGGCATGGTGGTTAACTTAGTTTAGACGATGCTGCCTCTTGAGCATGTGTTATGGTTAAGGGATGGTTGATTCAGATAATTTTTTTGGCAGGTGTCAGTGGGGATGAGGAACAGTGGAGGTACTGTACATCTGACACCGACAACGTACTTGGTTTTGCTGTTGGAGCAATGTTCGTTCGTGAGACATTTCATGGAGAAAGCAAAAACTCTGTAAGTATTTTTAAGCTAGCAGTTGATTCACTCATTGATTGTGTATGTTTAACTGATTGATTGATCAAGAAGATGCTTGTTTTGTGGCCATTCTTGTTTCAGTTGTTTCAGAAGTTTCTTGTCAGCTTTAATTTATTACAGTTTGGGTGAGGGGCTTTGGAATCAGGAAGGCTATCATATAATCTTAAAACTAATGCTTTGAAAGAGTAGGCACAAATTTAGCTGGAACATAAATAGATATAAATTGGCTTATTGTGGCCTGTTGTCGAGACAATCATTTCAATTTACTTCAAAATGCCAGACTATTTTCAGGCTGTTGACAGCTGCAACCATATTTTATTGATGTCTTTAACACTTTAACAACGAGTGTGCACTAAAATGTATGGAAAACTAATCCCTCTCGTCGTTTAATGGTTAAATGTTGTAACATTATTTTTACAGTTTCTCGATATTCCTTTAAGATTGAATCATTAACCTGGATGTAAAACTTTTGAATGCAGGCTGGATATGAGCTTTTATTAAAGTGGTGGAAAACTGAGTATGAGTGATACATGAAAGACAAATGGGTAAACAGGAAAGTCAGATCGACTATCTATGGATGGTACAGTTGCTATAGACTAAGTCCTGTGTTGAAACTTTCTTGCTTGGTGCACCTTATGTAGATGGATATGTGTGTCCCAACACTCTGTATATTGTCAACCTCTCCCTAACTGAATGTTACTCTTTCCTGTTATGCCCATACTCTGGTTTGCCCACTTCTCAAGAAAGCCAACCCTTTCTCCAGATGATTAAGTAAGTTACTGTCCGATTACTACTTCATTTCCAAGGTCCTTGAAATGGTTGTAACTGATAGGCTCAGCTTTTACTTGTTTTTTTTCACTGCCTGTGCCTTCTTGTCCAATCAGCCATCACAAATACCTTGCCACTGAAACTGCATTGCTTGCTATCCATGATCTTATAATTGGTTCTGTGGGTAAAGGAAAGGTCACTTCTCTCATCAGTCTTGACCTGTCAGCTGCCTTTGGTTGTGTCAGTCCTCACTGTATCGAACACTGGGTTGGGTTTAAGTGGTTTGCTTTCTTACTCGTGTCCTTGTGTGTCTTATTTGACTCTGATGTCTTTCACAGGGCATATTCAAGCCACTTGCAAGCTGTTCATTTTCATGTATAACAGATTTGCAGAATAAGACCACGTTTACCTTGAAATGTCTTGATTCCTGTACCTAATGTTCTAGTTTCCAGTCATCTTGGTTACTGTAACCCTGTCCAGTAGATTGTGATTTTGGAATGTGACTGCTTATAAGTGATGCCTTTTGCATTTCATTAACTGCTGTAGAAGTTTCCAGATTGAATTGAATCAGACTTTTGCTGGCGCAAACAAAGACTAACTTTGTTCTCTTTAGTAGGACACTGTTGTATCTGTATACAGTATTTAATGAAGTTCAAGGTAAAGCATATAAAATGAGAGCTGTACAGGAAAGGAAGGTGGAAAGAGGAAGCTAGAATATACATTAGGTGCAAGAAAGCGGAGAGAATTGGATAGGAGGAAAGGCTTTGAGGTCATGATACTTAGCATTTCAGACAAGTTACATTAATAGCCTTTTGTTTACATCAAGCAGGAAACGTGTTCCCCAGCGGATTTGGCGGAATGGCAATGCTTGTGACTCTGTTGCTTCTTTCCATAGTGCACTGTCAGCATTCATTCTAGGGTATACTTGTCATGAGGTTTCGCTTTACGGTATCATGTAAGTTGAGTTAGGTTATGGTGATGATGATGACAATATTTTAATCCTTTCCATCTGTCTGTAGATATGATTTAACATGTAACATGCTATTTAGAGCCAATGAAAGGATTCTTCCAGTAGTTATAATGAGATACGTTTTACTATTAACAGTGACAAAAATCTCCAAAAGCACAGTTTCCAAAGACTGATGTAAATGAGCAAATGTGCAGTTAGACTGCACTGCTGTTCTGTGCACTACATTCCAGTTGCCAAAAATCAAATTACTCGCTTGCAATTGTAAGTATATTGCTAGGAATGATGCTATCAGAGCGTTGCATCCTGACAATTGATGGATGATTTTTCCACAGGCAGAAGTGATGATTGCAGGAGTGAAGGATGCCTTTGTTAGGAACCTTCCTAAGCTCAAATGGATGGACAGTGACACCAGAAAGGCTGCCGTCGATAAGGTGTGATGCACGTTCTATGCTTTATTTTTAACTGTTGTAAATTTACTGGAATCTGGAATGTTATCATAAAAGTTGTACCTTGTAGAAAATTTAGCTATGTAGAATGATACTATAAAAATAATCGTATAATGAAAATAACATGAATTCTGAGATATACGTCGCAAACTGTTGTACATTATTTAACATTTGAAATCTCTGGCACAACTTATGCATAGGCCAGAGACAGCTGTTTGGTATTCACGCCGACAAACATGAATGATTTGGCCTATATTGCTGTTAATAAGCATTTTCCCAGCAACATATGAATAATTCTTTTAATTAGCAAATTAAAACTGCTATTTAATAGTAAAAATATATAAATGTTGAAGAAGTTGAAGTTTCTTGCTAAAATCAGACATTTGATGATGAAATATCACACCCAATTGATATATCCCAATCTTGTTGTTACTTCTTTAATGGCAGCTACTCAAGTTGTTCTCAAACATTAGAGTGTGATTATGCTGTTTTAATGCCCACGTAAATTGGATTTTCTTTTCATTTCAGTAATTTAAATCAAGTGTTTGCTGAGTTGGTACAGTTTATTATAAAATGATTAAAACTAGCTTTAGGATTTTTTATTTGATTATATACATTTTGCAACTCTTGTTGACCAGAATAACCATTCAAAAGGCCATGTGTGCTATACCGCTGGGTGGTACAGATGACTTTTGAGCTCTGCTATGGCAAAACACTGACAAAAGACTTAATTTAATGAAGCTATATGTCGAATTAAATATTTAAATCCAAAAAGAGTTTACTAACATGTTTTTCTCTGCATCATACCAGTATATCAAAGGCTTTTAGGCATTTCTCAATTATCCTACTATATACTGGTTATTGGTAGTTTGTCTGCTTGAAAGCTGTCGTAGAAATGACCTTTCTAATAACAGTTTTATGTACCAATGAGAAAATGATTTGGGCAAACCTATGCATAAAATGTCAAGCATTTGCATGACCTTAATGGATACAAAATATAAATAGAAAGTTTTGTTACATATATCTGCATGCATTTGTGGTAGTTACATAATTATTTACGTAAGAGTAAACCATTTGTGATAATAGTGCTGTAACAATGTTACATATGCTGTATGTTCTTGATTCCTTGAGCCAATGCTACCCAGGTTTCTTAGATTAATATCAAACTTGTTGATAAACTGCTAAAAGTAGAAATTGTACTAAAGTAATAAATAATACATTTTGTAGAATTAAATGAATGTTAAGGCTTTACTCATATTGTAGTACTTAATAGTATGAGAGGTGTTTCGTTTCACGATTTGATAATAATTCCAATTTGGCATTTGTCACACACTAGCTACTGGCTTGTAAGAAGAAACGTAAATGTAATTGTACACATTTTCTACAGTAACCATATGGCCTCGAACATGCTCATTTTCAGTGAATTTAGCAGTTGAGATCCTTCACCGTCGCTGTCCTTGGCACGTTTTCCAATAGTGAGTTATAACACATTACCACAATGTCCAAGCCTAAAAGTTCGAGAGTAACTTATACTCAAAGGCGACTTGTACTCAACTATAAATGGTAATATAACAATAATTATGCAGTTATGTAACAGTATAGTAATTACTTATTTAGAATGTGGAGATTAAGTTAACTGCTTTCCGAGCCAGTCATGACCATTCCAGTGAGGTGGAACAGCATGGTTTCTAGGTGCTGCTCTTCACAGCAAGCATTGCCAGAAGCTAAGAGTACAGATCTGTAGGTTGTTAATGGGTCGAGAGTACGATTGCATAGCACTGTACATAGGTAATCAAATGAAGCTGTTGGCATAACGCCAGACAATTGTCATAGAATGGTGCCTGGAGAATCCCTGCTGGGAAGACTATCTGATTCTTTGTTGGAGTGTAGTATGCATTGACGGTTGATGGTGTCATACTCCAGCTACAACCAAAAAATTGACAATTGGCGCTGTAGCTGTGTGTTCTCTTGTAGGCAAATGCAGTGGTTGATATGATTGGTTTTCCTGAGTTTATTCTGAATGCTACTCAGTTGGACAATCGTTACAAAGAGGTTTGCTCATCTGCTCCACTTTACTCCACCTGTCAATTAGACTAATAATTATTAATAATATCATTGATAGTTGAATGGTAGTGGTTAATGTGTTGGACTATCAACCCAGAGATCAGGGTTCAAATTCCTGCAAGACCAGAAAGATATATCAAGATTACTGTTTAACATGTGCTGTGTAACAAGATTGGCTTTAAGATGACTTTATCAACTGTACACGGTTGGTGGCTTGATCGGGCAGCGAGGAAGGGAATGGCCACTCGCCCTCACATGCCAAGGCTAAAATTTGATTACTAGCACTTCATACTCGTTGCTGCCTTTCAGGTTTAGATCAAGGGATTACTCTTCTAACTCTTTTCATCGTGAGTAATAATTACTTTAGCCAGTGCTCATTACTAGTACCAAAGATTATGCCAGAATATAAAATTCTCATATGTGCGGCTGTATTGCTGTAACCTCAAGACCTACCTCGTCCATTCTCATCATATTGTAATTTTTCTGTGTCTGGAATTGTGAAAGTTCTGCATTAAAAATACAGAACTGACTTAATCTATGACGTAAAAAACACAAAGATGTTTAGTTGATATAGCACCAGATCAGTTTGCAGTTTGCCTTTGACGTGTTTCTGAAAGGTTCTGCATAAATATCTAGATGCATACACATGTATGCAGACAGAGATACACAAAGACGGAACTGACTACCATAGATACAGGCAGACGGACAGACAGATATATAGGATGAATGCCAGTGTAGGGCTGAATCATGTTATAGCAGATGATGAATTCTGTAGCTGGAGATTCATATCGATGAATACTTTACGAACAACTACCGTGCTCTGCTCTACACCATGAAGCGAAACTTTGACAAATTGAGGCAACCTCCTGACAAATCGAGGTCAGCCTTTAGTCTTCTTTGTTGGATGAATAGAGCTACATATTCACGAATGCATGTATGCATACAATGGTGGGAAATTATGAGTGATGAAGCCGTCCTGGGTGGAATGTCGATGTGTTGTTAATATCAGTATTTTATGTAGTACATGTATGTTCAGGAGGATGCACAGATCTGTTATAAACCATTGTTCACACTGGTTTTGAGGGTGAAATTAAGTTTTTTATCTGACAGTCGTTTTAGAGTTTTTTTTTGGTTGTAGCTGGAGTATGACACCATCAACCGTCAATGCATACTACACTCCAACAAAGAATCAGATAGTCTTCCCAGCAGGGATTCTCCAGGCACCATTCTATGACAAAGACTATCCAAGGTACAGATAAATTGGCACTGGAAACTGTAATAATCACTGAATGTTCTTACGTGGAATCACTTTACATTTTTTTTAAGACTTTCAAAAGCAGATGTGATTTTTTATATCGCTTGGTTTGGTATCTGAAGCCCAATCAGCAAATGCACCAATTTCAAAATCGTGACTAGGCATAGAAGTCTAAATGAATGTTTCCACTAGCTGCTTGTAAGATTAATTAACAAATTGGCATTAAATAAGGCTGACTATTCGGCATCTGGTTTAAATGTGAACACCGCATGCCTGTTATCTGCATTACCCTTGTTTTTTGAGACTGTATGTAACTGTTTAGCATTAGGTAGGTAACTGATTCAATTTATAATAGTGTGATATAATGGTGTGGCGTAGGATTCAAGATTGGAGACATAAATTAGATTAAAATTAGTAGATCTGGTTGAAAATATGATGCTGATTTCATTGATTGACAGGTCATTAAATTATGGTGCTATGGGAGTTGTCATGGGCCACGAATTGACACATGGATTTGACGACCAAGGTAATGACTTTTTTCAGTGTTGTAACATTTAGTACTATGGATATTGAATAATTTATAATATATCTTACCTATAGCGTGCTAATGATGAGTTTTGAATTTAACGTTGTTGTTGTGGATTCTGGTAGGGCGCGAGTATGACAAGATGGGTGTTTTGCGACCATGGTGGAACCAGACTTCAGTGGACAACTTCAAGCAAAGAGCCCAGTGCATGATGGACCAGTACTCCAAATACTCAGCTTCAGGAGAAAATGTGTGTATTTAAATTCAGAATCGGTAATTACTGCAATTAGTGTTAACAGATAATCGTAAACTTCAAATTTCTAAAGCACTACTGTAAAGCTAAGCACAGAGCACCAACTTACTCAAGAGCGCTGAAATAAATAATGTTTTGTACTATTGTTTAGATTACAGTACAGTTTCTACTGTTACAATTTTTGTTAGTGGGTTAAGGTTAGAGCTGTACTGTACATTTGTATTCAGTTTTATTCAGAGATGAATTTTGCTCAGTATAGTTCGTAATCATAATTGTAAACTCCAAATTTCTAAAGCAGTACTCTAAGCTAAGTGCAGGGCACCAGCTTATTCACGAGCGCTGTATCGTATAAGACGGGTTATCCAGAGATCAATGTCCAGTGGAGGTCCGAGCCTGACTGGCAGAGAGACCAATGAGTGGAGGCAGAGCAGTTGCTAAAGCAGGTTTCGTTAAGGACGAGAAAGCTTGGAAGGCGGAAGATCAGATGGATTAGGGTAGAGTTCCTGAAGAGGTGAAACTTCAATTTGGAATGGAAAGCATCTGGGATGATAAATAGAGGAGCCTGAGGCAGATGATGGTAGGTGAGTGGCAATTGAATTGTAATCTGACATTTATAAAGCACCACTTCAAGAATCATCCGTAGTGCTGCCAACCCTAACCAGTGAAATCACTGTCAAATTATGCAATTTTCAGGTGCATGTGAAGCTGTGTAAGGGACAAACTGAGGAGCTCAAGCCGCAGCTCTCAAGAAAGGCACTTATGGCTGGTGGGTCCAACATAGGCAAGGCTGTGGACTGTGCTGTTGCAGTATGCATACAAGGGACAGTCAGGACGTGGGCAGCCGACCGAACGGTGCCACGACCTGGGATCGAGGAGACCGAAATGCAGAAGTACCTAAGGTATAATGGAACAGAGCCAATAAGGACAATTCCACATTAGGGTCAGGATCATGCATGCATGTATGCTTCATGCATCATGCATGTATGCTTATTTGAGTGTTTATTATATGTGCACTTATTTGCATCTGCTTTTCATTGGCATGTACTTTTATCTGTATGCCTCTTTGTCTGCTTTTTCTATCTGAATGTCTGTTTCACTCAGTTGAAAGGAAAGCAGACGCTGGGAGAAAACATAGCAGACAATGGTGGTCTAAAGTCATCCTACCATGCTTACGAGCAGTGGGTTGTAAAGAACGGGGAAGAACCACTTCTCCCAGGTCTCAATTTTACACATCGACAACTTTTCTACCTGGCTTTTGCACAGGCAAGTTTTCAGTTTTCTTCAGATAATTGCCTAAATACATACACACACACATATATATAAATATATATATATATCTCTCTTTGTGCTGTCGGCTCTAGGAGCCCTAGCGATCGTCATGACACACAATCTCCATTGCCGTCTTGCTTAAGTAGCCATTGAGTCGCGCTCCTTCAGCGCTCCGGCCTGGGAGTCCCACCATCAGCGACCATCGGCGTGGTTTGGTGTGTATCATGCCGATTTTCTTGGCAAGTTAACAGGGGTGGTTTGCCATTGCCTTCCCCTGGTTTTGCCTGCCGTGCCCGTTCGTTCCCCTTCCTTTGGAAGGAAGGGTACTAACATATATATATATATATATATATATATATATATATATATGCATATACTTATCTTAGGTGACCCCAGTGAAAGATAGAAGAGCACAGTTTCCTAATTACCCTAATCTGGAAACTGCTTTAGTGGTGTTACCAGAATGCACACGACATGAACCGGTGGTTGTGTCCGAGCTAAGCTGCTTTTAGAAATCACAATTATTGAGAGAGTGCGAGGCAAGAAAAGCAAATGAAACTCATGGTATTGCAACTGGTGTTGATGTTACATTGCTGTTTTGGTTGAAACAATGATTCTTTGAAATGATTTGACGTTGAACAGCCTGGAATTACATAAACAGCAGCTATTTCATATGGATTTTCAACCAGTGACCATAACCAACATGACACAGCCTATTCTAAACCGTGTTTTTGCTCTAGGTCTGGTGTACTAACAGTCGAGTGGAAGACAGTCACAATTCCATCCTAAGTGATGCGCACAGTCTGCCAAGGTTTCGTGTCATCGGACCCATCTCCAACTCTTACGAGTTTTCGGAGCTCTTCAAATGTCCCGCAAATGCGCCAATGAACCCAACCAACAAATGTGAAGTCTGGTAATTTGGTGTTATGTGAAGACGAGTTGTCTTTGGCCTCGTGACATGAACTAGCCAAAACTTTTTCCTGGTTATTTACAGTTGTGTGGGACAGTGCATGTAGTGATCATTTGTTTGTGCTATGATAACTGTTCTGTATTTGCACCGATCAGTCTGTGATCAGATTTTAAATTTTCCACTTAAACTTTCTTGCAGAGTCAGAATTGAAATATGTAAATGAATCTTGGAATATTTGGGTTTATTGCTAAAGCTTGAAATGAATAATGAAACACGTTATTAGACTGCTGATTGCAAATTTGCTTCCATTTCAGTAAGTTATGAATGAAAATGATCGAATGTCAGACCAAAAATTAAACTTCCCATAAAATGGTTTCAACATGACAACCAGTTGCATAAATTGTCAAAATGTATATAGTTTACAAGAGCATTCCCAGAATGTACATTACCTGGAGTGTGCGGTAGCTGGTGCATATATTAGTTGCATTGTTGATTTGCTGTATTATGCATCTGCTGGAGTGTACATAACTGGAATTTGTTGGGAGGTACTTGTTTTGAATCTGCATTAGCTGAAATGTACATTTTAAAAGTTGTTTTAGTATTACTCTAGTTGTCAAGTTGTTGTTTCAAGAAAATCGACATCATGTATAGTGTATACTCCTTCTTGTTGTTGTATCTGTCGCCGTGGCGATGGCAGACTGTTGGCTCTGTTGCATGTTGAAAAATTCAAGGAAGATTGCCATCGTGGAGTTGAAAACATTTTTTCAGAGGTCTTTTACTATAGCAGTGGTTATTGTAAGAGTTGTTGTTTTTTACTGTGGAGGTGCAAGGCTGTCTCTGGTGTATCTGTTACCATGGAAATGCCATAGTGTATCTGTTACCATGGAAATGCCATAGTGTATCTGTTACCATGGAGATGCCATACATTTCTCATTCATTAATTCAGAGCTTTTATATATTTTTATGCCTGTCTGCCTAATCATTTTTACATCGCTAAAGAAACTGGTCTTTTGGTAAGGTGTGACCGTTTTCCCTTCAAACAGGTCAATCCACGATTGCATCTTTATTAATATGAGTGACGTTCCTAACTGTCTTTGTGTACTTGAGTACAAATATTGTAGACAGAGGACGTTTGTCAACTTCGGCTTTGGTGTGGTTTCTGCATGTATTTTGTATGTCACACATGTTTTTGTATTATCTCTAAATATATCTTCGTGTGATTTCTTTCATCAGAACATTCAGTCGAAATGGTATAGAAAATTCACTGACAGGCAATTCATCAGTCTGGGGGTTGACTGTACAACCAGTGTATATATTTTATATATATATTTATATCACATATTGTTGGATAAAGCATAGATATAGAGCAGTGTTTAATCTAGTCCCCCTCTTCTGGGAGGGGAAATCAGGTTTCTGGGGGGACAAGCCAATTTTTCTGACTTTTTAAACTTTCATCCAGACTTTTTTTAAGTTTCATCTTCAAAAAAGTTGATGACCTTTTTTTTTTTAGTCATTCGTTGATTTGATGACCTTTTTTTTAGGAATTCGTCTCTCTCGGGGGGGAACCATATATCACCATGTATCCTGGGGGATTTGCCTCCCAAAAAGCTCTCAACCTTATAATATTGCCGGCCTCTGGGGGAAACATCAATCCTGGGGGGGAACTTCCCCCCCCCAAAGACGTCTAGATTAAACACTGGATATAGAGTAGGCCGTTTAGACATTTACATGTACTTATAAAGGAGTCAACAATATATAATTACAGTCTGATCTGATTATATTTGTGTCTGATATATAATACTTATGCACTGTATTGAAATGTATTAACCTATAGCATTTCACAACGTACTGGCATATATACATGCATATATATAGACATTTATGCATATATGATGCAAACGCATGGAATCTCCAAATTGTATCCTTTATATTGTGGTGCAGTGAAGTCTGTATGGTATATTAAGTCTGATATCATGTACTACTGTTATTATCGTACATAGATTTAACATGCGCATATAAAATGTCAAACATATGTATGAATCTGAGGTTTGAATGACATGAAGCTTTGCATCTAATATTATTAGAGGCAGATGTTGTATTATGCCATGGTGTGACGATGTGATGCCAAGTATTTGATAGGTGATTATCTCAACATCTGGAATTACATTTGATTAACCACAGTCAGTATTCTGTTACAAGCATGCCTATATTAATATGTCTATTTGCATACCGGTATATATATATACTATATATATATGTACTATATATATATACTATATATATATACTATGTATATATACTATATATATATACTATATCAGGCACGGATTTAGAGGGGGGCGGAGCCGGCGTACGCCCCCCCTAAATCTTTTTGGATCAAGGGTTGCATGATCAAAACCGATAACTGATTTATAATCGTTTCACTGTTAACCTTCAGTGGAGACCAGTTGTTTTATATGAGAAACTATATACTTTTTTAAAGTTCCATAACATTTTCTATAAAAAGGATCATTATAGTTTTGCGTGATCTAATTTCATATATATATATACATTATATATATATATATATATATATATATATTTACGGGATTGGATTGGTAGTATTTACGCCCCCCCTAACCAGAAATCCTGGATCCGCCCCTGTATATATATATACTATATACCTATGTGTATGATCTGTGTACAATGTTGAGTACCGGTAATGATTTTCAGATCCTGCTTTGATGTTCTTTCTGTTGTTTTGGAGAAATGTAGACTGATCTAATTCTGACTTGTTCAGAGATTGTTCACCATAATGCAGTATGCATTAGAAGGTTTTAGGTACACAATAGTTTGCATAGGCAGGGCTATAGTCGGAGGTCTTTAAGTGGTTCAGACAGTGTGTGCTAGGGTTTTTGTGCAAAGTGGGCTATAGCAGCATAGCAGCTCTGAATAGTTACCTTGAAGAGCACGCTATATAAATGTCTGATTGATTGATTGATTGATTGATTGATTGATTGATTGATTGATTGATTGATTGATTGATTGATTGATTGATTGATTGATTGATTGATTGATTGATTGATATGATGGCAGTGATGCAATGACCTACTGAACAGTGGCTTTATTTGGAACCAGTCAACACTCAATCATGGTCCTCAGAACTGATCTTACACAGTATATGATAAGCTATACATGATACTATATGGTAATGATTGTAATAGTAGATGGTACTTGAATTAAGTCTTTAGGTATATGATACTGACCAGAAGTATCCATGTGTGGTATTGGTGTTATTTGAAGGTAATACGGTGTGTAAATAGATACAATGATGTGATGATAAGTTGTGAAAGTTAAGGTAAATATGTGGACAGCGTAACATCTGTTATTTGTTTGCACAAGCAACAATTGTTTGTGTTCAGCTGCCTTGTGGTTATTTGTGGTGATCAGTGCGTGAAACTGTATTCATGGTAGGCAGTACTGACTATGGAATTGATGCATTATTAATTTGTAAGTGTAAAGCTAAGTGAGTGTAAAGCAGGATTGTCTATGGTCATCATCCAGTACATCAAATATTTCTGTCCAGCTACCAGCTGTTCCAATATTATTCCCTTGTTATGTGAAAAATCATTGACTTACGACCTGCAGCTGCAACAGGAAAGCATACGTCATGGCACCTTTGTACCGGAGGATGCTGGTTTGCATACTGATTAAATGTCACTGTATTTCAGGGATATGTGTCTTGGGCTTACACAGTCTGTTCAGAACACAATCTGTACACAGGGACGTCATTCCTACTTCTGCAATGTGAAACAATGCACCTTTTCATTTGGTACGTAAGAAGAAGTTCAAAGAGCTGGTAAGCTATCCAGAGAAGTAGCCATGGATGTGAAACGTTAGCAGCTTGTTTCTCCTAGTGTTAGCATATGAGAGCAGTTGGCCAATCCTCTCCCTTGCTGCATGACATTGCCGTGGTCAGTGTAGTCTTTGTAGCTGAGTTTGCTAGGGGACGCAAGAGGAGCTGAAATATCAAAACAGATTTCTGCCCTGACAGAGATTTGATTCCTTTGAATCAAATGACTAGTCGACATTGCGTAACTGTATGTAATTTGTCTTGATTTCTGCCATTTTATTCTAGAAGTGCTATTTTATCCCTCAACTGTTTTTTTCTGCTGCACAAAAGCGAGATATCTTGAAGAGGTGTCGTATAATTTAAGCAGTCTAAACACAGACAAATGAAGCAAAATCTGGCTGTGACTTGCAGAGTCGAAGAATCATTACAACCTGTCAAGTTATTAGCTGAATATAATGGTGTATAGTTTAACTTGTGATTATGTGATTATTGCTGATCGTTGAAATTCTTCAGTGAAAAATCAATCATTTGTTGTTGAACCGTGCAGTTCCTAGAGAAACGTTGCGTGGTTGGTCTGTGTGATTCTTCTCTTTTCTGTTCTGTTAGGTGTGTTCCGACAACGAGTTTTGGTTGTGTGATTACTTATATGTAATCCTATTATCTTTTTAGCCATTATTTAAGTAGTACATGTAACTGATTAGCCATTGATGAATTTGTAACTCATTACTCGTTAACCGCTGTTTAATGCAGGGTGTTTTATAAGTGACTGATTTCTGTTTATCGTGGCTTTTTTGTGTCAGCTGAATTAAGATTGGTATTACGTACTCGGATGATTGATCATTGAGCTCACTTCTTGCCAGAATATATTTCATTTCGGGAATTTATTAGCCAATGTTTAAAGGGAAAGTATGGCTTCAGTAAGTTTTAAAGATGTTGCCAGTGTATAAGTTGAGGGAAAACACTAAGGTAGCTATTGATTATGTAGACAGCTTTAATTTCCAACTGTGCTGTCTTTTGAAATTATTGTCGTGTAAGTTACTGTAGTGTAATCATTGTGTAAAGTGTAATCATGATAATTTAGTAATCTTTGTTCACAGCAAAGTTTATTTGTTATTAAGTAAATGGTGTGTTGTATAGCTGTATGGGTAAGTTTCATAATGCTTTGATGATGATGGATGGGCATATGCATATGTGACCACTCATCTGAAGGCAGCTATGATGCTGTTGGCAGTGAAGTTTTTCTTTTACATTTGATGAAGAACTGTTAAGTATGAATTTTCTACTGCTGGTTTACATTCCACTATAAACAGCGGAAATTTTGTTGTTTTATTTGTGTTTTCAAGTGTTTTGTGTTGTGGTGTAAAAGCTTTAGTATGGATATATAATAATCTTATATATGCATCTGTACTCGTAATCATAATCGTAATCTCCACTCGAAGGCCAAGCGCAGGGCACCAGCCTATTCACGAGCTTATTGTATGTTTGTACAGTGGAACCTCCCTATATCTTATTTAATTATAAGCAGATTCTGGTTTCAAAATTGTAACTGCACACTGTAAATCTCTTAAACTAAGCTTGGGTACCAGATTATTCACAAGTAAAATTTTTACTATGGATATACTAGTCTATCAGAGATTGTCAGAGGGTTTGTCCAGAGATGCTGCAGGATGAACAAGATCTGGATACTATCGGACTGAAGAGGGAAAGAGACGGTGAAGCCATTATGGTGTGTGCGATACAATGTGGATTAGGAATATGGTTCCCATACATACTTTTGTTTTAGAATGTGACCTTGTTATAACGCAACACCATTTTATCCTGGTATTTGCTATATCTCCGATGGGTATCTTTATTGTGAGGTTCCAGAGTATCAGTCTAGAGCAGTACGTTGCCACATCTACTTCTATACAAATTATGTCTAACAAAGATAACTATTGAAGTGTGTGTCCTATATCCTGTTCAGGGACGTCATTTCAATTTTTTTCAGGGGGGGGGCAAGGACGTCATTTGCCTCATGATAAATCCAGCACTGTGTACCTAGTTCCTGCAGTGCCTACACCCTTCAAATGACGTTCCTGAATTTAAGTATCATTTTTTCTTTTTACCCCTTCTTCCTCCTTTTCTTGTTCTATCCTTTTCCCTTTTTTCAAAAATCAAGGGGGGCAAATACCCCCTCCCCCAAACGACGTCCCTGTATATAATATACAATCTATCTAGACTTGATATTTAAAGTTCCATTGTCTCATTAGGTTCTTGATACTTTGCATTGCATTAGGGAGAGTGTTCAGAGCACCCCTTCTGTCATTTCTATTGGTGCTTTTCTGTTTACTATCACCCCAATCAAATCAATCAAATCAAATATTTGTTTATTCTTGTAACCACTTGACACGACGCAATTGGAAACAATCATAGATAAGTAAAATATAATGAATAGAAATCTATCAGCTGTATCTCACTCATTTCAAAGCTAGTACAAGTTATGATATAAGACCCTCTTTATTAAAATTTTTTTCTCATTTTCAGTGGGAAGGGAAAACTGTGAGCCCGAGGGCGTAAAAGATAAGGAGTGGGTCAGCTCTCTGGGAAGTAAGGGCAAAGAACATGTTATTAGTTGGAGAGCACTGATTTAAATAGGCGGTCGTCAGCCAAGCGAGTGAGTTCATCTGCATTCTGGATAGACAGAGGAAGGAAATCCAATTTGCGCATACCGTACACTTTAAGATCCTATCGACTCTGTCTTTTCACCTTTACTGAGGTAACCCCACCATGAGGGGAGGCCTACATAATACAGGATAATGTGGTTGCCCTTGCTACATCATGCAGTGTTGGCGATGGAAAGCCATGTGTCCGAAGGACTCTCGGAGCATGGAGGGATAAAGATGAGGTCGGTAGGACTGCATCCAGATGTGACCCATCTTTAAATCAGAATGTATAGTTACTCCTAAGATTTTAATTGAGGAAACTCGTTCCGCCCCTCACGCGGCCCCTGGTATAATTTGGGGATAAGAGGCACTGCCCGCCTCTTTTTAGAAATAATCATCTTTGTTTTTGAAGGGTTTAGGCGAAGGTTATTATTTTTTGCCCAATCAGATACTTGCAAATTCTTCTCGAGCCAGAGAGATGTGAGATGAGCCAATCAGGAGATGTGTCGTCAGTGAATTTATCCATGTAATTAAAATCATGCGCTGGATGTAGGTCAGATGAGTTTGTTGCAAATAAGATTGGATCAATAGCTGAACCTTGCATAACACTGGAGTTAATATACAGTGGTACTGAGGCATTCCCATGATGCTTAGTGATACGACCCCTATTCATAAGATAATGATAAAGCCAGTTGAAATTTGGTCCGGAATATGAAGCTGGCTAAGTTTATGCATGGGCAGTTACCATACCGTATGCCTATGGTATGGTATCTTCAGATTTTCTTCACCTGCATGTGTTCCTCTGCTGTGTGTTTTTGTTTTGCACCATAATTCTCTTGCACCTGTTGCAATCTGCTGCTTTAAGTTCTTGGGTCTTATATGTGATGATGACAACAATGACAAGGTAACGGTGATTATGCTGAACATATGATAAGATTTTAAAGTTACGTAATCTTTGAATTATAAAGTTAACATAAATGTTTTGCATAGCACTATATTGGTTGAAGATAACTGCTATTGTATGCAACATTTCCCTACATTGTAATCAGTCGCACTTTACTATGAGAACAATGGTCCCATTGTTTTGGTCTGTCTTGTCCCATTTCTGGTTTTCTTTTGTATAGTCTAGTTTGATGTTACTTTGCTGTACAGATCATAACATTTGAATATATAACTGCATTATATGGAGTCTATGTCTAAGAATTGTTTACTTGGATTTGTTCTGTTTATACAGCGTAGGTGGTAATTTTTACTGGAATGTTTTGATTTTAGTTTGTAATGGAACATGCAGAAATGAAGAAAAGGACGAACAAAATTATTAAAATTGTTTTATGGTAGCTTGGTATCTGTCTATGTCTCATAGAGTGTCTGTTTCTTTCTCTTCCTTGCTCTTTGTCTTTGCGTGTGTTTCACCTACTGCTGTTAAATCTATGTCTCTTGATCTCTAAATACTCTCTTGTTTCTGTGTCTTCCTACTCTCTTCATCTGTCTCTGCCTTTGTTTCTATCTATACACTATTCACCAGCAGCCGATTTGTATTGCACAGGTTTTGGCCACTTAGCTAATATTTTCTGCTGTAAAATCAAACAGTTTTTGTAAAATTTAAATTATAATTATTTTCGAAATAAATTAATTAGCATTTGTATCGTTTGTCATACACTAATTCTTTCACAGATTGTGTGCTAGGTATTAGTAGTAGTCAGTATGTGGTGGTCCTGATAATTATGTATTTGACTTTTACAAAATGAGGAGTGGCAGTGCAACTACACATGCAAATAGCAGGATCAGTTAAGTTTCTGTAACAGGAAGCATTTGAGTCCTATATGTTCCTAAAATGTTGATTTTATTTTATTTGGGATTTATTGCACACCAATAAAAATCAATAAAAAATTACAGTCATTTAAGGAAAATATTAATAGTTGTCCAAAGGTCAACCAAAAACAATACTGCTAATAGGGTCTCCTAATTTCTTGTTACAGATTTCATGAAGGCATATCCAACAATTACATATTTCATCAGTTTTTGTTAAATTTGTAAGTGCAGTGTTACCTAAACCGTTTTTCAGTAAAAAGCCCATTGTGGCCAACAAGTAACACTATTTACAGTGTTTTACACTGTACTTAAGATCATTCTATAGGTGCAACAGGAAGAAATGAGAAAAATACAATGAAATACAGAATAAAAGCAGATTGGTGCACTGGTGTTGTGTCTTTCCAAAGCGAAACTATGTAGTAATTAGGTAATCTATTATGCATGTCTTAAATTGATGCTCAGTGGGTACATCTTTAAGTACAGATGGTAAGGACTAACACATGTTAACCAGCATTAACCAGAGAAATTGTTGGGAGTTTATACTAGCAAATTAGGATCCTGTCTAATCTAGTATGTAAGATGTTAATCCAGGTGTACGCATAGAAATTTAAAGGTTGACTCCTGTGTGTGATCAAGTATTGGGTCTTTTAGCTGAGGCACGATGCAGAACAGTTATTGGCTCGCATGCATTCCATGCTTTTGCTCGAAGGAATAGAATTGACTGCCACTCTCGCTTCGAGGCTCAAATTCACTTCCTACCTTCAAAAAGTGGCTCAATACTCATTATTTCTGCTTGGCTTTCAGGCACTTGTATATCTAACTGCATCTTCTCCTTTTAACTGACTATCCGTACCTCAGATTCACATTTCGGTGTGACCATGCGTGCATTGCAAGTTTAATTAATAATAATAATAATAATAATAATAATAATAATAAAAATAATAATTATCACTCTGCAACAGAGGACATTGTTTCATGTTACCTATTACAATACAATACAACTAAACATTTATAGCGCGCTTTAAAGACAAGTCTTGCATGAGAGTGTGTTGCGCTTCATTCCTAGTCATAGAACAAAGTAAATAGATGAGTCTTTAATTTAGATTTAAATTGAGCAACAGATGTGCATTGACGGACCGTATAGTTGGAAGACTATTCCATTCTATTATTAAATCTACACTGTTATAAAAGTAGTCTTGTTAATCGATCTATCTTTAGTTACATTTAACTGTACATTTATGTCTATAAGAGCTGCTCTTGCTATTTATTTCAAATTTTTATGTCATCGTAGACTATATATGTATTGCATGTGCGCTTCGGGGGCCCGTAGAGTAATGGATAACACACTGACGTGAACAGCAGTAGGTACCAAGATCGAACCCCCTAGACACCTGTAAGGTTTATTCAGCCTTCCACTCGCTAGGTGGCGGCGGTGATTAAATGAATACTAGGCCTTGATTGGTGCCGTATGTTGGCTGCCGCAAAAACAGTTATATTCGACTCCTGTAAAACTTATCATGTGCTTCTACTGCATACATGATGTAAGGCGCCCTGTGTGGCTGCCGTTTCTACTGTATGTATGTTCACTGTACAGCGCAGTGCGTTAGCAGGCGCTTAATTAAAGAAAAAGATTATTATTATTATTATTATTATTATTATTATTATTATTATTATAATATGCAAATAGAGACTTTTACTTACTTACTTTACTACTTTGTTTTAGAAAACGTTGCGACCACGGTGGTTGCAAGGTTGCAACCATGGTGATACAAACATAGTGTCTAATGCTTAGTGCACACAAAATACATACATTGTCAATGCAAAATTTCAAAATGGTCAAATTTCCCCAGATTTGGCCAAAAAATCCCCAGATCCCCAGACGAAGGCCGAAATCCCCAGATCTAGGGGAAAATCCCCAGCTCTGGCAACATTGACACCGACACACGACGCAGCTGTTCAGCCCGCAATTGGGGTGTTCCGTTTGGCTCTGACTCGTCTTTTAAGGAACACACTAATTCTATACTATAGGGCCTACTATGCAGATCTACCCCATTCTACCCACTAGCCTACCATATCCGTGGTAGATACCCGCAGGGGCGTAACTTTAGCCTAAAAAGTGGGGGGTACCGATACCTTGGTCTAAAAAGTGGGGATACCAATATCTTCTCCACTTTCGTGTTTCGCATGATAACCATTTTGAACATTATTCCCTGTCAGTATTCTCGTTAATTTTGGCTCTCGATTTACCTGTGTATATAAGCACTTTCATACTTTTGGCGTAGATTTCGTTCTCTGGGAAGGCACAATAATAAAATATTGATTGGCATTGTTTAAAAAGTGGGGGTACAGTACCCCCCCAGTCCAAAAAGTGGGGGGTACGAGTACCCCTCGTACCCCCCACAAATTACGCCTATGGATACCCGCATGATTAGACGCCACATTCCCTTTCTCAGGCTTTCTGTCATAATTTGTTTGCTAACGCCCTAGTCTCTAGGCCTATATATCCGTCTCGACTATTGACACTCGCTTCTTGCTGGCATTTCGAAAGCTAATTTGATGAAGCTTCAGAGTTCAAAATACTACGGACTGAGCGACCACTAAAACTCCAAAATACGAGCACATGTATACAGACCATTATATTATCGATACCTAAACCACTACTCTGGCTGCCCATAGAAAAGCGAACAACTCTCAAGACTGGGCTAACGGTATACAAGACTCTGCATTTCAGTCAACTTTATTACCTTCAGTGACAAGTTCAGTCCTTGCTAACTGCAAACACTTCTCTGAATCTCTGTAGGCCTACTCAACCTGGTCTTCTGATCACCCCTATAAACTGTGAAGTCTGCGAAGTCTGCTCTGGCCTCAGATCTTAACTAAAATTATTTTGGCGCTATAGAAGTTCTCAGATTAGATTAGTGTCATGTACCTATGCGCAGAGGTAACAATATGTCAAATTCGTCATACGACAGAAATGACGTCATCTGATGTCCCTTAGTTACATGACTGGTTGCTGTCTAAACCTCGCCATTGCGATCTTTGCTGTTCGTCTGCTAGGACGCTTGTCTGCTTTGCCCTGCTTCGTTTGCGATTGTTTCTGTGTGTTCGTGTGCCTTCCCTGCGGAAGTCTTGGGCATGGGGTCCGGAGATCGTAAGTTGACAAAAAAATCTTGTTTGTAGCAGCTCTTAATAATAGTTGAAACCGTTCCATGTTAGGTCAAAATTTTATTACAAGGACTAGCCTACTGGTTTAAGCTAAAATAGGCCTAATACTGACTAATGGATTATAGTATGGCCAGCGGAAAAGATGCTCAGATTGGCCATAAATGCAATATCTTGCGAAAAGTAAATTGACTGATTTTTAGTTTAAGCGAATTAGCCTAAATGACAGAAATATTTTGTACTCAGATCATTTGGTCAGACGAAAACTGTTCAGGCTTTGGCGCTTTTGTTAGAGAACAGTACTGCGGTCCCATAATACTTGGCGCGATCGATGAGTGCCGGATCCAATCAAATTGCAGATTATACTTGACATGATGATGTGATTGGTTCGTTATATATAAGAGGTCGTTGGATTGGCTACGGCTTTTATGGGCGAGAGGGAGTTATGGGAGTTTCGGTGCCTCTCGTCCAAAGATTAATTATTTCGTCCGCATTGCAAAAACTTTGTATTCTGGGAATTTGGAGTAAACGATTATGAGGCATAGAAGAATTATCATGCGAAAGAGCAAATAAAGACTTGTATATTTTTAAGTATCGGTGTACCGTTTGAATAATGATGAGTGAATGAATGACATGAGATATATAATTGAGCATCGTTGTACTGTTTAAATAACAATGAATGTATAACATGAGATTTCCATGCCTACGTCAACACGAATGCCGTTTAAAGTTTCAGCTTTTGAAATATAATTCTGAGGTCCTTTACCTTGTGCACACCAGGCATTATCTGGCATAGGTTGAATGCTCAAGAAGTAGCGTGGTACCACTATAAATTATTTATACTGTGGTGGTATATGGAAAGGTCAAAACACTGACAAATAAGAAGAATATGGGTGGCGGAAGCGCAATCAAGGACAAGGATGGCAAGTTGCTAGAGGACGCAGACGATATCAGGAAAAGATGGAAGGAATATGTTGAGGATTTATATATGGGAAAAAGTAGCCAAGAAGATCTCGGGGAAGAACAAACACCAAGTACCGATAACATAGGACCGGACATATTAAGGGAGGAGGTTCTGGCAGCTATCAGTGATATGAAAAACAACAAAGCAGAAGGAATAGATAATATCCCAATTGAAATACTGAGGAACCTGGGAGAGAAGGCAATGACAGAACTAGTGCGGTTATGCCAAGACATATATAACACAGGAGTTTGGCCGGAAGATTTCCTACAGACTATATTGATCCCGCTCAAGAAAAAGCCAAATGCAACAACATGTGAAGACCACCGAACTATAAGCCTCCTCACACATGCATCCAAGATTCTACTAAGAGTTATCACGAAGAGACTGCAAGCAAAGGCAGAAACAGATGACTGCTTGGGGGAGGATCAATTTGGTTTTAGAAAGGGAAGAGGAACAAGAGATGCAATTGCAGCAGTGAGGATACTAGCGGAAAGAAGCCTCCAGCATGGCCAGGACGTCTATGTGTGTTTCGTCGACTATGAGAAGGCTTTCGATAGGGTGGATTGGAGGAAATTAATGCATGCATTACGAAAAATAGGGGTGGATTGGAAAGAACGAAGACTTATTGGAAACCTGTACATGGGACAGAAAGTAAAAATAAGAATAGATGGTGAATACTCAGAGCCGGGAAGAATAGGCAGAGGAGTGAGGCAAGGATGCCCGCTCTCTCCAATACTCTTCAACATCTACATCGAAGAGCTTGTACGGGAGGCGATGGAAGAAGTGAACGAGGGAATAAAGGTTGGGGGTATGTTGGTGAAAGCGCTGAGATTTGCGGATGATCAGGCAATGTTAGCAAGAAGCCAAAAAGGACTGCAGAGAATGATGGATCGCCTGAATATGATCTCAGCAGAATACGAAATGAAAATAAATACCAAGAAGACAAAGGTCATGAGGATAAGCAAAAGAGAAGAAAAAGAAGTTAGAATAACCGTAAATGGAGTGGTCATCGAACAAGTTGAGAGATTCTGTTACCTAGGAAGTATGGTCACGAGGGATGTGAAGTGCCATACGGAGATAAAAAGAAGAATAGCCATGGGAAAAGATGCTTTCTATAAAAGAAAGGAGCTCTTGAGAGGAAAATTAAATAGGAATCTGAAGAAGCGAATGGTTAAGACGCTGGTATGGAGTGTGGTTCTATACGGATCTGAAACGTGGACTATAAGAGGGGAGGACATCAAAAGGATAGAAGCCTTCGAAATGTGGATATGGCGTAGAATGGAGAGAATCAGCTGGACAGAGCACAAGACAAATGACGAAGTACTGCAAATGGTGGAAGAGGAGAGATCCATGATGAGGACAATCAGAGAGCGTCAAAGAAGATGGATTGGCCATATAATGAGAGGAAATTCCCTGCTACGAGATATCATCGAGGGTAGAATGGAAGGGAAAAAGACAAGAGGAAGACCAAGAACGATGTTCCTAGACTGGACAATGAAGAGGGACGGCTACAGACAGATGAAAGCGGAAGCTCAACATCGAGAGGAATGGCGCCGTTGGACATACGAACCTGCCTAAGGGCAGAGAACCAAAGAAGAAGAAGAAGTGGTGGTACCTGGGATTAACATGCATGTGGTACTGACGATGCTATAGAAAATGGCATGCAACAAATTAAAAAGCTTTATATTTTCTATTACATAAACTGGCATCAGACGAGCTTGGATGTCTGTCATCAGGTGATTTTAATATTAATATTAAATATTAAGTAAAGTAAAAGTTTTTTTTAGCTGAGACAGCCAAAGTCAGGTTATTTTCTGGTAAGACAGAAAGAATTGCCTCAAAACTCACTGCTTCTAATTGAGTTTGAGTTTATTTATTGAGCTTGAATCGAATACATGACCAATCAATCATTAGTTTAAAATTTCACAGACTGAAATGCAAAGGAAATTCACTAAAAACTTATGTGAAGAAAAGCGTACTTGACCGTTCAGACTTGATACAGTTGCACTGGCGGCGATCTTGTTTCACATGTGGGGGGGGGGGACACTGTTGAACTGATCTGGTGAAAAGAGTTTTGAACTGATCTGTTCAAAAAAGAGGTCAAACAATTTTTTCGCGCTCACACGCGAAATCTTTTTACCATTTTTCTGAAAAAATTTTACGACCTTTTTTGGGGTTTCTTCAAATTGTGTGGGGGTTCAAATGCATGGTGTGTCCCTCCCACTCTTAAAGGTGGGGCGACTTGTCCTCCTTGACCCTCCCCCCCATGATCGAGGCCCATGTACAGTTGCAAAATACGATTCACGAGGATAGGAAGATGACTGGTGATTTCTTTATAATTATAGTGATTTCACTGCTTTTGCAATTTTTTACAATTACACAATAAATTAAAATTGTTGAACTGTGCTCGCCCCTGCGTTAGAGTCCAGTCCTTTTGTTCACATGAATTTTGTGGCTTTTATCTAGATGGAATTAGTGCTGTAAGGTATTGCATCATGAAAATTATATACCAAATTTTGTTTTAAGGTTTGTGTCTAAGCTTTGTTCAGTCGTAAGTTTGGAGTGTTTGAGAGTGGTTGGGAACAGTTCATGATCTTTTGGCAGCAATACTAATATTCTGCCTTGTGTTATAGGCCTGGGTTCCTGGATCGCTATCAGCATTCCAGGTAATCTTGAATTTATTTCTTATCAAATTTTCTCATCAAATGTTCAGGATGAAGCGGCTTTGTTTCTCTGCCTTTCAGATTCTGTGTCGAATTTTACTTGCAGGGACTTGCTTTGTATATTTATCTTAAATACGATTGGTGATTTAGATGGAAGGTGTGAAAATTAGATATCAAATTTGGTATTAATTTATTTGGGAAGTTCATTTTTTCCTAAGATGTGGTGGAGCGGATGTCAATGACATACAGATAGTGACAATTAATTCATGATTTTGAGGCAGATGTTGAAAGTCCTACTTTGCTTTTATGGATTTTGGACTTCCTTGCGGAGTTCAAAACCAATTAATCCCAACAGGGTGAAAACTGACTTCTTTTGTAGGAAATAATAATGTTGCTGAATAAAGTGTTGAGCTGTGTAATAACTTGAAATAGTAACAAGTTGCTGACTTTTACATTCCAGAATCCTGGGTGTCAGATGAATTCTTCAAAAGCCTTCATAATAAATTACTTAAAGATGAAAGAGATAATTTTGGTGCCAGAAATTATATTTTGAGCAACAATGAAATGTGGATTCATCTCTCTCGAACAGTCTACCACCAGGTATACTATCGCTTGCACCTTTCTTGACTTAGATACATTTGCTGGGTGATTCCTAGGTAACTGCTGGAGCACCCTTGTGACTTACCTAAAGGACACCGTACAAGTTTTCTCAAATATACATATGTACATACATTTCTTCAGATACTTTTCTAATAAATTATCTTAAGATGGAAAATTCTTTTTTGCAAGGAGTTATATAATTATCTTGAGTAGCTTTGAAAATTTATTCTTAATAGCAATACTAAATAGCTTTTTAAATTTTGTATTCAGAAACTTTCCAGGCCGTGAGCGACGAGGGCGAGGAGCATGAGACGGCATCAGACTGCAGCAACTCCGGTGTGTAATTTCTTGAAGAATTTTAAAAATGTGAATTCTTCAAAAAATATTTATTTGTTGGGTTACAGTGAAAAGTTTATTGTTGGTAGCAAAACTAAAAACTTGTATGTATTACAATCCAGGGACTAAGAACTTGAAGAAGAAGATGAAGAGATAATTTCTTCCAGAAATTATATGTGTGGCCGTTTTAAGCCCAGTAGCTGATTGGTTAGACTGCTTGGCCTGTAGCGCGGAGAGTATGGGTTTGAGCCTCGACTGAGGGGGTTATTGTGTAGGGACCTTGAGAAATCTTCACTCGCAGTTGCTTAGGTCCGTCGATGTTAATAATAATAATAATAATAATAATAACGACAATTTATATGGCGCTGTAACGCGGCCATGCCGCTACAAGGGCGCCTTACAACTCTAGCAGGCAGGATAGGCCTTAGCAAACAAATAAGGTTTGTTCTGTCATATGTTCGTTTGTGCCCTTCTGAACTTTGGAACGATGGCAATATTGAAATGCATTTGAACTGAATTAAGAATTTAGGATTTCTTACAAAAAGTTTTGAACTAGATTATTTTAGATGAATAGATAATTTCTTTGCCTGAAATTGTTTTCTACTAGCAAAGTACCGTAAAAGACTTTGATGTTATTTCAGACTCACTTTATGATTCCGCGGCAGAGGACTGTGGAGTCGTTGTGGAGTCGGTTGTGGTTCAGGAATGGGGTAATTGTGCACTGATTTTATAAATTTTCTAACAGTTACTTTGGAAAAATAATTGCACTGTTCTTCGTTCAACCTGATGTACTAGCAGCAATAACAAATAAAATAATTTATTATAACATTAACTACAATGATGACAAAATACTGTTGTTCTACACTTGGTCCATAGTTCAGAATGCGTTGAAAGCAGTTATATAGAAACTTTTCTTTAATTTGCATATTAAATTCTTTTTAGAAAAAATGACTAAACAGGAAATCTCCTTTAGCTGTTTAACTGTATTTTGTCTAACTGAAATTTGTATAGCACTGCTTCAATATGGTATAATCAAAATGATTAAAAAGAGCTGATTTTGTCTTATAGTTTGATCTGCAAATCCAACAAGAGACAACATCAATTATTGTACGTCCCAAACTGTGTTCCTATTAATTCCCGAAATGATGGAGGTGTGAGACTCTCCACCCGTCGCCTTATGCCGAGGCTAAGAAAATGAAGTTGCCAGCACTTCATGCCCATGTCTGGAAGGGAAAAATAGCAGTGCTACTTTTACGTCTTCTCAAACATAAGACTGCGCAACAGGTAAATTATTTTAAATCATGGCTACTTTCATCCTAAATAAACATGCAGTTTCGGGGGAAAGGCCGAGAGAACTGATCATATGTGGAGCATAAAGACCGCAGTTAATTTGCATGTTAAGCTAACAGCTGTGTGGATATTTATTTGCAAGCCGTTTACACGTAAATTAACCATGGTTAGGACCTCTTTTGAAATCTAAGCTTTGCGTCCATTTCCAGAAGGATGAAGTGCTAATGGGTACCAGCTGATCATTTATCCAATGTATGTTTGCCCATCTTAGTTCAAAATACTAACTGGACTTGGAATTCGCTGATTCTGCGAGCAGTGTATCAACAGTACCATGTCATTCTGTTACAGAATTATTATTAGGCGTACTGATGTCTGTCCATTTCGTTTTTTTTGGCCAATCCTGTATTGTGTTAAACAGTAAAGAAACCATCAAACCTGTCAAGAGTATTGTTTCAGCATGGCTGTTTGAATCCTCTGGAAGCCACATTCATAGCAATTTTGAGAGGTCCTAAACGTGCCCTATAAAATCTGAGATGCATAGATTGCTGCCAAAAAATGAGAGACCAGAATATATTAATAGAAATGACTGGGCCTGAAATTTAACGTGAGAAACTCGGGTGGCATTATTTGCTGAAAGAACTCGGTATTCGTGTGCTTTTTTTCATTCCAGTGTTATATTTTAGGAAAGATTATTGCATGAGAGTTTGTTTATCTGTCAAATGCTCTGTCAACAACAGCAAACTGCTTCATTTGAATTCCAGGTCGTATCCCCGAGTCAACGAACAGACTGACCACTGTTTTCTTCTTCCGCCAACCGGAGTGCCCCTTCGATCGAGAGGAAACCGACTTCGGTAAGTGTTCAATTTTCTTGAATTGAAATAATCAGTCAGTTGTATCATTTGTCATTCAACAGCCAGTAATAAAATATGTTACTTCTAACTGAAAATTTGCAGTAATCACAAGAATTATATCTTGCCACTTAAGGAAAACTCAGAAACACTTCTGACGCAAGAACATGAAATCGCGATTAGATTGGGTTTCAAGCTCTTTCGGAAAGAGGGAAGAAAAGATGGGTAGTGCATCTCGCTCATTTAGCTTAATTACGGAGTTGGCAAATTTTCTGCAAATTGCCACAGTTACACCTGTTGTAATTGCTGGCCACGGAGTGTCTTTCTTCCGTAATTCTGCCCCTGAAGAGAATGAGGTAACGTCGGATGGAAATAGTAGTGCAGAAGTGTTTCAGGTATTGTAAAGAACTGGGAGCAAAGTTTGTGCTAACTGATAGTTCTTGTTTTATAGAACGGGGCTTGAGGAAGTGCAAGTGGTAGCCTATTCCTGCAGTCTTCGATTCGTCATCCTCCCAGCAGTCTTCGAGTCGTCATCCTCCCAGCAGTCTTCGATTCGTCATCCTCCCAGCAGTCTTCGAGTCGTCATCCTCCCAGCAGTCTTCGAGTCGTCATCCTCCCAGCAGTCTTCGAGTCGTCATCCTCCCAGCAGTCTTCGATTCGTCATCCTCCCAGCAGTCTTCGATTCGTCATCCTCCCAGCAGTCTTCGAGTCGTCATCCTCCCAGCAGTCTTCGAGTCGTCATCCTCCCAGCAGTCTTCGAGTCATCATCCTCCCAGCAGTCTTCGAGTCGTCATCCTCCCAGCAGTCTTCGATTCGTCATCCTCCCAGCAGTCTTCGAGTCGTCATCCTCCCAGCAGTCTTCGAGTCGTCATCCTCCCAGCAGTCTTCGATTCGTCATCCTCCCAGCAGTCTTCGAGTCGTCATCCTCCCCGCAGTCTTCGAGTCGTCATCCTCCCAGCAGTCTTCGAGTCGTCATCCTTCCAGCAGTCTTCCAGTCGTCATCCTCCGCAGTCTTCTACCTACAGCATCCGTTTGGTTACCTACAGCTTATCCCCTCCGTCATTCTTCCACATCCATCCATCCATCCATCTACAACATCCCCATGGTTTACTATTCCTCCGTCCTGGTTTCTTCTAAAGTGCAGTGAAGGCAAAAGCGTCCCCCCCTCAGTTTTCCATTTATTTCCTTATCATAGTGGGTTCTTTGCGGGTTATATTGGTTTCCATTCGGTTTTCTTTATGGTCTCTCTCTCTCTTCTCTAGAACCCTTAGTGCGGATGGGTAGCTTTGTCGTCTAGAAGCAGTGCTATATAAGTTAGGGGGATTTTAGAATTAGAATTTAGTTATGATAAATGAAATCCTTCTGATCTTGAATTTCAGCAGACAGCTATGGTCATCTGTGTTTTAATTGTTATCATAACCATTCATATCCATTCATATTGATAACCATTCATAAATGATTCATCTCTGTCATCTGGCAGATGCGATTTATGTTTCATATCGCGTCCCATAGGACCCATTGGTATGTGGTGGGCACTGTTTTGTGGCGACAGTCAGTGGTGGCGACGATCGGGTGGTGGCAACGGTCGGGTGGTGGCGACAGTCGGGTGGTGGCGATCGGGTGGTGGCGACAGTCGTGTGGTAGCGACAGTTGGGTGGTAGCGACAGTCAGGTTTTAGCGACAGTCGGGTGGTAGCGACAGTCAGGTGGTTGTGACACGCAGGGGTCGTAGCGGTCCTGTATTTCCTGTAATGTCCTGTATTTTTTTACTTGTGCTGTAAAATCCTGTATTTTTGCAAAAGTGTCCTGTATTTCCTGTATTTTTAAAAAGTCAGATTTCACGCTCTTTTTTGTCACAAATACATGATATTTATAATTTGTTATTTTATTATATTTTTTGCTTTTTACTTATAATACAGAGTAGTATAAGTTACTGCAGAGTAGTATAAGTTAAGAATAATACCAGATGCCACCAAAGATGCTGATCAAAGGATGTGCAAACTACTGGAAATGGCTAATAAGGAAACATCCTTGATTATGGGAGACTTAGCTACAACTATGTCAGAAGTAAGCAGAGAAGGAAAGACATGATAGGGCCATTCAAAAAGGAAGATGGAAAGGGAGAGATGATGTGAAAGCTGCTGAAGCACTGAATAAATATTTTAGCTCGATGTTTAGAAGAATTTGGAAGTATCCCAGAGCGTAAGCAAACAGACTGTGGTGAAAAGGTATTAACGCAGGTAATGTTTAGTAAGGAAAATGTGGTGGAACAACTGAAAAGGCTAAAAACTGACAAGAATCCAGACATAGATGAACTCAATTCAAATTCTAACATGAAGTGAAAGAAGAAATTGGAGAGGTATTAGCCCAGATCTTCAATAAATCAATGCAGACTGGAGACGTACCATGGGAATGGAGGGATGTTCTCATAGTGTCATTGTTTAAATAGGGAATTAGAAGTGAACTAGGGAACTGCAGACCAGTCAGCTTAACCAGTGTGGTGTGCAAGGTCATTGGAGAGAATTATTAAGGATAATCTCGCAGAATATTTTAATGGGCATGCTATTATAAATGGCAGTCAACATGGATTCACCAAAGGACTTTCATGTTTGACAAATCTGCTGGCTTTCTTTCAGGAGGTGTATGAGAGGATTGACGAGGGAAACCAGTAAATATAATTTACCTAGACTTTACCAAGGCATTTGACAAAGTACCTCATGTAAGACTTGCCAAAAAGTTACAAGCAAGTGGGATTAGAGGGCAAGTACAAACATGGATTCAAAGCTAGTTATCAGAAGACAAAAGGCGGGCATAGGAAATAGACACAGTAACTGGACGACAGTGCTAAGTGGAGTGCCACAAGGATCAGTGCTTGGGTCACTGCTGTTTGTACTTTTTATCAATGACATAGACGATGGGATTTTATCTAAAATTTAAAAGTTTGCAGATTATACAAAACTATGTAGAGCAGTGGATGATGAAGAAGAAGCAGAGATAGCCTACTGCGGGAAGATCTAAGAAGAATGTTCAGATGGTCACAAGACTGGCAAATGCTCTTTAATTTGGAAAAGTGCTCAGTAATGCACATGGGGAAGAGAAATAACGAGTTTTCATATGAAATGGGGTAAGGTATTGAAAGTGAGTGAGGAAGAGAGAGAGAGAGTTGGGAGTGATTATGCACTCTTGTGCAAAGCCTTCAAGGCAATGTGCTGAAGCTGCAGCATCGAAAAAGGCTGACTCAACTTTAGGTATGACAAGAAGGACAATAGTCACCAGAGACAAGGATACAATACTGAGGTTGTACAGATCACTGGTTTGGCCACAATTGGAATACTACATCCAGGTATGAAATCCATACCTGAAACAAGACATGGAAAAACTGAAGAAAGTGCAAAGAATAGCTGAAAAAATGATTTGGGGGCTACAGTTTTGAGGAAAGGTTGAAAAGGTGTGGACTAACTTCGTTGGAGAAGAGGAGTAGAGGAGATCTATCAATCAATCAATCAATCAATTTTTATTGCAATGATATAACATACATCAGTTCAACATTATGTTACAAGAAAACGTTGACAAAGGGAATGCCCAAAAGGGATGGAAATCCCGCTAATAGGGACACCCAATTTGTAAGTTAATTACGTTGAAGATAGAGGTTCGATTGAGAGACACAGTGATAAGCTTAACTAAGTGATTAAACAGAGGTATTCATAAGCATACAAAAACAGTGCACAGTGATTTGATTATGAACATTATAGTCTTAGATTAACAGTTGCAAGATGGCATGTAATCCAGTGTAAATCAGTTCCACGAATTGTCATTAATTAATCCATCCGTTAATTGAGAACGCAATAGTTTTTTAAAAAGATGAAGATTTGGTACCAGTTTAATATTTGTGGGAACACAGCTCCAGATCAGGGGACCATTGTATTTAGTTGAGAAACGGCGAATATTTGATCTAGCAAAAATAGTGCGATAGGATTTTGCTGCTCTGGTATTATGAAAGTGATAGTCAGCACCAATGTTGTAATAATGAGTAAACCTTGGGGTAAGAGGGGGCATGGGTGAATTGATACATAAAGATGGCTGTCTGAAAGTATCTTATTTGATGGAATTTGAGCAGTTTAAGTTCTAGAAAGATAGGGTCAGTATGTGAACAGTAAGGTACCCCAGCATTTATTCGGATTGCTCTTTTCTGTAGCGTCACCAGTTTTTTTACTCGGGATTCATACGTAGAGGCCCATATCATGTTACAGAACATTAAGTACAGATAAATTAAAGAGTAATATAAAGTAAGGCGAATACAGAGGTGAAGTAAAAATGATGCTCGACCAAGTATTCCAACTTTTTTGCAACCTTGGCCGTTATAATTCTGATGTGTTCTTTCCACGTTAGATGACTATCAACAACTACACCAAGGAACTTTGTGGAATTTTCTTGAGAGATTGGAATATCGTTTATGTTTACTAATGCAGCAATATTTTTGGGGCACATTTTCCTGTGGGATCTAAATATAATAAAATTTGTTTTTTGCAAATTTAAGGAAAGCTTATTTGCAGTAAACCAAACCGCCACTGCCACCAACTCAGCGTTAACAGTCTGGATTAGAGATTGGTAGGATCTATTAGAGTAAAAAACATTTGTATCATCAGCAAATAAAATGAAGGATAGAATAGAGGAAGTGTTGGGGAGGTCGTTTACATACACAAGGAAAAGTAGAGGGCCAAGAATTGATCCTTGGGGAACCCCATATTTAATTAATTCAAAGTGAGATATAATACCGTTGATAGATACACATTGGGAACGATTAGTAAGATAACTCTTAAACCAGTCCAATTGAATCCCTCTAATTCCGTAAGTTGTTAATTTTTGAATTAGGATTTTGTGATTTACGGTATCAAAAGCCTTAGCAATGTCAAAGAATATACCAATGGAGTATTCATTTTTTTCAAAGGAAGTAGAAATTTTTTCATACATCTCCATTAGGGCCATAGACGGTGAAAGGCCAGCCCGAAAACCATATTGAGATGGTCCCATACTTTTAGTCTTTACAAGAAATGTATTAAGTCTGTCATACATAATCTTTTCATAATATTCTGAAAAAATTGGGAGGATAGAAATTGGTCGGTAATTTGTAGGTTCATCCTTTTCACCCTTTTTAAAAATTGGTATAACTTTTGCTATCTTGATTTTCTGAGGAACAACACCTGAGGTAAGAGAGCAGTTTATAATTTCGGCTAGTACAGGGGCAATGAACGAAAAGGAGGCAGTAACAATTTTAGGATTTAGATCATCTATACCAGTGCTATCTATGCGTAGGGTGGAAGGAATGGCTAAGCATGAGTAGCTCCTCTGCAGTGGTAGGAAGTACTCCAAAGTACTCTAGTCGAAGCTGATAAGATTATTACTGGAAAGGAGGCACTACAGTGGGAGAGGTTCTTTGAATTAGCACCAAACAAGACAACTCATGGACACAGGTATAAATTTTTTAAGAAGCTGAAAGGAACATTAGGGCAGAAATTCTTCAGTGCGAGAGTTGTAGACCTGTGGAATGGTTTGATGATAGAATGATCACACTATCTCAGTGAACACTATCACAACTTTTAAGAAGAAGCTAGGAAAATTGGGCTATTAAGAATTCCAGGTTAATTTGCAGTGGTTCTAACATAGACTATATGTCTTCTGAACCACTTAAAACTCTTGTTATGTTATGTATGTTATGTTAAATGTTTCCGAATGTTGTCTGTGCAGACTGCAGAGTAATAATTAATTTAGCACATAACCTCATTTAATGCACACAAAATTTGTCTGCTAACTAGGTTTTTTACCGATTCATCCCATTTGTCATAGCACAAAGAAATAATAGTTGACAAAGCAGAACTAAAATTTAGCAGTATGATGATGATGAGGAAACGCTTTTGACTGACTGGCACTATGCAGTAGAAGCAAACATAAATGTGTACTGGGTATTTTTTATTATAATGTCCTGTAAAATGTCCTGTAATTTTATTTGTTGTGTCCTGTAAAATGTCCTGTGTTTTTATGACAACCTGCTACGACCCCTGTGACAGTCGTGTGGTAGCGACAGTCGGGTGGTGGCGACAGTCAGATGGTGGCAACAGTCAGGTGGTAGCAACAGTTGGGTGGTAGCGACAGTCAGGTGGTAGCGACAGTCGGGTGGTAGCAACAGTCGGGTGGTAGCGACAGTCAGGTGGTAACGACAGTCAGGTGGTGGCAACAGTCGGGTGGTAGCGACATTCGGGTGGTGGCGACAGTCGGGTGGTGGCGACAGTCAGCTGGTGGCGACAGTCGGTGGTGGCGTCGGTGGTGGTGGCGTTGGTGGTGGTGACGTCGGTGGTGGTGGCGTCGGTGGTGGTGGTGGCGTCGGTGGTGGTGGCGTCAGTGGTGGTGGTGGCGTCGGTGGTGGTGGCGTCGGTGGTGGTGGCATCGGTGGTGATGGTGGTGGCGTCGGTGATGGTGATGGCGTCGGTGGTGGTGGCGTCGGCGTCGGTGGTGGTGGTGGCGTCGGTGGTGGTGTCGTCGGTGGTGGTGGCGTCGGTGGTAGCGGCGGTAGTGGTGGTGGCGTCGGTGGTGGTTTGGGGGGAACTGTGAGGTGCCTCAATTGTGGTCATCGTAATCGTAAACTCCAAACTTTTAAAGCTAAGCGCAAAGGGAAACCTCCTGCCAGCTTACTCGTAAGCGAGCGTTGCGTCGTCGTATCAGGGGGGTTGTCCAGAGGGTGAAGGGAAGGGAAAGGAAGGGAGTCCAGTGGAGTTTCAAGTCTGGTTGACAGGGAGCCAGAGAGGGGGGGCAGAGCAACTGCCATGGAGGTTTTCGTTGAGTATGGAGGGCCGGGAACGTGGATGATCGGATGGATTCGGGCAGGGGTTCTTGAAAAGGGAATCTTCAAATTGCAATGGAAACTGGGAGTGACGAGTAACGGAGCCTGAGGGTAATGCAGTGTAATGTAATTTGGCGGTATTTGTGGAGGAGATGAGACTGCAATTTTCAGAGGATGTTCGTTCCAGAGTTGAGGTGCAGCGTGGCATATGCATCGGTTGGTGAACTTACCCGTGAGTAGTGATTGCGGGATGGGAGAGAGTGAGATAGTAGGACAATCGGGTAGAGCGGAATGGTGAAGAGTTTGCAGAGGTACTGCGACTGGGAGGGTTGTAGGCAGTTGTAAGGTTAGCGATGGGACTTTGAAGTGGATGCGATTTAACTGGTTATTGACCGCTTTTTATTCAATGGCCAGACTTTTATGTTTTACATACTGAGTCCTTGTAATGAAAGTGCATCAGGACCAAAAATGTGAGCATATCTTTATTGGTTGTGAGATATTTTGGTGACCTTTTAAAATGACGCTGAGCACATACAAGTCAGAATTTTACTAATTGACTGTCTTGTTCTGTAACACGTCATTGTAATATAAACAGCTGTGCAGTGCCAAAACTACTGGTCACAGTGACATAGTATCATAGCGCCAATGTCGTTTGATGGATGTCGGTATCTGACAGTGGTGAATACTGCGAAAGTCCATTCTTCCACCTCCTCTGCTTTGGGATGCTTTCGACGGTGTGATCCATGTGGTCAAATCTCGCCTCTGACGGTATGCAGGCTCCATGCTTGTGGTCTGGGCTGATTGAATATCTCAGGAGACATGCATCGACTGTTTGCCATGTTAATTCCAAGAGATCAAGTTTCTCAATCTCTTTGAAAGGACTCTGTCTGTGGATCATCCAGCATTGTTAACTGATGGACTGACCTCAGGAATGAAAAGACCGGCCACGACCACTTCGTGGTGCGGATAGAGATCCGGTAGGTTGCAATGGTTTGGTCAACACAGTGGACACCACCCATGTATCTGTTGTAGGCCACACGTGGCTGAGGGACACAGATGGCCTTCCTGTTCTTGTTTGACCAATGCCGTTCTTGACCCAGTGGCGCTGCGGAATGACAGTTTGATGCCAAATAACAATATTGAACTATGATGACCCCAGATATAAGGCACCTTTTTTCTGTTTCAGCAGTGTCCTTGGATTTTTCAGCGGTGCCCTTTTGATTCGATTCAAGTGGATAGCCTTAAGTTGCGAGACTAATAAGCACAGGTAAAGCAGTGAATAAGTTGTCAAAAATTTTAGAAATATTTTTGGCTCTGTGGCAGTTAAGATATCCATGACAACAGAGCCAGCCATTTCAAGTTCTGGAACGCTGTATCCGGTAGACGTGCCTTGGTATGACTCGCCTTGGATAAGACATCCAGAAGATTTGGCCAGAGACCACATCATACATCCGAGGTGGATGGGTTTGCCGTGTATATGCTGCTTTGCCCGATGCCTTCCATAGTAGAAATCCTCCATCGATTCATGGCTGTGACCAGGGCTGTAGTGGTAAAATTAGAGGTGAGTATATGCTACCGGTTAGTTTTCCGAAAAATATTACAGGTGAGTATACGCTACAGTATTTTGTGAGTATATGCTACAGTATTTTAATATAAATGAATATAAATAGTTTGTGAGGTGAGTATACGGTCTCCCCTGGAGGTGAGTATACGCTGTTACCCGCGTATACCCTCGACTACAGCCCTGGCTGTGACATGGCTTGAACATCAACCACCGGTCTTTGAGGTGAGCAAGAAATTGTCTCACCTTGGCAAACTTGTCATCTAGCTTGAGAGCCTTATTGGTTACAACGTCCAGGTAATGCAACACAGCCTCAAACTCTTCTCGGCATGGCTTTTGAGATGGCTGCACGCACTACATCTGGCTGCTGATCCCAGGACACGTGCCTCTTTGGGAGAATGGCACAGAATGTGACGAGGAACAATTTCGTGTTTTCATTGGTTAGTTCAACGCAGTGATCACCTTTGTGTTGTTTTGCATGTATACTTCTCATTATTTATGACCAGGAGACTAATAACATCATCATCATCACCAAAGAAGAGTTCAAACAAGTCAGCAGGGCTCCAGTCACGGTTTAAAAACCTGGGTTTATCTGCACTTGGTGCGGGTAAAGCCAGTTCGGATACACTCAGTGCCGTGCCAGCACATGCTGAATCCTCAGATGTTGATCTCCACCTCTCCATTTCCAGGTTGACCGTTCAGCTTCGAACTCATTTTTCTGTCGTTTTGGAGCAGCAGATGAGGTGGAAGTAAGTTGAGTCATAGGAGCATCTTCATCTGAACTGTCCGTTGAATCTTCACTTATAGTGTTGCCTATCATACCACATGCCGCAATGAGCGACGAGCTCCGTAATTTTGTCCATTGGTGCCGCAAAGAAATCTGGAGCCATTGGATTGCCCTGTTGCACCCCACTTTGAACTGTTCACAATTCGGATGTTTTCACTTCTATTAGTACACAACTCGTGGTGCCGGTATATAAGGCCGGTATCCGAGCCTGACAGTCTTGAATCATGGTCGGGAGGTCCAAGCGATGTAGTAAGCACCAGAGTCCACGTAAGCAATCCAAAGTTGTTGGTACTCATGCAGGTTATGGACGAGAGTGTTTAAGGTGAAATCCTGTCTGTTGTGGACCTGCGTGGAGTGAAACTACCGTACTTTTGCTCTTGTCTTTTATGCTTCAGGAGCAGATCCTTCACACATCATAATACCTTCCATGGGACAGACAGAACAGTAATGATTCCTTGACAGTTTTTACATTGCCTCGTCTTACCATTGCCTTTGTAGAATGGGAGTTTTAACTCCTCTTCTCCAGTCCTGCGTGAGACACAAGCCGGCACTCTCCAATCTCGTAGACTATTCTTGTACGATCCTGCTGTAAATGCCCTGCACTTTGCCATTCTTCAGAGCCCGGATAACATCAGCAACTTCTACCTCTGAAGGCGTTCCCAAGCTAATTTCTGAGTTATCAATCTCAACCCTGGAATCATCCTGATGCTTGTGATTGAAGGCTGGTGGGTGGTTGAGCAGTGAATTATAATGCTTATGCCACCTTGCCAGTTTTGCCTCTTGGTGCATAAGCTTGTCCCATCGAAGGCTGAGATTGGGCTGCCAATCCTTTAGTAGAAAGCATTCACGTAGCATCTTTGGACCAGACTCTTCTGCCAGCTTAACCTTTTCTGTTGCTCACTGCTGCTTATCTGCTTATTTCTTGCACTCAGTGTTGCAAGAATAGTAACAACTGCTTGGTGATCTGGGTCGTACCCCAGTCTGCACGAGACTACATTTAGCAATTATCATTGTGTGATGAATCAAGACTAATAGAAGAAAATGTCAAGCCATAATTATAGATACCCCCAAAAAACTCATATATTTGCATGGACCCAGCCTAAGCAGGCTTTGGGCCAGCTACCCCCATGCAATTCTATAGTATATAATAGCTACACAGAACTCCAAAGTAAACTGTTTTATATAATAGCTAAGCTGTAAAAATAGATTAATATTTTTCTTGATGGGTGGCATTTTTGGATTCCAAAAGTTTGCAACTTGAAGTGTTAAATGTAAAATCAAAACTTTGAAAACTTTTTGCACAGATATTTATTTATCAACATCAATCGGCCGCATGAAAAGAAAGACTGAATAACTTGATGTGATTTAACCCTTTCGTTCCCAATGACTCCAGATTAGATTTAATATAATACTGAATCTTTTCAAATAGGCTAGCGTAATTTCATCTACCTAGATGGCGCTACAATAATAGTCTCAACATTGGCGATGTGCGACTAATCTCCTTGTTTCCTTCGACAGCCATATTTCTTTTGCAACAAAAGATATCCAAAGGTAAGCTAAGGGTTATGTTGCTTTTATGTATATGTTTTATTGTGTCAGATGAGTTGTTGTGTTATTTAACAAAATAATTACAGAGAAAAGGTGAGTTTTGAGCATGACTCCATTGAAGTCAATGGACATCAAAGGTTGAAATCAAGTATACGATTACATTTCTTGCTGTTTCAGTTTGACTATTTTGACTCAACAGGAAATATTAAAAGTGTTTCTCCACTTACTGAGAATAACTTATGATGCAATTTCTTCTAATTTTAATATTTTAAAGGTATCAAGATCGTGGATTGTGATGTGGAATGGCGCAAAACAACACTTGTGGTTTTATTATGAGTTGCAGATATTGGGGAGGGGGATAGATGAATGATAACACTCTTGCATGAAGAACATAAAATCTTGAAAGATGCAGTTTGATACCCATAAGCCCCCTCTAGGTCGAATCAGCCTTCCACTCCCTAGGGGCAGCAGTAAAATGAGTGGGCGCTTAACAGGCTGCCAAGACATGTGTCAATAAGACCTTGATAATTCTACCGGCATGTTTCAATGTAACTTACTGTGGTTTGTCAGTGAGCTTGTGAATAAACATGAATATATTATATATTATTTCAGATCCAGAAGCGAAAGAGTTGAAGAAAGAGGGTCGAGGATCTGCTGATGTAGCTGTTGATGCTAATTCTGGTCTAGCTGTGGTACGGTACCCACACTGCTATGGAGCCAGTGACCTCAATCAAGGTGGAACTATAAAACAACACAAGTATATAACAACATCCCATGTCCAGCTATTGTGAAAGAATATAATGAGCACTCCCACTTCAGGCAATGGATCAGGAAGACCGACTTGCCGTAAGAAGAGATCTGTAATTCCTGTTGCCGGTGATGTGTTGCGGTATGAAAGCAACGGACATTTTCCAGCTCATTCGGAACAAGAACAGAGATGCAGTGTCAGTCTGTCAGAGATGCAGTGTCAGTCTGTCAGAGATGCAGTGTCAGTCTGTCAGAGATGTGTCAGTCTGTCAGAGATGCAGTGTCAGTCTGTCAGTGTATTGTGGGCACGAAGTCCATCAAGTGCAACTGTGTCAGAGGACAAAAACTGTTTTCGTACTTGTCACACTTGTTAATGATGACTCTACAATTGCTTATTGCAAAACTTATAAAGCGCCTCTACCCAGTGCCCACTAATCAGAGGCACTCCCAGTGCGAGAGTCCTCTGGAATAAAGGCAAGTTTTAAGACAAAGAAAAGCTGTGGCAGGACCAACAGATAGTAGTGCAGCCCGGACTGAAGGAGGAAGCTGATTCCACAATGAAGGGCCAATACTAACAAAGGAATGAGACTGGGCCATTGCCGTTCTCACTCAGGGAACAAATGAGTCATGTTGATCAGAGGAACGAAGAGGATGAAGGGAGCCACCTGATGCAGGAAGACATATTGAGTCACAGAGGCATTTAGGAGCAAGTCCCAGGTAAGAGAGAGAGCATCAATGCGACCAATAAGGGGAAGCTGAGCAGAAGGGGGCCAATGCATGCAGGCCTGGGCGTCATCAGCATAGAAATGGCCAGTGGTTAAATGTGTTACAAAGATAGATGAAATATCAGCTGTATAAAGCAAGTAAGGGAGAGGGCCAAGTACTGATCTCGGGGGTGGGGGGACCAAACTTGAGAGCAACCTAGTGTGTTCTGGAGTCACCCAAGATTATCATTTGTGTGCGGTCTGTGAGATAGGACCAGAACCAAAGAAGAGAGGAGCCCCTAAGACTACACGAGGATTCGAGACGTTGCAGGAGGATCTCATAGTCGACCATGTCAAAGACAGCAGATACATCAAATAGTGCAAGCAATGAGATCTGAGATCAGTCGATCGCAGTGTAGATATCAGACAGGAGAGATAAGAGAACAGTTTCAGTAGAGTGATTTTGTCTGAAACCAGATTGATATGTGGGAAGAAGTCCAGATTGTTCAAGATACGGAAGAAATTGCAGAGATGGTCTTGGAAAGAAGGGAGAGAATAGAAATTGGGTGGTAATTGTGGCAAAGATTAGGATCCAACTTATGATTTTTGAGGAAAGGGAATACCAAGCCCGTTTCTGCGAAGAAGGGAGTTACGTACTTAATTTCATTTGAATGATGATGATTTCATTGTAGTCATTAGAAGAAATATGTCCAAAATGTAATTCTTGCTTTCAGATCATTGTATGTGTTTCACACTATGTTACTGGTTTAAACGCAGGATAAAATATTTTTTCATTAATCAAAATAAATTGGGAGTGAAAGGGTAAAAAAATAATGAAGTAATATTACTGTCCTTTTAAGAAAAGAGGTCATTAACCAGTTAAGGACGGGAGTGAAACAGGGATGCTCGGGTGTCCTGGTGGCTCCCATCCTCATATCACTCCTCTGGCTGAAAATCCCTGAGCGAATCCACTTCAAAGTCCTATCGCTAACTTACGACCCCGTCCCCCCAGTTCTTCCTCTAACCCCGCAGCTAAGTAACTGAAAGCTGTTGAGAAGTCAGGTCTTGACGCCGTCCCCCTCTTTGATGAAGTGCAGAAGACCTGACTGTCAAATTATATTTATTTAAAGTGTGTATTGCAGTAAATTAGTGACTTACCTACCGATATGGTTTATGGCAGACTAATCCAAGTTATCTAGAACGTCTCCTTTTCCTTTGATGCTGTTGGTTGAAGGCAATTTAGTGCCCAAAACCAACAAATATTCCTTGTTGGAAATCATTTTCTCTTTTGGAACAATTTCTGAGAATGAGTTTCTTGGCGTTTGGATTTGAGAGAGTGAAACGGAATATTGTTGAGAAGGAAGACGATGAATGCAAGAAAAGTTTTGAAAGCCACTACATTCTGACATGCGTAATGAGAGTCGAAGCCAGTCAGAGCAGGACATCAAACCCTTTGAACAGTGGTGAGTGCATCGTGTATTCTGCTTTGATACTTTTAGACAACAGGTTGCTTTTTCTTCTAAAGATGAACAATTTCACGTATTTTGGCAAAACCATGAAATGTGAATTCTGTCTTTAACACCAGAATGTGTAGAACTTGAAATATCGAGAAATGCATAGACTCCAATGACGAAGGCAAAGAAAACCTCCAGAAAATCTACCTTGAAGTCTTGAACCTAGTGAATGTTAGCAGTTTCTGCTTATTACAGCAAAGTGTCTAATGTTATATAAGAATTAATGTTCCTAAATATTGCATGATTCCGGAAGAAGGTCAGTTTTAATAATGATGTTCCAAGTTCTAGTTGTTTGAATATAATTTCAATTCAGACTATTAAAATTGGTTGTATGATTTAATGTGTAGATTCATCTGAGGATCACAAGTCAACGGATGTGTTTCCGTGCAGCAGTACAGTAGAAGGATGCGATCGGTGTGAAGAGACGTTCTCCAGTGTTGGCGTTTCATCCTTAAGAAGTTGCCCTAGTTCAAATTGTTCTGCCAGGAGATAATGATGACACAAAATTTAGGAGCTTCAGAAGTCAGTTTTTCCAATTATTGTATTGTATCGTATTCGGACATTTAAAAAGCACTTCTAGCGTCAGAGCTAAATCAGAAGCGCTTCCAGTGCGAGAGACCCCGAGAGAAAAAAACAAGTTATAAGAAAGGCAAAGGAGGAAGAGACACTACCAGCGAGAATAGAGGAAGGAACAGAAGGAGGAAGCTTGTTCCAAAGCACAGGGCCAATGGAAGCAACAGACCTGGATTGTGCCAAGTCCTGACACGGGGAACTAGAAGGCCCAGACGGTCAGATGAATGAAGAGACGCAGCAGAGGGAGGGCAAAGAATTAAATCACATAAATATTTAGAGGCAACACCAAGCTGAGCCTTAAAGACAAGAATGAGGACTTTGAATTGGATGTGGGCAGAAAGCGGGAGCCAGTGACGTTTTTCAGCCATAAAGATGGTGATATGAGAGCTGAGGAAGACGGGCAATCAGTCTAGCAGCAGCAGTTTCGTAGACACCTGAAAACCTTACTTTTTGCCGGTGCTGGCATTGATGCGGGTTGAGAGCGCCGCTGATCTGAGTGGCGCTTTATAAGTGTTCGGTTACAATTACAGACTGAAGAGGCGTAACATGGACCTCGGGAAGACAGTTATATGACGGTTTGCAGCAGAGATTTTCATCCACCGAGATTTCCATCTAGAGGATGCTATTATCTTACACAATACAGCAAGGCCAAAAGATCCTGTGCAAAGGGTTCATACATAAAGGACGTCCGCAATGAGTGGAAGGAGGGGTCATTAAAATGTGAACAAGGGGAGGGGGTCATGACCAGTACGGACGTCCGCATCACAATTTCAAAATCTGAAAGTTTGGTAAACACCTCCTTTTTCAACCTTTCCCAAGAGACGGAAAGGTCAGTGAAGTGATTGTCTTTAACTACATGCCGTGTACTAGAACTTTAATATACTGTGCGCTTGAAAACTCTAAAGGACTAACATGGTCACTGAATATTGAGTTTCTTCTTGATTGCCTCAAAGAGGGAGGAAGTTTTGTTCTGACAGGCTAATATTTCATCGTTCAGGACAGAGGGGGACAGGAATTGTAAGAGCTATGTAAATGTACACGTTTTATGTAGTGACCATTCATTGGCTTTGGCTTTGGAATTGTAAGAGCTATGTAAATGTACACGTTTTATGTAGTGACCATTCATTGGCTTTGGCATGCGGACTCCTGCAAAGGGGGCGGGTAAGGTGAAACGCAGACAAGGGGGAAGGAGTCCAAAGTAGGTCATATTTTGCGGACGTCCTTTATCGAAGGGCGCTGTTTGGAGAAAGACGTGTTGCATATCTGTGCAAATATTGGAATGAGTAATTCTGAAGCTGCAGATTTTTGCTTGAATATTCTGTTTAAAAGAGTGGCCAAAATTTACAGACATTATTAATTTGTTGGAAGTTCTACCTGTTTCATCTGCCAATAGTTCTAAAGTATTTTTGTAGACTGAAGTGAGTTGTGTAAATTATGTTTTATGTTTTTTATATGCACTTATTTAGATGTGTGATCATTTTAATTAGTCTTTGTTGTGTAAATAAATTAAAAGAGAAAACTACAATATTATGAGTCGTTAGTTGTTTTGTGTGCGACGTTTTAACAACATCAGATTTTGACCTGCTTTCGTAACTAACACACAAACTACAATACTCCCAGCCAAAGTACCTTTGCGAACTCTTCACCATCCAGCCACTGCTTGATCATCCTACTATCCCACTCTCTCTTGCCTAAGTTCAACAACCGGTTCTGCACCTGGTTCTGCACCTCAATTATTGTGGAACAGAATTTTCCTCTGAATTCTGCCAATCTCGGTTCGTCTGCAAATACCGTCGTCTTCCTCAGGTTGCGTTACTTATCACTCTCACGTTTTCCACGCAATTTGGAGCCTCACTCTTTGAGAGTTCCTACCGAATTCACCCGATCGTCTGCTTTCCTTGCCTTCTCATGCTCAGCGAAAACCGTCATGGCGGCTGCCCTGTCTTCGCTCTCTGACTCCCTGTCAACTGGACTTGGACCTCCACTGGGCCACTCTCTGGGCAGCTAATTACCTCTGATACGACGGACCGACGCTCGTGAGTAAGCTGGTGCTTGCGCTTAGCTTTGGAGTTTACGGTTGGCACCTCAAACGGGGATTTTTTTGGGATGGTGGCGGCGTCGGTAGTGGTGGTGGCGGTAGTGGTGGCGGCGTCGGTGGTGGTGGTGGCGGCGTCGGTAGTGGTGGTGGCGGTAGTGGTGGCGGCGTCGGTGGTGTGGTGGTGGCGGCGGCGTCGGTAGTGGTGGTGGTGGCGTCGGTGGTGGTGGTGGTGGCGGCGTCGGTAGTGGTGGTGGTGGCGTCGGTGGTGGTGGCGTCGGTGGTGGTGATGGCGTCGGTGGTTAGCTTTGGAGTTTACGGTTGGCACCTCAAACGGGGATTTTTTTGGGATGGTGGCGGCGTCGGTAGTGGTGGTGGCGGTAGTGGTGGCGGCGTCGGTGGTGGTGGTGGCGGCGTCGGTAGTGGTGGTGGCGGTAGTGGTGGCGGCGTCGGTGGTGTGGTGGTGGCGGCGGCGTCGGTAGTGGTGGTGGTGGCGTCGGTGGTGGTGGTGGTGGCGGCGTCGGTAGTGGTGGTGGTGGCGTCGGTGGTGGTGGCGTCGGTGGTGGTGATGGCGTCGGTGGTAGTGGCGTCGGTGGTGGTGGTGGCGTCGGTGGTAGTGGCGTTGGTGGTAGTGGTGGGACCACCGTCGGTGGTGGTGGTGGTGGCGTCGGTAATGGTGGTGGCGTCGGTGGTGGTGGCGTCGGTGATGGCGGCGTTGGTGGTGGTGGTGGCGGCGTCGCGTCGGTGGTGGCGGCGTCGGTTATGGCGGCGTCGGTTATGGCGGCGTCGGTGGTGGCGGCGTCGGTGGTGACGTCGGTAGTGGTGGTGACGTCGGTGGTGGCGGCGTCGGTGGTGGTGGCGGCGTCGGTGGTGACGTCGGTAGTGGTGGTGACGTCGGTGGTGGTGGTGTCCGTGATGGTGGCGTCGGTGGTGGTGGCGTCGGTGATGGCGGCGTTGGTGGTGGTGGTGGCGGCGTCGCGTCGGTGGTGGCGGCGTCGGTTATGGCGGCGTCGGTTATGGCGGCGTCGGTGGTGGCGGCGTCGGTGGTGACGTCGGTAGTGGTGGTGACGTCGGTGGTGGCGGCGTCGGTGGTGGTGGCGGCGTCGGTGGTGACGTCGGTAGTGGTGGTGACGTCGGTGGTGGTGGTGTCCGTGATGGTGGCGTCGGTGGTGGTGGCGTCGGTGATGGCGGCGTTGGTGGTGGTGGTGGCGTCGGTGATGGCGGCGTTGGTGGTGGTGGTGGCGGCGTTGCGTCGCGTCGGTGGTGGCGGCGTCGGTTATGGCGGCGTCGGTGGTGGCGGCGTCGGTTATGGCGGCGTCGGTGGTGGCGGCGTCGGTGGTGGTGGCGGCGTCGGTGGTGACGTCGGTAGTGGTGGTGACGTCGGTGGTGGCGGCGTCGGTAGTGGTGGTGACGTCGGTGGTGGTAGCGGCGTTGGTGGTGGCGGCGGCCTCGTCTTTTAGCGCTTGGCGTGGGTCGAAATAGGCGCCTGGTATTAGGCGGCCCGGTGCCAATCATAATCACTCCTTCATCACCATCATTCCTTCATCGCCATCACTTGTATTGTCTTTGTTTCTTTAGGCTTAGGGGTAAATTTTAGGTATTATTTTCTGTCTTCTTGTCTTTCTCCCATTTTCCTCAGGTATGATTTAGGGTTAGGGATAAATGTTAGGTATTATTTTCTGTCTTCTTGTCTTCCACCTCGTCCCATTTTCCCCTGGTATGATTTATTTAGGTTTTAGCGGTAAACTTTAGGTATTGTTTTCTGTTTTGTAATCTTCCACCTTTTCCCAGGCGCTTTTGCTTTTCGCTACACTGTCCACACTAAAGGTCATTCCCCACTTGAATAATCCACTTCCAACTAACAAACTCACACACTACAATACTCCCACCCAAAATACCTATGCCTCTTCAACATCCAGCCACTCTACTCATACTGATCATCCTTCCGTCTCTCTCTCTCTCTGGTCAGGACTTGATTCAGTTCATGTGAAACAGTTGCAAGATTCAGTTCATGTGAAACAGTTGCAAGATTCAGTTCATGTGAAACAGTTGCAAGATTCAGTTCATGTGAGACAGTTGCAAGATTCAGTTCATGTGAAACAGTTGCAAGATTCAGTTCATGTGAAACAGTTGCAAGATTCAGTTAATGTGAAACAGTTGCAAGATTCAGTTCATGTGAGACAGTTGCAAAACATTTTGTTCTTTTACAAAAAAATTGTTTGTTCAAAAAAAATGTTCTCATACATGTTGTCTTTGTGCATGTCATTGAGGAGTGATCGCACTGTGATGTGTTCTGTTAAGGCTCTGTCATGTATTTCTTCCTTTCTTACTTTGTTCTGCCTTACTTGCTGTTGCCGGGCACAATAGCCAAATGGATAAAGCGCTTGGCCTGTAACACGGAGAGTACGGGTTCGAGCCTTCACTTGTCGGTCACTGTTTAGAGACCTTAAGCAAGTCCTTCGCTCACAATTGCTCAGCGCCATCGATGTTCTGTCGCCTCGTACTTGTTGCACTTCTGAACTTTGGAAGGAGGGCAATATCAAATACAGTTGTATTGTAGTGTGCACAGAGTCGGCTCAGCAGGTGTGAAGCCTCTATCGTTGATTACGGCGCTTTTGTGAGTTACTAAAAATGCGCTATATCAAGTGTCCTCATACATACATACATACTGACCCGGCATGATACCAAATAGGTAACGATCGGGAGAGGATATATATAGCACTGTTCGTCATCATCAATTTCAAATATTAGAATTAAATGCAGGCAGTTGTCAGATTTCATTATTTAGGACCAATAAGTATTGTTATTAGTACAAAATAAGATTAATATTCATATTGGTTTTTTGGTTCCCTTTGTATGGTGTACTGCTTGCCAGACACTTGCCCACAAATTGCCTTCTAGTTGACTTCAGCTTGCCTACAAATTGCCTTCTAGTTGACTTCAGCTTGCCTACAAATTGCCTTTCAGTTGACTTCAGCTTGCCTGCAAATTGCCTTCCACTTGACTTCGGCTTGCCTACAAATTGCATAACACATAAACAAGGCATTCGGCATCCATTTTCAAAATTTATTACTTTGGAAATTAACAGTATATAGCCCAGGGATGGCAAACCTATGGCACGCGTGCCCAACAGTGTTGCCAGTGAGGTTTTTCAGATTTCCCCAGATTTCGTTCCAAAAAATCCCCAGATTTCCCCAGATTATTTAAACAATTTATGAGACATTGTAACACTATTTAACAGTAACATACCTACTTACAGTTACATTAATAACAATATATATTCCTCAAATGAGTGGATCAAATATAGGCCTACTGACTTGTTATTTTTTTATTGTCACTTGTCAATGACTCAAAGTTGTCGGCGAGTCGGCATCCAAGTCGACAACTTCTGTTTCGTTAAGATCATATAATGACTGCTTCACGGGACAGCCAGCGTGTTTTACATAGCATCAACGCCTTATGTTTCTGGGCCTAATCTACATCTTGTATTAACTGGAACTGGAGATTTCTTTTACTACTATTCGAAGAATAGAAGTAAACATTCTTTATGAAAATTTCAAGACAAGATGGTAGACGGTTGATGGCAACGTTTGCACAAAGTCCAAATGAATGACAGACAAAATTATGTTTATAACTTCAAGCCGCTCAAAATGGGCAATGCTGTAACCAGTCTTGTTGTCAAGACCTTAAACCTCAAGACCAAGACCAAGACCTTGAACCTCAAGACCAAGACCAAGACCTTGAACCTCAAGACCAAGACCAAGACCAAGACCTTGAACCTCAAGACCAAGACCGAGACCAAGACCCCAAAAAATCACAGTCGTATCCAGACTTCTATTCCTTACTAAAAATTGTCCAGTCGGACTACTCGTTATTTTAATGAAAACATGAGTTTTTTCTTTTATTCAAGCAAAACAACTCCAAATGGAGATTGCAGAGAATTCCGAATTCGTATTTACAAAACTCCTTCATGCGAAATGTTACTCCAAATGCCTGTTGAATTTTATAAAAACCAATTTCCTCAGAATTTGCTGACCAAGACGTGACCTGTGGGGCCTCATAAAAATTCTGTCATGTGAAAAAAAGACGGTCTACAAGTGCTGAAATCTACGGAAGCCCATGGGTGACATGCGATTTATTTATTTATCTAGTGCGCACTAGATACTATCTAGTGCGCACTAGATAAAATCTTTGCAATATGGCCGACGTAAATAAACATAGGTTTATTATATCTATGTAATTAAAAGCCGAGAATAAGAGCCTTACGTAAAAATCGTGGAAGAGTTTGAAATAGTGGAGCAGTTTTGTAATTGAGAGGCATATCGCTAGAAATAACACGAAAGTTCAGTGATTTATTCTGCATCATGCTATTGCGTTAGTTTGTTTGTAAATGCTGGTATCGAAACCGTAAGCTCGTGATTTCTACGGCTGTATATGATCTGCTTTCCGCGATTTGGCTTTCGTTACAATACAGGCGCTCGGTTAAATTAAAGTCTATAGGAAGGGTGGTCGATAGTGCAATAGTTAGTGTTCTGGACTGTGATTTGAGAGGCCGGGGTTCAAATCCCAGCCATAGCAGAAATTTGGTTCTAGATTTCTGCTCCATCTGTGCTCCCTAGCGCACTCATCTATAAGTACACTGAGCTACACTGTTTGTGGGAAGATGAAACGGCGAGGGAGAGGACTGGCCAGCCGTCCTCATATGCCAAGGCTAAGAAAATGAAGTCGCTAACACTTCATGCCCATGGCTGCTTTAGGACTAGCTTAAGGGACTGCTCTTCTTCTTCCTCCTCCTTCTCCTCGTCCTCCTCCTCCTCCATCTACTTCTGTAGGAAGGAATGGTTCAGTTCCAAGTCAATATCCAAGAGTCAGGCAGGTACTGCCCAATACAAGCAATAGAAGTTATTAGTTAATGACAGTGCTATGCATAGGCGTAGACTCGGGGGGGGCAGCCGGGGCACGTGTCCCCCCAATAATTGAGATGGACTGTACACCTAATGCAGCAAGTGTAGAATGAATAACTAAATCCCCCCACCAATATTTTGGACAACTTTATACCAGTGATGCTATGCATAGACACATTGAAATGACACAGGAGAATATTTGTTTTGTTTCAATATTGTTGTCATTTTCAGAGATAGGTATTGAAATGTTGTCAGTGATTTCAATGATGATGAAATGCAGATTTTTTGTAACAGTCATGTTGTAATTGAACAAGGCTGATGGCTAAGAAAATTAACTGAAACGGCTGATAAGCAATGCTTTCCTTTGCAGATAGCACATAAGTTTGTGAATGAAAGAGCAACAGCATCTACATACATAAGAAATTAATGTAAAATGCTTTAAATTGTACTTCAAATGTAAGATCTGCTATGTTCTTGTTTCCTTAGCACAGTAGGGCCTACTACAATTTTTGAATGTTGACAGTAATTTTACTTTCTTCGTTTACCTTAGGATATCAGGTGAACTGTCACAGTTCACTACTGGATTGGGAGAGTTCTGGACCTTGTTCATGGCTTACCCTGGTATCCTAAAACACATCTTCCTGGTCAATGACGTCTTGATGTCCTTTCAAAGGCTCAGGCAGTCGCAATCCATCGATTGGGCTGAGCAAGATAGTCACAGACGAAGACAGCAAGAAGATGCTATTTATAAATTTGAGACGTTTCTGTAGAACTGTAAGAGTGAGTAGCAATTATGGTTGAAAATGAGGTAACTGTGTTTAGCAACTTTTACTGTGCCGGTGTGTAATGCAAAAGGCACACCAAAACCAAGCCGTAATCAGAGGGCCCGTAGAGTAATGGATAACACACTGGCGTGAAGAGCAGTAGGTACTATGATCGAATCCCGTAGACCCCGTAAGGTTTATTCAGCCTTCCACTCGCTAGGTGGCGGCGGTTGTCGAATGAATAGTAGGCCGTGAATGGCGCCTTGGTGGCTGCCGTATAAACAGTTATATTCGACTCCTGTAAAACTGTTATCCCGTGCTTCTACTGTATACATGTATGTAAGGCGCCCTGTGTGGCTGCCGTTTCTACTATATGTGTTCACTGTACATCGCAGTGTGGTTAGCAGGCGCTTGAATAAAGAAAAGATTGTTATTATTACTATTATTATATTCAGAAGATCAGTTCGTAAGACAGATAGGCAGTCTATGGTGGATAAGCAGTTTGAAAGTGGTAAGTTTTAAGTTGTGAACGAATGAAACAAGCGACTGAGCAGAGTGCACAGACACAGGGAGAAAGTTCCAAAAAGTAGATCCAACAACTGAAATAGCTCGTTCACCAAGAACAGTTCGTGATTTAGGTACAACCAGACAAAGATAATCAGATGAACTCGTTGATTAATGATAAGTCTGGGGAATAAGAACTGATTTCAAGTATCGTGACTGGCCATAATTCAAAGTTTTATAAACTCGGAGCCCCAACTTAAAACTAATTTTTTCCTGAAGAGAAAGCCAATACAAAAGGTTTAAGCATAGTGGTTATATGTTCATACTTGGTGTATTTAGACTGAACCTCAAAGACAGCATGACATGTTTGTTTGTTTGTTTGTGTGTGTGTGTGTGTAGGTGTGTGTGTGTGTGCGTGTGTGTGTGTCACATTCCATAAAAATCTTCATGTGACTTATTTTCTTTTTCAGGTGGCACTAACTGCATCGCGTTAAGTCAAGTCTTGGCATTCTGGACCGGTTCTGAAGCTGAACCTCTAATCGGCTTTGGAACTACTGCCCTGATGATGAATGATAGTCAGTCGTCATTAAATAAGCCACTGTTGGTGGACTTTTACAACGATGTTGGTCGTCTTCCTTAAGCAAGCACTTGTTCTTTGTGTCTGTGGTTGCCAGTTAATGTAACTGAAGTTGATTTCCAGGCTCGACTCTTGCACACTCTAACAGCTTCGGAAAGGTGTGAAGGCTGTTTCGAATTTCGTCAAACCAGTTTAAGCATCCCATATTAGTAGTTTATAATACGTCACCCTACAGAGCAAAACGTTGGACGCTTCTCCAGGATTTTCCACTGCTTAGAGCAGCGGTTCTCAACCTTTTGAGACTCGAGGACCACTTATAAATTTTGTGTCTCGGTTGCGGACCACCACTAAAAATTGTGCCAAAAAATGAATACAAACAAAAAAATTACGATAAATTCGCGTATTATTAGTTTCATGCTGCCATCTAGCCGATTCTAGCGATTGACATAAAACAGAAATTGGCAAAATTGACAAAATTTGCCTATTTGCATGTTTTTTAATTCTAACATATTTAAATTGTAGGCCTTGCTCGCGGACCACCAGGCAGATGGCCGCGGACCACCAGTGGTCCGCGGACCACAGGTTGAGAACCGCTGGCTTAGAGTGTTGCCACTGGTTAGAATGTTGGCTGCTGTATTACTGGAAGTGCTAAAGTTCTAGCTAACATGACGAGATTTAAGAGACATCTGTTTCTGGTGTTAAAGACATTACTGTGTGTAGTGTTAAAAATATGAATGAAGCTGAATACGAGTTCATTGTTATGGCATTCTTTTAACATACACAGTTACAATTGCAATAAATTAACTTCAGTCCTTTAATTCAGTGTCGGATTAAAACATAAGCCAACTAAGCCATTGTTTAGGTCCCCACAAGTTCCACAAAATCCAGAGCAAATTCCTAAGTGAGTATACATGTAATTTTAAATAATCCTAGTACAATAATACGCCTACAGTAGTATTAGTAACATACAGAGTTCTGTAACGTGCAAGTTATGCAACCTAAATTACTAAAATAATTTGTAAATAATTATTATAAAATGCTTATAAAATGATAAAATGATTAGTTAATTATTATTTAGTCTATATTTCATTAGAAAAATCATAGCTTATATTGTATTGTATTGTATTGTATCTAGAAATTTATAAAGCGCCTCTCGCAGAATAACTATTCAGAGGCGCTCTCAGCACAGAAGTCCCGGGGAAACAGAAATGCCTTTAGGGAACGCGAGACCGATAAGGAAAAGCCAGTCATTAGTTTGGCCCTGAGCAGAGGGGGAAGGTTATTCCAGATCGTGGGACCCATTACAGGAAACGCCCTTTTATATTCTAATATAAGTCCTTTTATATATTTTTTCTATTGTAAGCATTTTATAATAAGCTTGTACGTTTAGAACTTTGTGCTCGGATACCTGTAGACCTACTTTGGTAATTGGCTTAGCTGTAGGGTTAGGGGTTAGGGCCCCTGTATGTTTTAACCCGACTCTTGGCTTAGGGCCTCCGGAAGTCTTAATCGGGCCCTATACAGCAGAAGCATTTGGGAAATTTCATACGGGAAAATCCATTGACTCTCTTATTCATAACGCAGTAGCAGGGGCGTAGCTTTGGTCAAAAAAGTGGGGGGTACTAATTTCTTACATAGACGAAGCAAGGCGGAGACTGCGATCTCTGGGAAGGCACAATAATAAAATATTGACATTGTTCAAAAAGTGGGGGGTACGGTATCCCAGTCCCAAGAGTGGGGGGTACGGGTACCCCTCGTACCCCGACAAATTACGCCTATGCGCAGCAGCACTGTTCAAAAACATCTTCGTCATTTGGTACAAGATGACACACTGTAGCTGCTTCAAAGCTGACTTCTATGTCCCCTGCAGTGACGTGAAGCAAGTAGTGATGCAAAGTTGCCGACTCGGGCATGAGGAAGGGGATGTCTGGTCGACCGAAAGGCACATTTGCATTTCTCGAGGGTCGAATATGATGTGAATTTCAAACCGCCTTCACTTGATCTATAGTTCATCCTGGCGAAAAGACAGAAAGTGACAGTTTATTGAACACAAGTTAATTTGATTGAGGAGTAGGTAAATTTTCGGTGTAATGCAGCCGAGATTACTGTGAGAAATTGTGGTTTACAGGTTGCTTTTCTCAGCCGGAGCACAATACAAATAATGGCGATCTCATTCTTTCTTTCCTTTGTGGTAATTCCAAATGTGATCGCTGCTCATGCCTGTGTTCCTGCACATGTCTGTACTCCACAGCTGCTGGCGCCGTACCGGTGGACTTCGCCCAGCTGTAGCTGCAGGGAACAGTAACTGTTATGCTAGTGATTCATATACCAGCTATGCCCCTACGTATGCAGTCAGTCCATATAATACAGTCAGTCCGCTCATTTATGTTCATTTAGGTTAGAACCATTGATAGCTTATTTGTAATAAAAGTTAGTTTTCGTTACTTACTTAGTCTTCGCGATTACCCGTCGGCCATATTGCAGATTTTATCTAGTGCGCACTACATAGTATCTAGTGCGCACTAGATAGTATCTAGTGCGCACTAGATAGTTTTCTAGTGCGCACTAGATAGTTTTCTAGTGCGCACTAGATCGTATCTAGTGCGCACTAGATACTATCTAGTGCGCACTAGATATTATCTAGTGCGCACTAGATACTATCTAGTGCGCACTAGATAGTATCTAGTGGGCACTAGATAATAAAAAAAATCGCATGTCACCCATGGGCTTCCGTAGAAATCGCTAGCACACAAAGCAGCTTTTCAAGAACCGGATGTAAATGTACAAATTAATCATGAGTCTGTTTTGAAATCATTCCATGGTAAATAACCGGAAGTCAAAATACTTGTCCAAAACAACAGTGAAGCCTCATTTACACCATGTAAATACTAAAGCAATAACTGTATGAGTAAGTAAACTTAATTATTGGATAAATTTTTAAAATTCTTGCCGTTTGTTAAAATTAATGACTGTTCATATTGACAAAAGTCTTGGTCTTGGTCTTGCAAAACCAAGACCAAGACTTTGAACCTCAAGACCAAGACCAAGACCTTGAACCTCAAGACCAAGACCAAGACCAAGACCTTGAACCTCAAGACCAAGACCAAGACTTTTAAAAACGAACTCGAGTGCACTCGAGACCAAGACCTTTGTCTCGAGGACAACAAGACTGTCTGTAACTGGATCACATAGGCAGCACTGCGTTCTGGTGACATTTTTTGAGCCATTGTGCTGTCTGGAAACATCTGCTTAGGCTACTGTATTCTATCAAATGATCTGCTTATGTTCAGCATTGTGTTCTGCCAAATTATCAGCTTATGTTCAGTATTATGTTCTGCCATGAAAGCCGTCAACAATATCTCCACTTTAGCAATTTGTCTTGACGACCGGGCTCTTTTGGTTTGTTGAAAAACTTGTTAATGTTCAGAGTTGTGGCGTGCACGACGTTATGTCGTTAACCTGCTACAACTACCTCGCGTACATTCATCATCGCTCATCCATTAACAGAAATTTCAAACTATAACAAGTAAGTAAGTAAGTATATCCTTTATTAATCCAACTGCTAACCGCATTTTTGAAATAGAAATACAATCACTACAATGACTAGATAGTTGATGACGTCATTGAGATGGTTTAAAACAAGAAGTGCCTTTGGTGGAATGAAAATTATACAGCGCATTATTTTTTACATTCAATTACAATACAAACCATGGTGAAAGAAATACACGCACTATCTATCTCTTTCACCATGGTTGCAACCAAAGATGGCAACTACGTGGAAAAGTTGTAACCATATAGCCTGTGTTTACTTTCTAAAACCTTTGATATATACTCGAAGGAATGTAGATTTAGGTCCTTGCGCGGCGAAAACGGGCGTTCATTGATCTTTATTTTAAAGTACACTAAGCATAAAAGAGTTCATTGGCAAAACCATTCGTAGGCGCCGACCGAAAGTAACGTCGTTGGTGAGAACTGATTATTTGGATGGATTATGTGAGCGATATTAGGTAAATGTGCATTAATATTTACGAAACTGTAACGTAAACTGTGTCAATTACGACCAGTATAAGTTGAAACATAAGTCACACATTGGTACTCAGATGAAATCGGGTTAAGGGATTCGGATAGGCCCCAAAAATATGCACCCGTACCCACGATTCTGATAGCTTCTAGGTATCAAAACGATTGTGTAAGCATTATGTAATTTTGTAATCATGATCTCGAGATATCTACGGCACCCAAAAAAGCTAAACCAGCTTATTTACATGCACACAGTCAAAAACATTGGAAATGTACCTTTCGTTTGCCAGAGACCGATCACCATATAAACAATATGGCCATATTATTTATACAATGATTGCTCGCAGGTGTGGTAAAGATTACCACATGTGCTTCATTCACTTGTGATATTTTTATTTAAAATCTTGCTATTTATATTATTTTTTAAATTATTTGCACAAAGTGACTCTGCTGATATATATTTCGTTCAGAGATGAACAGCAGTACAGTGTTTATCTGCTGTTCTGAAGGTATGTTTCAGTAGTGTGCTAAACTTGGCTATTAATAATCAGTCCAAAATGTGAGCTGATAGTGTAATGAGGTAAATGGGTCTTGCTGTACCCCTTCCTAAAGAGCCTAAATGCATTTAATGGCAAAAGAGGTTAAACGTGTGAAATATGCATGGGTCACGTACAGAGAATGTGTCACATTTTGAATTGTCGGTAGTGTTACGTTGTAAATTGTAATGTTTCATTCTCTAGACAACAGAAGAAGGCAATGGCAGATGAAGCGCTTGGTGGTGTTGATGAGAAGGCCTCTTGTGAGATGGATAGGGCCGTCCTCTCGAAAGCTCAAAAGGCTATAATTGAGCGCAATCGTCAGAAGGCTCTGCTTGTGAGAGAGGCAAAGGCAACCAAAAGAACCTTAGCCAATGCAGAGAAGTAATTACACTGTTGTTGTTCATTGCATCTGCTTACTCATTCACCTGTCTTTAACCAATGTATCCTGGATTTTAATGTGAAAAATTGGCAATTCACAATTGAGCTATATAACCTGTTACATCAGCTGATAAATAATCCTGCAAAAGTTAAAATACTTTTACTAGGCTACATGCCTATGTAATCAGAAATATGGAATTGTTAATGCATACTTGATGCGAAGAGTTCTAGTGCATGTTTTTCAGAAATACAAGTATATAAAGTCTTGGAAAGAGTTTGTTAGCAAAAAATACTGGTACTGATCAGGATGAAGATTTGTCTGGAATATGGAATTACTATTTCTGTCAAAAAGAATAGTTTTTTGTATATTATAAAGTTTCATTTTGCATGTGCATTGTTCATCATCTGGTCCCAGTTTCTGGAATTCTGTTGAATACTATATATTTGCAAACCTTAGTGAAAATCTGCCTCTGGTTTTGCATAGAAATCATGATTATTCTATTGCAAGGCTGCAGAGTGTGCAGCTCTGAGCTGTTTTAAGCGAATATTATCTAATTCCAGTTGTCAGAGTTCACCAAGGGCTATGATGGAGTCAAGACCCTTGGTGAATGCACTTCTATACCTCAGATTCATATTTACTTACTTCCCATATTATAGATATTTGAAATAATTAATAAATAAGTATAGTATTACAGAATGAACACATGAAAAGCATTCAACTAAACAAAATACCTAAAAGAATAGAGCTCATTCATTTTCACCAACTGTAGCTGTTGTCAGAAACTTACATTGATAAGTAATGCATTGTCTTTCTTTTTCTTATGTTTGTCTGTTTTACATGAGTTTGTTAACTAAATATTCTGACTTTTCTTAAATCTTAGGGAGGCCAGCATACCTGTTCCGCATAAAGTTATTGACACAGGTGGAGGGTTTTTGCTGGAGGAAGAAGAAATTGAGACCACTTCAAAGCTGAATGTTGTTCATCGTCCAGGTATAGAGTGTATGAAGTCTTTAATTTTTGAAAATGTATGTGATTGACTGTCCAGGTATAAGGTTTTAGCAACCCCAGGATTAAGCCAGTACTTACTGACATATGGCAGGAAGAAGGATCTTGAGCATCAGGTAGTAACTAAAGATCAAAGTGCTGAGTTGCAAAGATGAGTGGGTGCACACGGAACATCATACAAGAAGTAATGGAAAGGAATCTCAATTCAGTTTGACACATTTGCAGGATGGATAACAACAGTATGCATATACCACATTCAGAATGATGGACAGCACAGGCATCAGAGATGGGCCAAACAGTACTTGCTGGTGTGTACAACTGTACATACTAGTATGTATATATGTTTGTATGTATGTTTATACTGAATATGTATAATGGAACCTGTCAAAAATCCTGTGTTGGTTGGATGCTATACACAACGTCTAACTGATGTGTTAAACTTCAATTGCTCTACAGAAGTCTTTGCTTCTGATTTGGTCATGTTGCAGCACTACTAATCAATGTGTTTTTGTGTACTCTTATATGTACAATGTATATAACTTTATTGTTACTGCATCATTGTTCGTTCAGGTGCATTGGTTGGCTGCGATGCTCTGATCTGTGAAGAATGTGGCCGAGATTTCTTGGAGTCATATATCTATGATAAATTCTCCAAGGTTGTATGTGATGCATGCAAGTAAGTCAGTCATTCAGTGTTTAATTTGAAATTACTTGTTTGGCAGAATTCATTTATTCAACTGGTGTCATTCTACGACTTGAAATTTGCTGTCGATGGATACAGAATATGTACTGTCTCAATTTATTGTTTCCCTTCTGCAAACAAAACAATTTTAAAGGATATCCTGAAAAATTTCTTATAAAAGTGACAGCAGGTGTGTATTGTGTAATGGTTTTCAATTAACAAAGCCATTTGACAAGCCTGAATTGGTCAGTCCTGTCAAAATGTTGGAAAGCATCAAATAAAAAGGAAAACAGCTCACAGGAAAGAGCCATCTGTGATTTAATTTTGTCTACTTGTGAGCCAGAGCAGATGCACAACAGCCTGAAAAGGCCATGACTTTAAGTTCTGAAGTTTTAATGGTATTTAGCATGAAAGTACTAGCAACTGATCCTGATGAGTGTTCTCTGTCTTAATCTGAGTCTTGCTACCAAACTGGACATCCCAATTACCTCCCTCTGGTTTGTGGATGTCTTGGGTTGTAAATACTGGTTCCTGTGAAGTTAGTAACACTGCTTCCAATTAGTACTTGGATGGGTGATCACCTGAGATTGACAGATGATTTATGCAGTGTTGTGGTAAGGAATTCCTTTGCAATAAACGAAACGTTGTTGTATGTAAGTTTGATAAAAAAGAGTTATGTTTTAAATGTGTGTGCTTAGTTGTGGGGCATTGGCTGTTTTTTTATATAAGTAGAAGTTTAAAATACTGAAGTTTGATATTCTGAAATTAAAGTGTATATGAATAGTAAATAATAATTGTTATTCTAACAAATTAAAGCATTATTGTACTATGGTAGACAATATCTAATGGCATATTGTGAATATGATCATATTCTGAGAATGATCTGAACTGATTATCACTGGTAGAGACATGGATGATAAACATCGACTGATTACAAAGACGGATGCCAAGGACAGATATCTACTCAAAGATGCAGACCTCGAAAAAAGGGAACCAACATTAAAATTCATCCTCAAGAAAAATCCTCACAGTAGTCGATGGGGCGAAATGAAGCTGTTCCTTGAATCTCAGGTACATGATTTGAAAACAGTGGTGTACTGTTTACTTTGTTGACATTTGTAAGACAGCGATTAATTTAACTTACTTACATGCAGAGCATTTAAATTAGTGAACTTCCTAGATACTTGCTCAGAGGTACTCCCAGCCCCAGCAAAGAGAACAGGTTTAACTGTTTGTAGGAGGTGGGTGCAGCATCCCTGGTTGAAAGGACATACAGGTGCTCTGTTCTACAGATAAAGTCGTACAATCAGCAGAACAACTCTGACATTACTTAGACTACATATGTTACTCTTCTGCCTTTCACCTATAACCAGTTTATGTAAAGGTGGTATTTGTTAATGTCACTTTATATTACAGTGTAGACTTGTTAACGCGCTCCAAGACAACACGCTGTTCCACTTAAGGTGAAGCGGTGTTATGTCCTCAAAGCTATTAATGTAACATGCCATATCAGTTGATTTGTAAAGTAGTAGTATTATGCTGTTTAATACTTGTACAATTTGTACACTTTCATGTACTACTCATCGTTGTTTTGGAGGTTCTGAGAAAGTAATTATGTACGTGTTAACACACAAAGGTGGTTGAAAGAGCGCTTGAGGTCTGGGAATCGGATGAAAAACTAGAAGAAGAGAGGGAACGAAGAAACACCAACAGGGACAAGCAAAAACAGAAGAAATTCAACAAAAAAGTTAAAGGTAAGAAATTGCATGAATTTTCTTCAGCAATGCAATTAGTAAAACAAATCTTGAAATTGTTAATTTAAAGAATGTTATATTTCCGAATCTTTCGTTAAACTATAAGAACCTTACCAGAAAGTGGTTATTCACTTAGGCAGATTTTATCTTTGACAAGTTCTGTAGAGGTACTGTTCTTGATTTAAAAGATCTTTACCTGAACAGCACCCAACTTTCAAATCACATTGCTATTATAGAAAGGTCCATTTTGACATGTGGTAATCAGTGAAACGTCATTTTCACGTTATACGCTTGATTCAGAGAACGAATGAGTTATACATTATAAATACTGTTATTAGGTTGGTTAGTTGCTGTATAACGATGCTGTGTCATAATAAAGATGATTAGCGTCGCCCTCCTCATTTATCCACTGGCACTGCCAGAGTACGAGCAGTGGCTGAATTTACTATTATTAGTAATAGTATGATTATTTTTATATTAGCATCTCGTTACCTTACTGGCTCACTTGACTACAGTGGACATGCCTGATGGAACTGATTACTTCAGCCAGTAGTTGCAGATGCTGGGTACCAATGATAGGCTGTTCCAAAAAGATGGTGCAGTTACTGCAAAACTGTGAACCATGTCTATTTTCATCTGTTTCTTATCCTCAGTAGCCTGTCTTCCAATCTCGGGGATCCTCACAGATCTCAAATGGTTCTGTCCATTGGATTATGCGGTTGAAATGTAGCGATCAACCATTGATTGATGCTTTGTGCATTACCGATGACTGCTGTAATTATTTATTATTATGTTATTTTACTAAATTTTACTAACAGCACTATACAGCAGTTTTCAGGTTAGATAAGACCTGAAAACTGCTGTATAGTGCTGGTAGTAAAATTTACTAAAGTAAAATGATGATGCAGCACAATTAAATATTGTAGAATTACGAATGGCCGTTCGTGGTAGTCTGTACAAGAAGATGACAGGTGGACACCAGCACGAATATGGTCCAGAATCGTACAATGAAGCTGATGATTCGTACACAAAAACTTGTGAAACGTGTGGACATTCGGTGACATTTGAAAAAATGTGACATGAACTGCTCATCTGATCATTATTATGTGTAAAACGTGTGGACATTCGGTGATTTTTGAAGAAATGTGAGACAAAATGCTCATCTGATCGTTTTTCTGTGGTTGATCCTGTAAAAATTTGATGTTTATTTGTACAAATGTTTGTATTTGGAGAGTTTTTTGGCAAAGGGCGTGTGGACTTGTTTTTATTACAAGGTCTAAGGCTGCATAATCATGAAATTATTTGAAATTTGTCATTAAAATATTATATAAAGTATTTTGAAGGCTACTGAAGAGTGCTTGAATTAATACTTTTAATATAGCAAAACTGCCTTATTTCGAAGTTTAAGGGACCATCAACAGTTTGATGTATCGACGTGTGTGGGTTATTAACGTCAAGCTCTACCTGACTTCGTGTGAATTGTGGCTGTTATGAACTTTTAATTCTGGAAATGTGTTGATTGGTGATAACAGTGACTGCTTGTAAAAAATAAAAGATATTTAGTTTAACAAATGTTAAATGATGCTGTCTGGTGCTTTCAAGATTAAGTAGCTGTACATGTTGTGAGGTTGGTCTTTGTAAAGTGGGTTACAAAACTCTTGCCTTTAGGAGTTGGTAGGACCAGGATTTATGTCAGTAGAATGAGCTCAGACATGAAAGTGAAATTAGAGTATGTGTAGCCAGGGGCGTCTACATCATAGAAACCTTGGAGCAAATGCTCCATCCACGAAATGGGGGGGGGAGAGATCTGTCAATGTGTGCCACCATTTGGGGGGGGGAAAGGAAGGGTGAGGGCGGAAGAAGGGGAAGGGGAAGTTGCTCCAATGACTTAGGGGGGGATAGACGCCCCTGTGTGTAGCCTTAATTGACTTACCCCCTTCCCAGTACCCAGACATAGTTGTGCATCATTCTTTGTCTTGTGCCTGCATCTGCTGGGCAAATGAAGCATCTTTTATGCTTCAATCAGCTAAAAGTAGGCCAAGAGTATCGAACCATAGAGGACGCTGTAACTTCGACATATCTTCAAGTCGATGGTTTTATACGGACTGAAAAACACGAACTTCGTTACTTGTAAGTTCGATGAAACAGAGTTGTATCAATTTTCATTGGTTGTGGTCGAGCCATAGTTACACTGTAATTAAGATGATTCACTGATCTGACTGGGAGGTATTCAGGCAACTTAATCTTGACAGCTGCCAGGTTTAGTGGCTCATCAGATTTAATGAATTGTGGTTCACCAGATTCAGTGCAAGCATATTTCATGGTTCACGTACAAGTGTGTTGCGTAGTAGATGTAACATTTATTAAATATTATAATCATGGATATGACTAGATAACTTGACTGCACTAGAGAGGTAATATGACTTTGCCAGCACTGTTGGTTTAAGTGCATTAGGAGAAGTGTTGTAGTCTTTGAAGCGATGTTTGTTGCTTAGTTACAATTGATTTAATGTTATTTTTATTCACATAGTAATGCTTGCCAAGCACATTACAATATTTTCACAAATATGTTTCAGGAACAAATAGCATTGTAGCCAGAAATTTTGTTTAACAATGTTGTGTTTGCATAAAGTTTCTCATAATGCATACACTGTTGTTTCGTTTCATTTATGTCTTCTCGGACTCCCTCTGGGCTTTTGACAGGGATGACCTTGGAATTTGGCTTCCACAACGATTATGATTAATAACGACCATCGACTGATGCCTTGAGCATTATCACAGTGATTAGATTAGATTAGACTGTTGTTTCATTTGCAAATGTATGTTCTATGTATGTGCGTATTTATGCAGGACCTTTTAAGGACCTCTAAAAAGTATGTATAAATGGCAAAAGATCTGAGGAGATTTGCCGAAAATATAGCAGCTTCAGGCTGAGCAATAACTGGAATGCAATCAACTTCTGTAAAATGCACTCTGAAAAATAATGTCAACAGCAGATGTCAATATAGGTAGAAATCTGAAACACATTCGGTGCAACCAGGTACTGGCAGACATTATGATGTCTAATTAGGGGTCATTCATAAAGGACGTCTGCAAAATATGACCTACTTTGAACCCTCACTCCCCTTGTCCTCATTTGACCTTGCCCTCCTTCTTTGCAGACGAAAAAACCAACATTGTGACTTGCATCATTACTAAGCTACCAGTTCTATCTTATTTAAAATCACCTTAGTTAAAATGTCAACCAGTACATGCTATTTAAAATTGAACAGTAAGTTCTAGTACATGGCATGAGGTTTTAGGCAATCACCTCACTGACCTTTCATCTCTCGGAGGTTCAAGGTTGAAACAAGGAGGTGTTTATAAAAACTATCAAATTCAGATGTGGATGTCTCAGCTGGTCATAGCCCCTCTCCTTGTCCATATTTGAATGATGCCTCCTTCTTCCCTTCACTGCAGACGTCATTTTTGGTTGAACCCTTATGATGTACAAATTAAGGCCAGCCACTTAACAGTCTGGCTATAAGCTACTGTAATTGTTTATTACGGGACAACAACAGTAGTGTCTCAGTTTTCAGTATTAAGACTAGGAGTACTGTGAGAAAGCAAATTCCTCACATTTCAGCTCGGCTAAAGTTAATATGAACTGAGATTTCATTTACCTCGGACTCCAGAGCTGTTGGACTGCATTCCAGAGTCTATATTTGTAATGACAACTATTTATATAGGATGCTTTACACACCTTACCTACAGTCAGTTCAAATGCTCGGAGTTACATGGCAAATACATTTTAAACTGTTTTTTCAAAACATAAAGGCCAACGATCTGAAAAGCCCGATCGCTCGTTTTAGTTTTCGTACTCTTAATACTGAGGTCAGAAAAACTGAGACACTACTGTAGCCAGTACAATCGCTGACCCAATTGTCCAGTAATAAAAAACATTATTATGTACCTTATGGTTTTAGTTGACATTGGGGAATTGATGCTAGTCTGCTTAGTGCTTATGAATGCCTTGCGTTGTAGACACTGATGGCTAGGCTGTTAACCTGTTAACCCATCGTCACAAAGGTGGATTGGCACATGGGTTGGATGGCTTGAGCCGGCTGGCAGTTTGGAACAGGGAAGGCAGTGATTGGCCTGAGGGGATGGCCAGAAGTTAGGAAGCCACGTACCAAGGTATAACCTGGCAGTGAGGCAGCTTAAGCCCTTTTCTCTGTTTCATGTGGTTCATCTATGGAGCAGAGGTAGGCAGCTGGTGGTTTCGCAGGAGTGAAGGAAACGTGGTGTGGTCATGATAGCCATCTGTGGGATACGAAAGGAGACCTCCAGTGACATTATCACATTAATGACAAGCTGCATTGGTTTCCCAGTCGCTTTTTAGTGCACTCTCGAAGTTAAAGTTACACAAAGGCAAGGTGACCTATGCAACCTAGTAGCTATGTGAAACCCTCTCTAGTACTAACTACAAAATACCGGCCAGTTTGAACAGGAAAAGGGCCAGCGTGCAGTTACATACATTTAATTCATTTCATTGCATTTGTTTCAGCTTGAGGAATGATAAGTGTTGCTTGATTGGCAAGAGCCGTCTTTACCCTGAAGAAGGCACATACATTCTTGTTAGGCCAGCAATAGATCAATTGTTATAGAATTTCTTTGTACAGAATGGTGTTCTGTAGAACCAATTTGTTGAGCAATATATGTACACATTGTATTGTCAGTCTGCATATCTTCCACTTCTACATGGGTGCATACTCCCAGGAGTATGCACCCATTTGCCTTTTGCTCTGGTCGTTGCCCTGCCAGAATTTTTGCCCTACCCAGAATTTGTTCAGAGCAGAAATCGCCCTTATGTTCGAAGCATAAATCGCCCTTTGCGCTGGTTACCTGTATGACTGCCCTAGCTACTTTCAACTCGTGAGGAACTGGAACCTGGTAGTGTGGGTCAAATGAAAAGTGTAGTGTACTACAGTTTCGACTGTCAATATTGAAGGGTTGAAGAGACAGCAAAGGAAAATGCTAAACAAGTAACTTTAATTGAAAAACTTATGCACAGAAACCTCTCTTTTTCTGTATGCAGAGAAACCAACAGAACACTAAGAACGAACAAGTCACTAAAACAATACCAGTCAACACATACAATTCAAACAAATTCTGGCCAAATACCACTTCCAATCTGACTTCAAAGCTGATACCAGGCTAATGTGCATCAGGTCTAAAGATCACTGTGGATTTGAGTAAATAGTTATGTAGGAAGTATCTCATTCTTCAGTAAGCACAGTTTAGCTTACTTTTTCATCTCTAGGGCTATGAATAATAACAAAACATGAACATGGTTGTCGGGCTTAACTAATGTGTTGCATATTAAATCCGGTAAAACTTGAAGTTGGTCACAAATTCTTCACTTAACAGAGCCATCACCATTTAGCTTGCTTCTTTTTTAAAATCGTTCAATTAATCGTGCATCATAGTAAAAACTTTTGAATTCGCGAGATACTTTCAGATAAAAGCAGGAAAACTGTATGCCATGCATGTGACAATATGCATTCATGTAGTCAGATTACAATTACATGTGGTATTTGGCTAGGTACTTTATCTTGGAGGATAATCTTATAACTCGAAATACGGCATCACACCAATACCCTAGAACCTTCTTCTAATTCTACATCTGTGAGACACATAAACTATAATATGTACCCATTTACTTTATACAGCACCTTTGAGGTTATCCATTAAGGATGTCCAGTGAGGGGGATTAGGAGGGGTCATGCAGTGTGGACGTCTGCATCTAGTGTTCTGCTGGAGAGGTAATGTTCATAAAGAGGACAGAGGTGATAATGCTAAATGCAGACAAGGGGTCCAAATTCCAAAGCAGCAATTTTTTAACGTCCTTTGTGGAAGACTCCTCGAGGAACCACAGCCTAAACAGTAGCTATAAGCTATTGTGTTTTAAGTTAAAATATCAGGAACTCCCATTACATCAGAATCTGTTACCATGAAGCATTTGATAGACATTCTGACGTAAATGATAGACACTAGCAGTATTCTCACAGTCTCAGATAAAAATGTGGTTAGTCTTTCTTTGCATGCATTTCGATATGATGTCTCAGAGCTACACACCTGTCACATGTATGCCACCGCCAGTCTCATAAAAAATTCACTATTATTACGCATATAACTATACAGCACAATATAATCGTAACCATCAGTCAGTGGTGGTAAGCAATTGTGCATTTTCCTAACACAGCAACTGTCTCAGAGTAGTTCTCAACTCCCACTCTCCATCTTACAAGTGCTAATCAGCACCATATCAAAGCAATTATAAAGCATACCTTCAAGACACCTTTTCCTAAATGCTCCACGTATTCTGATTTCTTAATGAAAAATGGAACTAGAGTTTTGAGCTACAGTAAACAACACTGCTATAAGCAACCTCAGCCTCAATACTGCACTGACGATCTAAACCTTCAAAATGCCTGTTTAAACAGTCTGTTCTGTAAAAGTTTTACTGGATTATGTTTAGCACATTTAGTTACCTAAACAACTCTGCAGAGAGCTGCAGAGCACATGGTGTTAACCTCATTTGCCTCAACAGATCTGTTTAAATTCGTGTACCATTTGTCCTGATAGCATGCAACCACCTAGCCTTTAAGAATTTTTTATAGATTATATTATCTGCAAAATTAACGTAAAAATCTGCAGTTACCTGATATTTACAGTTGAGAAGATTAAAAAGTCCTCCACCGTTTCAAGTGACCTCTGAAACTTGTGCATCCACGTAAGAATACGTCATTCACTAATGTGCCATCTTACAGATGAATATTCATGCTTACAGACTTGCAAGACTAAAATTTCTGCACTACTAACTTTGGGGCTTTGCCAAGTCTCTACACCCACTCTGGCAAGATAGAGCATCACTTGCACCAGTTTAATAAGAAGGAATAACAAACGTTAAGATTGATAAAAGAGAACCCACTGAATCAAATATTGTTGCAAATGACTTCAGGGTAGCAAACTTGCAGCAAGAAAAGATTTCTGATGGTAGACTTTAGACAGTCAGCCAAGAAGTAGTGAATGTTGTCCGCTACATGAAACTCTGTCCAATATTTTGACCATAAATAATTCCTCACGGTACACTGGAGCAGTGGTCAAGTCTCTCCATTCACAGGTTCAAAGTTTGTTCTGCTCATGGCAAACATTTTAACATATATCCTGCTTTATGGCACCAAGTCTATGTGGCAAAAGTCTAACAGCACGTGATGTTGAATTTCAACGGAGCCGCGAGTTTGTGCTTTGGAAATATCATCCGTTAAAACTTCCATCCAATGCCATTGAAGAAATAAATTTCACCATCAAAGCACACATAGGGAAAAACTTTAAACTGAATACCCAAAACTATACAAATAAGTATGAACAGAAAGAAAGTTTCATAAAAACTTAAATAAAAACATTTGTCGTTAAGAGGAAGAAAGTTTCCAAAAAAACTTTAATTACAAACATAAGCCATTCTACCATCAGATTCTTAAATTGTTCAATTGGAAATATGGTATTTTAGACTTCTCTAACTTAACTTTAAAGTTTTAACAAGCTTCAAAAGTAAACAGTAAAATCTTTTGCAATCTTGCATCACATGACAACACTGAACAGTTTCTAATCCAGACACCTTGAAAAACATATAAAACAGCAAAACTTATTTTCCAATACTAGACTTAAAATCCTATTCCACACTAACTCTCTGAAGAAATGCTGAATAACTGTTGTTATTGGAGTCCACAAACATAAGAAATTATTAGCTGGCAACACACTTTTACAGTCAGAACAGTCCAAACTAAATTTGTAAAGCAATTTCACAAAGAAACAATGCCATTACATACTGATAATCAGAAAGAATTAGTGAAAACATTAACACTGTTCACAAAATGGACAGACACCAATTTTTATGATGACTTTCACAAACGAGGTTATCACCTGGCAATTAAGCAGGTCAGAAATCACTGTCCAGAAGCTACAGAAAACTGACCAAGACAAAGAGCCAGAATCATGCATTGTAGTCAGAATAAGCAGGGTCCATCATGTCAAAATTGCCTTGCATACCATCGTCCCATGCCTCTTCCATTGCCTCCATATCTCCAACTTCACCAAACTGCCCCTTTTCGGCATTGCTCGTTGCCAGTTTTTTATAGAATGTCGATTTTGGAATGCCAAACAAATTGATGGCTGCAGCAGCCGACAGCTTTCCTTCGGTTACCATGTCGAGTGCCCTCTGTACAAGCGTACTGTTCACGTCTTTCATGCTGCCTTTTGTCGGAGTATTCTTTGAGGGTGAAGGATCCGGCATTGGCGTGTGAAGTTTTGTCGACTTTTTGCTTGGAGTTGCTTTATTTGGTGGCATTTTTTCTTTCTATTGAAAATACAAAATTAAAAGCCTTAGTTGTCAGCAAGAATGCATACAATCTCTAGGTAAGCCTAATCAGCACTGGGCTGTTTACATGTTTTTTGTCATTAGCTTTGTCAATACCTGTGAATGAATCTTAAAAAGGTGTCATGTATGTATGTACTATGTAGGTATGTACATATGTGTGCTCTACTGCATGTGTGTGTGTGTGTGTTTGCATCTGTGTGCGTATGTGTGTGTGTGCATCTAGGAACTAAATATAGTGCCCTCCTGTTACCTTTCAAAAGTGATACACTCAACTAGCCAAAGTGGTGTTCCTTAAGACCAACAAGTTAATTGGTATGGTATGGTATCTGAGAATTTATAAAGCGCCTGTCACAGTGCGAACTATTCAGAGGCACTCTCAGTATGTGAGCCTCGCGGAAACAGAAAAGACTTTAGACGATTAACAACAGAGAGAGAGAGAACTTAGTAAGTAGGGTCCCACGCAGTACCAAAGGAAGGGAGTTCCATAGGGATGGGCCCACGACAGCGAAAGAGCGAGACTGAGCCAGGGCAGACCTCACCCAAGGAACGAACAGATCAAGCCGATCCAGAGAACATAGGGTCGATGAGAAGAAGCAGAGACAGGTTTGTGCATCAGGTCACAAAGGTAGGCTGGAGCGCCTTAGAGACAAGAGTTATGATCTTGAAGTGGATACGAGTGGCGATAGGAAGCCAATGCAAGACATCAGTCATGTAAGCAGAGATGGAGGAGAACCGAGGACGATGAGCAATAAGGCGAGCAGCTGCGTTCAGTACCGATTGAAGGGCAGAAAGACGGATTTTCGGAAGGCCTACCAGTAAATAATTGCAATAATCAATGCGACAACAGATAAATGCATGGATAATGGTAGTGAAAACTGCAGGAGACACGGATCGACGGATAGCTTAAGGGGCCATCCATATATTACGTACGCAAAATTCCGGGGAAAATTGGACCCCCTCCACCCCCCTGTTCGCAAGCGTACTTTCTTCCACACCCCCTCCCCCTGCGTACGTACACTTGACGCTCACCCCCCCCCAAAGACCAGCTGCAGAAAGTGTCTCGGCTGCACTTTAGGCCAGATTGAAGGATGAGTGAGGGCCAATATAGACAAATTATAGGTATCTCGTTCACAGCACAGAATAACTGCACATGGCTTTTATATAATGTAATAAAATGCCATCGAACGACTGACTATAGGACAATAGAGAGTTATAAATAGGCTAATGTGGACGTCATAATTAGAAATTTATTTTGCGTACGTACACTTTTGTCCACCCCCCTCCCCCCCCCCCGTTCGCACCCGTACGCAAAATCCGACCCCCCTCCCCCCTCATTGCGTACGTAATATGTGGACGGCCCCTAATTGTAGCTTAATTGTAAGCAAACAATTCTCAGATAACTGGAAAAGTCAACGACTTGTTGGAATGCTGTGAAGCTGTTTGCGTCTCAGCCAAAGGATCCCTCAGTTCACAAGAAAGTGCTTCGGACATATGAAAATGCGTCTATACATTATGTCTAAACATATGCACATGCAAATAATTTTTATATTAATGAACATCTTAAACAAGTAATTGTATGAAATGTTACACAATGTTGATTGAAAGCCACAGTAAAGATTTTATGGAAACGAAACACTAAAGAAATGAGATGTATCAGGTTATACAAAGTTAAATGCAGGTGTAATCTTTTTCATGAAAACGTAGGATTAAAGTTTGGTCACTAGTACTGGTATTAGCAATAGCAATACAATATATGTATTTCATATTAGAGAAGGATCCACATATAACAGCAGTTTAACAGTAGTTTCAAATATAATAAAATTTCACTTATGACGGAACTTCCGTGGCAGGTCAGTATCATATATCTATGTTTTTATTGGTTTTATAGTGCCAATTTGAACACTTCTAACATTGCATTTGCATTGCATGGATACGCAGAACTTCACCTTCGCATTATACATAGGTACTAAGATATTTACATTAGGATAAATTTTGCAACTTGAGGTGTGCAGTATACATGTGTGCATATTACACCTGAGGTAATACAGTAAATCGATACTGGTTGGCCATAATACTATTTTTGTCTTATCGGTTTGATTTTACATTTGAAAATACAAGCGTGTTGGTAGCAAGTAATATAAAGAGCTTCAAATTTATGCTCAAGTAGCACTAGCACACAGAATCATATTAACTCTACAGTGCCAAGGTTTATACACTTAAGACATTTGAATTACTTATGGTGCAGTGAACAGCCTAAACTCTACCACCAGTCACTAAAGTAACCAAATAAGTTCATAACAATTTTCTAGTAATATTTAAATCAAAAGTTCAAACAACAATTTTAGGAAAACAGGAACTGATACAGCAAATACTTACTTTTGGTCTTTTGACTGCTGGCTTTCTTGCTGTTCTGGCCCCCCTTCCTCTTCCTGAACCCTGTTGAAATATCTGTCCCGCGTTATCCATTCCAGGCCCAAACTGTTGGTTTTGATCTGAATACGCGCCGGCCGAGTAGTGTTCCCGTGAGTCGGGATATCCTTCCCTCATGCAGTCATAGTCTTCATAATCCTGTTCATCACCTTCATAATACTCATCTTCCTCTTGATGGCCATAGACATCATCTTCACAGCCTGGTTCTACTTTGATGTTTGGTCCCTCATATCCAGACATCCCTCCGGACATGGCTGCTGAAGCCATTGGCTGCCCAGCAAAGCCACCTGACCCAGGCACACCAGATGGTGCCACTGTCTGAACCTCCTGCACTTTCTTGTGCTCGAGCACCCGTCCATCAGCTGCATATGTCCGCCATTCCACCTGCTTCTGTTCGACGACACCCTGAGCATTTTGAACCGTCTTGACCGACTTCTGTACCTGAGCATATCCTCCACCATATGGCTGCACAGCCATGCACTGCGTCTGGCTTTCAGAGACAACCTTCGTATTCATCGGTTCTGTTTTCACACGTCCGAAAGATTCCTGTGATGACAATTTTCCAGGAGTTGGTGGCTGCTCTTGTTGCTGCTGCTGCTTTCGAGGCACCTGCTGGGGTGGCTGCTGGGGTGGTTTACGAGGCATCTGTTGCGGCTGTGGCATCTGCTGTTGCTGCTGCTGCTGTTGTTGTTGTTGCTGCAACTGTTGTTGCTGCAGCTGTTGCTGCTGCAACTGCTGTTGGTGCAGCTGTTGTTGGTGCAGCTGCTGCTGCTTGTTAGCCGCTGTCTGCTGTTGCCTGCCACCTTGGGCCGGTGCTTCAGAAGACTTGGCCTTTTTCTTTAGCGAACTGTTAATAGTTTCTTTAATATTCACTAGAAGTACATCCTTCTTATCCAGTGTTATACCAAGCAGTCCTTCAACGCATAACTCCGACTCAAAGCTTAGGCCATTGTTACACAGACTGACGATTGTAGCCGTCAGAATCTGCTTGATCTTAATCTTATCGGCTTCACGATCAGTACCCATTGCTGGCAGGCAGGCAGTAACTGCAATTTCAAATAGCATAAATATTACATAATCATTAATGAACCGTTTTCTCACAGAATTGTTATAGAAATATTTCATTATAACATATCGTATTTACATTACACTGGAATGTATGGCTATTCATGCATAAGAATAGGCCCAGCACATTTTAACAGTTCTTAAAAGATGCTATAAAATAGTCATATTATAAATATAAACACCCGACGCTCACTATAAGACGCATTGATATAGGCTCAATTTGGATGTAACACAGTTGCAGTCATGGATTTCAAAGTTTACCTATGCACACGTGTGATCCATGGAACATTATACAGTTCACACAATCGCTCTGCTCTGTTCTCTTTTCTCATCATTCACAGAAACCTGATAACTGGTGATACGGCCATGTAGTATACCAAGTTAGCTGCTACAAACCATCGACATTGCATCTTGAAATGATTTTTGCTGGGAGAGAATCTCCAAGAGACTTATTCTAAAATCACTGTCGTTAGCATAGAGCTGTCACTGAAAAAATTTATTCAAGTTTTTCTATAGGATGATTGCTAGATTTTATTATTATTGAGTTTTTATATAGCGCCCCTTCCAGGTAGGCTACTCAGAAGTGCTACCAGTTCAACCATGGCTAAATAGGGCAGTCTTTAAATTAGTAAAGAACATTGTCGAGTGACCCCCAGGGGCCAATCGAAGCGCCACAGGAAGCCCATTCCAAGTCATGGGGCCAGTAATCAAAAAAGCATGGCACTGCCTGTAACTGTCTGCGAGCAAGGGACCAAAAGTTCAGCTTGGTCAGCTGATTGAAGAGCAGATGACCTTTGGACAACAGTGTTGGGGTGGCAATGTTCTCACAGGTATAGGGGTGCAAGTACCTCCAAGCAACACCTGACAGTGCAAACCCTGTAGGTAACCCGCAATGGGTATGGAAGCCAGTGCAGGACTTCCTGCATGTACACAGAGACCTGGCCAGATCTCGGTATGTAACCAATGAGGTGTGCAGCTGCACGCAGAACTCACTCAAGGCACCCAAGCCGGAGAGCTGGAAGCCAGCATAAACGGCACTACAGTAGTCAAGACGGGAAACCACAAAGGCATGGACAAGGCTGGAAGCAGCTGCTTGGGTCAGGGAGCGAGAAACCACCATAAGCTGATGTAATTGACAATAGCAATCACAACTAAGCAGGATAATGTGTCAGGCAAGCATAAGCTCCTGATCCAGGATAACACCAAGGTCCCATACAGAGGAGGGAACTCGAGAACTAAAATTTCCAAATTAATCTTTGCAAGCTGTTGACAGGTACCAAACCAACTGTACTGGATCTTGCGCAGGTTAAGCCATAGGCGAAGGCGGTTTGAGGGCATCCAGGCTTCTAAGGTCTCCATGGTGTGGGTAATCTCACGGATCGCAGCAGTAGCTGCCAATGCTGATTTTAGGGGTCATCCATGAAGGACGTCCACAATGAGGGGGAGGGATGGGTCATCGAAATGCAGACAAAAGCAGACAAGGTGCCTGAGGGTTATGACCAGTGTGGATGTCCGCATCTAAACTTTTAAATTTGATAGTTTTTTAAACACCACCTTGTTTCAACCTTCCCCGAAAGGCAAAAAGGTCAGTGAAGTGATTGTCTAAAACCTCATGCATGGTGTAATCTTAACTGTGACTTTAAAGAGGTTTTTATTACTGCATATCCTGCGATATGAAACCTGAACTGTCACTTAAACATGCACAGGAACTGTGGAATAATTGTAAAACTAATGATGAAGACATTAAGAATTGGCTTAGGCGAGCGGACGTCCGCAAAGGGGGAGGGAAGGGGTAAGGTCAAATGCGGACAAGGGGGAGGGAGGAGTCCAAAGTAGGTCACAGTTTGCGGACGTCCTTTATGGACGTCCCTTTAACTGCTAGACATTGCAGCAGAAGAACATCAACTGCGGCAATTAGGTGACTAAGAGACTGCACTAAAGTTGTTAAAAAAAGGTGATCTAGCCTATGAAAACCATGCATGTCTTATGTAGGCTGTTGCATTTGCTAAGCGGAAGCAGCACAGCAGCAAGAAACATGCACAACTCACCGACATCTTTACAAAAACCTAGTCTAAGTTATCAGCTTCCACTAAATATCCAAATAAAGCAAGAATTTCTTTATTGTATATTGTTTCTTACACAGAAAACTCATTTTAAGGTGCTGAGGATGAAAATTTTTGATCTAACATAATTAATAATTAATTAATTTTTCAAATAAATTCCGTACATATAGCTGTAAGTTCATGGCCCCTGAAAGTGGAAGATAAAAAAATTATTCAAAGCAATCAACCTAATTCATTTTAAATATCGCTGTATTAAGCATCTTGATACATACATACATACATACTTATCTTATATGATTATTTATAAAGTGCCTCTCACAGTATAGACTATACATAAATACATACATCAGAGATATGAGACCCTCTTGAGGAAACAGATTTAAGGTGCCCTAACAAAATGCAAGTTAGTATTAATTATGCAGAATGCTGTGACTGCATTTACAAGTCCAATGACGTCCAAGTGAGAATGCCGTGAACTTGTTTTTCGTGACCATAGCAAAATTCTTGCTGTCGTTAGCCCACTATAACCTGCAAAAACACAGCTACATAGGCATGAACATGGTCGTAAATTACCATTTCAGTATAACATGGCCCTCTTATCTTTTCCTGGATTCATGTCCTCCGTAGGCTGTTTCCGTATCTTCTCTGACTCCCATCGTGGCTTTCGACCAGACTCACCCTGGAATTTGAATTGGCTTCTATTAATACCGACTATCGACTGCCTTGAGCATTATGACAGTGGCGCTATAGAAGGTCTTAGATTAGTCTTTACCGCAAAATATGCAAACCCAAACCGGCTTGTTACCTTTGATAGGTAAACAAAATTTACCCACAATCTAGTTCTATAAATGTTTGACAATTTACGTCGATTCACAGGAAACTAAGCCGGAACTTTTTAGTTAAGCCCATAACAGAAAGCAAGAGTCTCTGATCAACCATCTGTCGAAAGGGAGGGACGCCGCAGCAACCAGTATAAACTTGCGCACTGATATAATGGATTTAATCAGGCTAAATATAGCGTATACTCACAAATATGAAATAATACACTTAAATACGAAATATTAGAATATGGACTTGAAACACAAGAATAATTCAACCGTCGAACGTTTAAACCCCAATTCTAAATACCATTAGCACCGGAAACGCCAATGTATTCCACCAGCCGTAACTAAGGGATCGATCATCATTGGATTAATCGTGGAAGTCAGTCAGTATGAATTGTAATTGTAATTGAACATTTATATAGCGCCACTCAATCAGCGGCGCTCTCGACCCGCAACACTGCCAAAACCGGCAAAAAGAAAGGTTTTCAAGCGCCTACGGAACTGAAGAGGAGAGAGAACAAGAAGCTCTTGGCAGTCTTGTTGTCCTCGAGACCAAGATCTTGGTCTCAAGCAGTGGCGGCGCCAGCTAGGATTTCAGGTTTGGGGGGGCTAAAGCCCTAAGCTCTTCCCTTTCTCCCTTCCTCCTCTGCCCTTCCCCTATGCCTCATTCGTCCCGCTCTCCCCACCTCTCTCTCTCTCTCTCTCTCTCTCTCTCTCTCTCTCTCTCTCTCTCTCTCCTCTCTCTCTCTCTCTCTCTCTCTCTCTCTCTCTCTCTCTCTCTCTCTCTCTCTCTCTGTCTCTCTCTCTCTCTCTCTCTCTCTCTCTCTCTCTCTCTCTCTCTCTCTCTCTCTCTCTCTCTCTCTCTCTCTCTCTCTCTCTCTCTCTCTCTCTCTCTCTCTCTCTCTCTCTCTTCTCTCTCTCTCTCTCTCTCTCTCTCTCTCTCTACATCTCTCTCCGTTTCTGTCTCTGTCTCTCTGTCTATGTCCCTGTCTCTGTCTCTCGCTGTCTGTACATAACTTTGAAGGCACGGATCTTGGCAGGAAAATTTTTTGCCCTTTTTTCCTCGGCAATGCATGGGAGGGGGAATAGAGGGTAAGTAATGAAGTATTTATTTGCTACTTTCGTTAAAGGAAATGAACATAACTGCACAAATTCACTAACCTTAATAGCAGGGCTGTAGTGGTAAAATTTGAGATGAGTATGTACGCTACCGGTGACCATCGGCGTAAAAAAAATTAGAAGACCTTTTTTTAGGAAAAATTTCAGACTTTTCACAAATTCCCCTCCAAATTTTCTGACTTTTTACGATTTCGTCTCTGAAAAAAGTTGATGACCTTTTTTTTAGTCATTCGCCCCTAAAAACCTCAAAAAAACCTGTCAAAACCTCTCTTTTTCCTCCAAATTTCATTACTCAGGTCTCTACAGAGGTAAGTATACGCTGTATACCCGCGTATACCCTCGTCTAAAGCGCTGAGTATACGCTCTCAAATTTCCCTAGAGGTGAGTATACGCTGTATACCCGCGTATACGCTCGACTACAGCTCTGCTTAATAGGCGTTTGGATGTTCCACGTATGTATTGCTAATTTACATCATGATGAAGGTTAAATAGATTATCTGGTAAAGATATCTAGAATATCTGGTAAAGTCAAAAAAGTCGAAACTGCTACTGACGTTTAGTTAGGGACAACAAACAGAAAGCTTACTGCATGTTTTTTGCACAATATTCTATCTATATTCTTGCAACATGAATAAAAGTTTTGGAACACTGTTTATTCATAGTTGGGTATAGTTGGAATTTAACAATGATTGAATTACAGGATAGGGGATTTTATTAAGGTGTAAGAAAATATTCTCTACAAATATGTCTTACATTTACAAGACTAAATAGCCAGATAACTACATATTTTAGTTAAATAAATATCTTGCTGTGTTATTTAACTAACAAACATCGAATTAGAAATACATAGGGCCTATATAATTATATAACATATGCAACCATAGGCTTAGACTCTGGGGGAGCCGTGGCACGTCCCCCCCAAATTGAGATTTACTGTACATACCCGATTTATTCTTTTTTTGCTGGAACTGAAATAACTGAACAATGACTGTCTGAGACGTTTGATGGAAGCCTTCTTCGAAGATACATGCGTTAGAAGTAGAAGCCATATGGCTCGTCGGTTATGGGTACTTTTGTCTTGGTATTAAACCGTTGGTCTGTATTGGCCTTGTGTGCGTGGCTGCACATATGTAGTGGTACCAGGTATACTAAATGCAGACAGAGAGAGAGAGCAAGAGACAGAGACAGGGACATAGACAGAGAGACAGAGACAGAAACAGAGAGAGAGAGAGAGAGAGAGAGAGAGAGAGAGAGAGAGAGAGAGAGAGAGAGAGAGAGAGAGAGAGAGAGAGAGAGAGAGAGAGAGAGAGAGAGAGAGAGAGAGAGAGAGAGAGAGTGGGGAGAGCGGGACGAATGAGGCATATGGTGCAGAGGCCATGCAGCTTCTTCGAGCCGCAGGGTGACGGAAGGGCGGGAAACGAGGAATGTCTGGCCCCAAACTTCCTATACAAGGTCATGTGTCAAACGGCAGCAGAGGTTTAGCACCCTCTAGCCCACCTCTGTTCATACATAGCGATGGCTATACTATAGCTTGTACAATCTGGATGATGGATGTGGGCTCTGCTAGTCATCTATGACTATGTTATAGTTATACACAGCGGGCTACCTAGCTACGTTACAGACGCATCAGATTCTTTAAGAAGTAATTTAGTGTTGGGGAAATGGCATTTGCTATTGAGCCTGCTATGTATATGTAAGCATTGCAAAGCTTCAGAGATTTCCAGCGTTTTGGGGGGGGGCTGAGCCACAGTCTGGGGGGGGGGCTAAGCACCCCCTAGCCCACCCCTGGCGCCGCCACTGGTCTCAAGTGCAATCGAGTTCGTTTTTAAAAATCTTTGTCTTGGTCTTGGTCTTGAGACCAAAAGTCTTGGTCTTGGTCTTGGTCTTGAGGTTCAAGGTCTTGGTCTTGGTCTTGGTCTTGAGGTTCAAGGTCTTGGTCTTGGTCTTGAGGTTCACAGTCTTGGTCTTGGTTTTTCAAGACCAAGACCAAACTTTGTCAATATGAATTAAACAGTCATTTATAAAAAGCAAGAATTTAAAATATATATATACAATAATTACTAATACAATTGTTTTAGTATTTACACTATGTGAACGAGGGTTAACTGTTGTTTTGGACAATTACTTTGACTTCCGGTTATTTACCATGGAACGATTTCAAAAGTGACTCACGATTTGCTGCTGTGTGTGCCAGCGATTTCAGAACCTGTGGAACGTAAGCTATTCTTTCACATGACAGAATTTGTATGAGGCCCCACAGGTCATATCTTGGTCAGAAAATTCTGAACGAATTGGTTTTTATAAAATGCAACAGGCATTTGGAATAACATTTCGCATGAAGAACTTTTGCAAATATTAATTCAGAATTATCTGCAGTCTCCATTAAGAGGTGTTTTGCTTGAAAAAATAAAAGACTCGTGTTTTCATTAAAACTGCGAGTAGTCCGACTTGACTTTTTTTTTGTAAGGAATAGCAGTCTGGATACGATTGTGATTTTTTGGGTCTCGGTCTTGGTCTTGAGTTTCAAAGTCTTGGCCTTGGTCTTGGTCTTGAGGATCAAGGTCTTGGTCTTGGTCTTGGTCTTGAGGTTCAAGGTCTGTGGTCTTGGTCTTGAGGTTCAAAGTCTTGGTCTTGGTCTTGAGGTTCAAGGTCTTGGTCTTGGTCTTGAGGTTTAAGGTCTTGACAACAAGACTGAATATAATAGCCAAAAGATTTTATTTTTTTAATATTTGCAAAATCCAGGGGCAAATGCCCTCTGCCTGGCTGCCCCCATCCGAACGCCCATATACAAAAATTAGATATGTAAATTTGTATTTTATAATTATAATTAGGCCTACAGTTTACAAATATATTCTCACAAAGTTTTCAGCCAGATCAACATATTAGCACAGTATTAATAATTACACTGTACGTCGACTCGCATTGCTAACTGTTGACTAGTTTTTGGGGTGACGCCATTTTGAATACGAGCCTTTGAATTATAGATTTAAGCTGAATTTAACGTTAAAAATAATATTGTTAATTCTAATAAAGTCCTCGATGTTGTTGTAACGTTTAAAAAATATTTTATGTGATGGATTCCGGTGTATCGGCGTGTAGTCCTCAATGTTGTTGTAACGTTTAAAAATATTTGATGTGATGGGTTCCGGTGTATCGACGTGTAAGAGCTCGTATTCAAAATGGCGGTCGGTCACACATTCTGACTGTTGCATCGGTCGGAAGTCGACGTACTGTGTAATTATTTATACTGTGATATTAGGCCTATATGAAGAACGTTGCGAGAACGTTTTATCGCGCTATAAGTGGCTCCACGTGGACACGGTCGACGGTAGGGGAATCGTCTCTGTAATTCGGAAATTGATAATCAATAACCAGATATAGTAACAGCATCCACATGCACCAGAGCATTTTATAATCAAGAATAGTATGGCAAGTAATTAGCCTACATAACACACCAGTGACCAGCCTCTGTATATCTTTTCCTCAATCGCTTATAGAATAATTATAGACCACTGTGTTCGATCTTGGTTTCATTGTGTTAGGTCGGGCGCTCCTCTGATGAGTCTATCTGGAAGTGGCGCTATATAAACTTGCATTTTATAATTATAATTACAATTTACAAATAGATTCTCACAAAGTTTTCAGCCAGATCAACATATTATAATTATGAAGAACGTTGCGCGAGAACCTTATATCGCGCTATAAAAGTTACTGTGTGACGTAATTAACAACTCGTACTGATCACAGCGTCCTTTTTGGCTTGGTGGTTGTAACGAGTTGCAAGAAAAGATTCGATCATCTGAAAAGCTGTAAATAATAGAGTTAGTATGGATATGTGGCTTATTTTTGATTATTACTAGAATGCATTCCTTTGTGTATGTCTGTAGACTCAAAATCAGCCACGGTCGCGAAATATATTTAGTTGAATAACAACGACTGCCCTGAAATTTATTTTTCATTGCTGCTGAGTTTTGATTTTGCTCGTAGTGAAACGAAGTCGATTTGTAGGAATTTTTTTCCGCGATAATTTTGAAGTTTTAATAACGCCGTTGCATGTAGGCATATATGCTATGGACTAAGAATTTGTAGGTTTACGTGAACTGTGGGACGAATTTTGAAAACTTACGAAATGTTTTACGGCGTTAGGCGTTGCAGCTCTGGCGTAAGCGCCAACAGTAGCTTTTGAATGTAACGCTCAGCAGGCATGTTTTATGGTCAGACTTTTAGCTATTTTTTGTGCAACCTACTTCCAATTCAGAATTCAGCCCTTGCAACACCTATTTACTATGTCACATGCGAACTGAAGTGATGATTGTTTGATCAGTATGGTTCTGTTCTGCTTATTTTTCTTCTACTTTGGTTTAAAACATGACTGAGGTCATATGTAAACTAAATAATCGATATGTACAATTGTTGTTTTGGAACAATAAAAACGCTATGTTATGTTATGTTATGTTATGTTATGTTCTCTATGTTAAAGAACTCTTACATATCTTATCTTTTAAAACTTTAATTTTGCCCAAAAATGTATCAACTACAAAGTGTGTTTGTTGGTTTGTTTCATTTAATCTAGTAAGCATGGCCTCTGAACATGGAAAAATGTCTGGTCTGGAGTCACTGATTGTTGACTTTTGTCGCCGTAACTTCTACTTTTCTGAGTTGAAAGTGAAAGGACTAGTTATAGTTGAGGTTGACAAGTCTACGACCACCTATTTGGATGTTGATAAGACGATCTCTCGTGACGAACATGGACAATTGGATGTTGGTCCACGGAATGCTTTGGAGCAGTGGAAAAAGTCGCAAAACTCAGAGCAGGCGTCATGGCAGAACCAGTGGCAGCAGCAGCCTCGTATGCGTGGATCTCTACGGGCATCAGTTCAGTCGCCATCTCAGCGCTTTCGGATGCCACAGATGCCAGCCAGAGTTCGGATGATAGCACCACCAATGCAATCCCCGAAGATGTCCAGTGCACGAATGCAGCAGCCGTATGTGCCACAGTCAGTTGTGAGACTCAAGAAAATCCCTAGTCCTCAGGATGCCTCCGAAAACATGGTCTCAGCTGTTGTAAAATCCGTAATGACCAAATGGCAAGGACACAATGAAAGGGAGGCTGAAGGAGCAACAACAGATTGTTTGCCATCTAGCAGCGAGATTGAGGACAGTAGTAACCAGATGAATAATTTGGCTCATTCATTGGGAGCTGCACAATTGGGAGCTATACAATTATACAACCAGACCCCATTGCCTACTGTTGCTAACAAGAACAAAAGGAAAAATGGAAACCAGCAAAACCTATTAGTGGGTTCTGGTAGGGAAAATGGAGACTCCAAGGAGCCATGGAAAAAGAACCCCAAGCTGCTAAGTGGGCAGAAAGCAAAGAAGGCCGTAAAGGAACATTCAGAGGAGGAGCAGGAGGAGGAAGAAATGAAGGAGGTGGAGGAAAATATGAATTGTAAACCACAAAGACCAAAACTGGGAATTGCAGACTCCAAAGAACAATGGAAAAAGATCCCCAAACTGCCAAGTGGGCAAAGAGCAAAGAAGGCCCTAAAGGAAAATTCAGAGGAGGGGCTGGAGGAGGAAGAAATGAAGGAGATGGAGGAAAATATGAACTGTAAACCACAAAGACCAAAAGTGGGAATTGCAGACGCCAAAGAGCCATGGAATAAGAACTCCAAAATGCCACATGGGCAGAAAACAAAGAAGGCTCTAGTGGAACATCCAGAGGAGGAGGAGGAGGACGACAAGAAGGATGAGAAAGAAGAGGAGGAGGAGGGGAAGAATGGCAAACCAAACCAAACAAAGATGCTAAAAGAAATGACAGCATCCTTGCAAACAATTCCTCAGGACCTGGAAGCTTTGGCCCAAGAACATCTGACTTCAAAGGCTGCCCCCAGAAAAAGAGCAAAGGTTAACTAATAACTGTGCATATTTATGTGTAATTGCTCAAGTGTATCATACATGCATCTGCTTTATTGGATTTGCTGCTCTGTAGGACATAGAAGAATAAATTAAATATATTTTAATTAGAAAATGCTTTTGTTCTTACTATCTCATGCTTCAGAGTCTTAAAATGTGCACTCTTCACTGCAGTACAAGTATTCAGTCTTTCAGTTATTGTGACTGTCAAAAATTTCTGGGTAGTACTGCATGGTATTCGTTAGAAAACTGTAGAACTGCCATTTCAATAGGTAGGGTTTCCAGGGTTTCAACGTTCAGACTTTCTGTGGTACTTGCTATACCATAATCTAGTTGTGACATAAGCATGCTTCACAACATCAGCTTTTGTTCATTTATTAAATATGGGTAGTGCTGATGATAATTTGGCTACAGTAGTATTTCCACACAACTGAGGTTGAATAACATGGCTTCATGACCAAGAAATCAGATTCTGTCACCCAACTTTCAGATGTGGTGTGCCATTGTCAAAATATAACACCTGTAAGTTTAAGTTAGCCTACTTCAGACAGCAATTTCTCAGTTTCAGATATGTTTTATGTATTAAAGTCCTTTTATTCTGAATGATGTTTAACATATTGGCTTTGTGATTTCAGAAAGTGGAACCGGTGGATGAAGCAAAGATGCCAAAACTACAGAAAGAGGTTGACGATGCGTCTTTTTGGAACACTTTTGTGTCCAAGGGCACTGGCAAGAAAAAGGCAGTTGCAAAGCAGCCCAAGTCGTAATCATTTTATTCTTTGGGTGGACTGTTGATCTGCAGTTCTGTGTAAACATTCTTTTGGTTTATGATCCCTATGGAACAAATAGATATTTCAATTTCAGAACTGCTCATAATTTGAAATATTTATTCTTTTATCTCAAGATTTTTATTACTAAAGTTTGTAAAAGATAAGTTTTTTTCAGAAAAATTGTATTCACTGGATTCTGGCCACTGATATTGAATGTGTTGAATCTAATGTGTTCCTATAATTTCTTCAGTACTTTCATAGGTTCCTTTGTGAAGAATTTATGTTCTTTTATCAATATATTGATTTTAGGAATTATTAAGTGCTTATTAGATAGTGTTTATATAAAATTACTTTTGTTTTAATTGTGGCACATAGGAGTGCTATTTTTCTTTTTCTCATTTTAGCCTTGAATCATGATTGGCTATCTAGAACTGGTTAATTAGAATTGGCTAGTTAGAACTGGCAGTGTAAAATAATGCCACTCTGCATGTGTAGTGACATTTGTGTTAAAGGTGATAATTCAATCAGTCACTCAAATTGTGTGGTATGCAGTGTGTTTCATGTCAGTACTTTTATGTTATGGAGTACTTTTAAAAGTTCTTATATCAAGACTGTTACCTATTAATTCTGTAGTTGCTTTTCATATCATAGTATTCATAATTGAAGTTGCTACAAGTATGATAAGTTTTAATGATTAACATCGTTCCTATAACTAATGATTGTGTTTTCGTGGAGAAATCCATTTGGTTCACAAGCAAAATGTTGAATTAGTTGACTTCAGTTTACTGTTTGGAATTATGTTATCCTTTTCCCTCTAATTCAGCATCAGTGCTTGATTATGGGACCCGAGTTCTTGGCATGCAAGTTGCATAGTTTTCATGTTGGAGTATACAGCCATTTATGCAGTAGAAGCTTTGGAAGATGATGGTGGTGGTGGAGATGATGATGACGATAATGATGACTTATCAGTTAAGGATGATCATTACGAACTGTTATGTGTTTCAACTGCTAGATTAGCAATGTTTTTTAAAGTTTTTTTTAAACAGGAGAGCTTAATGAAAACACAAAATGATTATGGACATTTTTATGTGGTTTATGACAATTAAAAGTTCTAAAACAATTTATTGTGGCATTGTGAGTTGCACTAGGAGTCTTACTGATCTGCTCCTTTATAAGCAAGTCTTGCTAAATATTGCATTTTGGCTACGTTTATGTGTCTGGGTTTAAAGGGTAAAAGGTCTTGTCAATAATTGTTTGCTTGACAAATCATTGAGCCATCTAACAAGGAAGGACAATTCAGGTTGCATTTCAGCCTAATTATCCTTCAACCCCAGAACCAGGCTTCTGAGGCACATTGACAATAGTGATATGGTATAAATGCACTGTGTTATCAGTATATAACCTGACTTCATCTCTTCCTACCTATTTTGTGTGTTAAAGCATGTATTAATTTATTTAGTTCTGTCTGCAGCAAAGTCAGTGAATAGTTAGAGCATTATGACACTTTTCTAGAGGTGGAAAAAAAATTAAGTTTCAGGCACAATACCATTGAAATGGAACAATATTTTATCTAAATGTCTCTCTCTGGTAGCAGTACACTCCAAGGCATGAGCAAAATGTTATTTTTTTAAAGCCAGTTGAGCAGTGGCGGCGCCAGACATTTTTTTACGAGGGCAAAGCCAGGGTAGTCATACAAGTAACCAGTGCAAAGGGCCTGTACAAACTCTGGGCAGGGCAAAAATTCTGGCAGGGCAAAGGCTTTTTTTACCAGGGAATTTGCCCTGGTGTAGCACAGCCACTGCAGTTGAGAAGGATGGTCCACAGGTCTGCCTCAAATTGACAAATGCAGGCATACGGGTATCTTTAAATATGTTTCAGAAATCTACTGGTTCTATAGCGTCGAGACCACAGAGTTGGATTTGAACAGCTCCAGTCCTTAACACCACCCATTGTATAGCCGTTTGACTGAGCATTTGGCATGGGTCAGAACCTGACTTTATCTGCCTACCGATTACGTTTTGACTAAGCACCTGTGATTACTTTAGTTCCCATGACTAAGCTTGCTTAAATGCTGAAAAAATCCATATTGCATGTTATGATTACGATTACCACACAACTATATGTAAAGTAAACTTTATATAGACTATTGCCTTTCAAACACCTCCCTATAATCACCAGGTATTGGTTGAAATGCAATTATGTAATTGTAAGCAGTGCAAGAACTGTAGAAAAAAGACTGGGGGTCAGTCTTTGATGAGTTTGATCCATGTGGAGTTGAATATTTTATCGGTGTTTTACAAACTAAGAAAATTCAAAAATGTAATAGAAAGCTTAAACTCCTTAAAATGATGACTTGACCAAAGTTATTACTATACAATTGACATGATCACAAATCTCACAATAAACCAGAGCATTACTTTATTAGTAACCCACAAAGTGAATTGTGAAAGAAAATGCTAAAATATATGCACATTATAATCACAGTAGCACCACTGGGAGGTTGGAAATGACCCCCTGGGGTGTGCAGTGAAGTCAACTGGGGGTCCTAAGAGATACTGGGGGGGTTGAACCAGTCTTGTTGTCCTCGAGACCAAGGTCTTGGTCTCGAGTGCACTCGAGTTCGTTTTTAAAAGTCTTGGTCTTGGTCTTGGTCTTGAGACCAAAAGTCTTGGTCTTGGTCTTGGTCTTGAGGTTCAAGGTCTTGGTCTTGGTCTTGGTCTTGAGGTTCAAAGTCTTGGTCTTGGTTTTGCAAGACCAAGACCAAGACTTTTGTCAATATGAACAGTCATTAATTTTAACAAACGGCAAGAATTTTAAAAATGTATCCAATAATTACTCATACAGTTATTGCTTTAGTATTTACACGGTGTGAATGAGGCTTCACTGTTGTTTTGGCCAATTATTTTGACTTCCGTTTATTTACCATGGAGTGAGTTCAAAACAGACTCACGATTTGTACATATACATCCGGTTCTTGAAAAGCTTCTTCGTGTGCTAGCGATTTCAGCACTTGTAGACCGTGTTTTTTCACATGGCAGAATTTTTATGAGGCCCCCCACAGGTGACGTCTTGGTCAGAAAATTCTGAGCAAATTGGTTTTTATAAAACTCAACAGGCATGTGGAATAACATTTCGTGTGAAGGACTTTTGTAAATACGAATTCGGAATTCTCTGCAGTCTGCATTTAAAGTTGTTTTGCTTGAATAAAATAAATGACTCACGTTTTTATTAAAATAGCGAGTAGTCCGACTGGACAATTTTTAGTAATGAATAGAAGTCTGGATATGATTGTGATTTTTTGGGTCTTGGTCTTGGTCTTGGTCTTGAGGTTCAAGGTCTTGGTCTTGGTCTTGGTCTTGAGGTTCAAGGTCTTGGTCTTGGTCTTGGTCTTGAGGTTCAAGGTCTTGGTCTTGGTCTTGGTCTTGAGGTTCAAGGTCTTGGTCTTGGTCTTGGTCTTGAGGTTTAAGGCCTTGACAACAAGACTGGGTTGAACCCCAACGTCCCCCCGCCCGACAATTCTCACCCTGATCGTGAGTCAGAGGTGTGTGCTGTCTGTCAAATATTAGGCGCAAAACACGTGATTTCATGTCCTGCCATCCAGCAAAGGCTTGTAGGATTCTTTACCTTGGCACTGAAAATGGTTCCAACCCTGGTCGTCTGGAGCGTGTGGGATTGTCGATTGGAGTGAGAAGGACTGAATTACCTTAATTATTTATTAGGCGTCGGTGGTCAGCCTTAAATGGATTTTCGATCAGAGCTTGTTGGAAAAGAATTTGACAGGTCGGTTTGTGCTGGCTGCTCGGCGTTTGGTAGCTTACGAATAGGCGCCACAAGTTTCGTCTGAAAATAAGGAATTCGAGTAATTTTTAAAGGTGAGATTAGTATCTCAAAACTTCAGTCAACAACTGATTATTATAGGCTACTTATTTATAGCTTCTGGGTAATATTGGGTTTCAGCATCCTAAATTATATATACGTTTTAAAATCTGAAGTTCAGTCGTCTAAACTGTGGGCTACCCGGCTACCCCACAAACCCAAGGTGAAGGGAGCTCAACACGGTCAGTGGCATCTCGGCAGGGAGGCAGAGGTCACGCCCCAGTTCAGCCCATGGTCCCTATCCTCCAAATTATAGGCCATTTTCAACTTGGAATATAGCTCTTTGAGTTTTTGAGGAAGGTATGAAAAAAGTACAGGGTACACGACCTTGTCAATTGTTTGCTTGACAAATCGTTGATCCATTTAACATTCTAAAGCTATTCATGTGGACAATAAATTAAAACTATGCTTGTATGAAAATAAACCTATGTCACAGCAGATGCTTGTTGTGCTACATCTGAACAATACTACTGGCCTAGAGCTCATTGATATCGATGTAAGTACGACAGAACGAAGAAGATGAAAATAGCATCATCACATTAGTCTTGTAGTGTTATCTAATGTGGAAACTTCTATGTTGTCATTAATGTAAGTCATCAGTCAATAGTTCCTTCTAAGTGAAACTGCGTTTCATAATAACGGTCCTCAAAGAACTGCTATTCAAATGAGTCGGTTGATGTGTATATGTGCCTGTCTATATGTGCATGCAAATGACTTCTGCATGTTGCTTTATTATTGACTAGCTGGTTTACCCGGCGTTGCCCGGGTTTTGGAGGTTTTGGGCTGGGACACCATAGTAGCGGTCAAAACGGGAGACGCGAAGCTGCTTAACCCGGCGTTTTGGGTGTTTCAATCCCTCTAGCGAATAAGCAACAAAACACTGCTTAACCCGGCGTTGGCCGTATTTAGTTCAGTCAAAGTTTGAATCCCTCTAGTGAATCCGTACTGTAGCTGCTTAACCCGGCGGCGCCATCTGGCGAGTGAAAATAAGTTGAGTCTAAGTTTTTTTATCAGCTAAAAATGCATTGCCCGGGTAGGTTTTGGCCCGGGACACCATGGTAGCGGTGAAAACGGGGTCGCGAAGCCTCACACTGGGTGTGTAATGCCCACCCCGAGACAGTAGTGAAGGTTTGGAGTGAAAAGGTCGAAAGCTGTAGAAATGCATCGCGGTGAAACATCGCTGTGACAGACAGACAGACAGACAGACAGACAGACAGACAGACAGACAGACAGTCTTCTCTTTATATATATAGATGGGAGGCATGATATTGCCTCATATTATATGAATTAAAGCTGGTACACCTGAGTGTCTTTGAGGCTCTTTCTAGAAACTTTGCCAAGACTCATCTGAGATGAGATTCAGATGCAGCTTAGTGTGGCGCTAAGAAGTTTTGGAGATTTACACTACGTTGCACATTACATTATACATTTCAAGAGGTCGTGGAGACTGGAAGACTGCTACAAAGGAAATCATGTATAGAATGACACTATGTGTCCTGTTTTTTAAGCATGTACCCAGTGATAAGCCTAATTGGCAATGAGAAAAACGGATAAGGAAATGCCTGCAAAGTACATTGCTGCAAGTACATATATTGTTTTTTGGCTATTCCAATGAGTCCGTTGATGTGTAATGCCAGCCTATGTGTGCATGCAAATGACTTCTGCATGTTGCTTTATTATTGATGGGAGGCATGATCTTGCCGCATATTAACTGAATTAAAGGTGATGAAATGTACATTTTTACATGGACTTTTATTGTACCGGTAATACCTGCCTCAAATTTTTTCTTAGTCTTTCAGGATGACTGGTGTTTCTTTTTTGAGAGTCTTGTGGTTCTGTTTACTCTCATCAATGAGCAGTGGTCAAGCTGTCATTTCAGTTGCTCGGGAAACAACTTTTATTGTCCGTAAACCTGGTCAATTCACCATCTTCGTTTCCAAGACTGGACAAGCTCTACAAACTGTGACAGTGGTTGTTGAAGTAAGTTTTAAGTCACTCATGAGTAATCTTAAAGTATATAGTATGTAGTTTAAAACAGCATTAATGAATTCTGATGATGCATCAAAATGCACCCACTGGCTGCTTGACAGATTTTTAAGGGACTTTGTGCATCTTGATACCATTGGCATGAACTTTGAGGGCCCAATTCCTTTTGTATTCCTGCTTTACAGGGATGAATTAAAGTTAAAGGTACTACATTTGTTTGCACACCTCATATTTGCAATCATAATCTGGAGGTTTCTACAGCTCCCAAAGAAAGCCAAGTCACAAGAAGCAGGTTATTCGCACCTGCCTAGAAACTCTGACCAATAAAGGATAAAATGCTGAGTGGACACCAGATGGTGCAGTCTTTACACCCCTAACCCAGGGGTGTATAAAATCCGATGCTGTTCTTCTGGCCAGCAGAGCCTTGCCTAAAGACTACACAATATGAGTATAAAAGTTCAAATTTGTAATTTTTCACTGCATATGAAGTGAAATTAAGATTTTATAAGCCTAATTTGACTGTTTTTATGCTAAGAATGCACCATTTAAAATTTAGTTTTGCCAAAAGATTTTTGAGGACGGGCTCACCGAGCTGCATCCCAGACCCCTACTCTCATTTTGCTCAGGCGCCTCTGGCACCCTAGACCGCCACTTGTTGGAAAATATTGCCATTGGCCCAGCATTAAAAAAGGTTTGACACCCCTCCTCTAACCCATCAAAAACTGAATTTCTGTTGAAGCTGTTTAAATCGTTCTCACTGGAGACTCGCCTGCTGAGGTCACTGATTCTGCTTGTAACCTGGGTGTTCTCTTTAACTCTGTTGTGTCCTTTACTAACTATGTCAGTGGTATTGTAAATCATCATACATTCACATTCATGACTTGTGCAGAATTAGGCTTCTTGTCCCTTTTTAAAAATGTGCCTTTTCGATGTTACTGATCACTTCATACAGAGTGCCTCTGAGAGTGTCCTTTGAGTCCAGAGTACAATACTATACTACTCGTATAATGACCAACTGTCATGGTTGCCATCATTACTGCTGTTGGTTGTTTCACTGGTGCGTGCAGAAGCTGGCACACCTGAGTGTCTTTAAGGCTCTTTCTGGAAACTTTGCCAAGACTCAATTATTAATTAGACTAGCTCCATTAAGACTCAATTATTAATTAGACTTTCTCCATTAATCATTAGACTTTCTCCAGTGATCACTCTCCATCCATAAGATCGATATGTGTACTCTGCCATAGATATGACTGCTCGATCAATATTCAACAGTATTATATATACCGGTTAATGCAACTGTGGATCATAATACTAATGTTAAATCAAAATCAATATCTGTTAAAATAGTTAGTCACTCCTTCAAAAAAAGTGTTTAATATTGACATTTAAACACCAGATGGCCTTTCAGTTTAGGGTCAGTCTACTTTGATCTTAAGTCATTTAAGGTCACTGATTGGTTTTTAATTAATCTAATCACTTCTATGTCATTACTATCAGAATAGACAAAGCATCGTTCAATGGTCAAGCGGTTTAACCCTTGCCCTGTAATGGTTAGAAAGGATTCAAGCTTACCCAAAAACAGTTAATGTGTGAGGGCCTTAAAGCAAGTCCTTCAAACATAATTGCTTAACACCATTGATGCTTCAGGATTGCTTTTGTGGAAATAAACAATAAAGTGGGTGTGATTTCTGCCTGTAAATTGTTCTGCTCTGCTGGGCATCCGTTAAACTGGGTGGCATGCATAAAACACAAGTTATCAATTCTCTTGCCATAGATTGTGAATGGAACAGTGGCTGGACACTCGGATTTCATTGGTACATCGCAGTCGATTGCATTTCCAGCTGGAGTCGAGGACCTCATTACTTCTGCAACATTTACCGTTGCTGAAGATGGAAACCCAGAGCCAGACTACACCTATGCAATGCAAATGAAGGTGACATCTGGTGATGCGGTTATTAGCCAGTCGCGCATGGCAACCGTTACCGTGGTTGCCAATAATGACCCTTTTGGGGTGTTTGGCTTTTTGATGGTAAGTAGTTATTCTTATTTTGTTTTCTGAGTTACTTTTTTTCAGCACTGTATGATACTTTGTCTCATATAACTTGTTTAATAGAATTGGAATGCTGCACGTTAAGTGGCTGAAAATGAGCTATATAACTGTCTGCTGTTTTACATTTGGTTGCATTGCATTGGAAAGAGTTTTTGAAATGAGCCTGGTGTCCATTAATCTGGCTACGGAATTTCTTCAGTATCTGACTAATTAAGATAATAGTTTCAACAAATTACTCATCATTGGGAATAATTTCCAGGAATATAGACAGAAGAGCAACCTGGAAAAGCCAAGAGAAAGAAATATAGATGTCCTCTCGACAGCTTGAACAGTATCGGTTAAGCTTCTTTCGCTTTGTAGTTTTCGTTACTATCACCATCGATGACATCTAGTCAGATCTGTACTATCTTAACTCTGGCTCTCTGTTTGTAAGTAGTAGTCATCATCCCAATGATTTTTTTCTGTTGCTAAGAAAATTTACCATATAGATGCCACATGTTTTTGTAAAAACATTCTTGAATGTTTGTATCAAAGAATGTTAGTGATTCTGTGAAAGATGGTAATTATGACATTTCAGCCGACTCTGGCAGTGGTGGTGCAGGAAAAGCCAAATGGAGGGAGCATTCTGTCACTGGTGATTGAACGGAAACGGGGAAACTATGACACTGTTTCTGTCACCTATGAAGTGGGTGGCAGTGTTACATTTCTACTGTTTTTGCATGGGCTTATTTAACTTGGCCTTTCTTCAGTGATTTGCCGCTTTGTGTCTTCAGGAGATGACAACAAATTAAGCTTTTTATCATCATAATTATTGCAAACTCTTAAAGATTTTCTTAATCAATATCCCATTGGCCAAAAACTAATGTTGCCTTGCCTTTTCTAGTGTAGTCATGTCTGTGGATTGATTAGAAAGTCACATAGCATCGAATGCTGTAATCAAATCCTGGTCCTAATTCAATATTTTAATCAGAATCTAATCTGATCTAATCCGTTAAAATGTGTGACGCTGTTTGTTACAGTTTGATGAAATTTTTAATGAAGAGAGGCCGGTCCGTATAGATTGATGAAGCAGGGGTCTGGATAAGTAAACACACAGCTGTTTTGTTTATGCAACATTACATAATTGGAACAAGTAGCCATTTTTTCTTCAGGTTTTAGGCAACCAGTCTACTGCTGTTCCTGGCCTTGATGTGGTACCAGCCTCGGGTGTAGTGACATTTGGGCCAGGGGAATCAAACCGCACAATTGATCTCCAAATTGTTAGTGACCAGGTATGCTCATCGAACTAATTTGTATTTTTGATATTTTGGAGTATGTATGCTGTATTGCCACTCATCAACCATCATTTTGTATGTGCATCAGAACCCGTTTGACAGAACCTGCTTGACTTCACTTGGAGCAGTTTAATAATTTCTTATAGGTAGGATTTTCAGATTGCATAAATTTATGTTCATAGTGCTTGAGATAAGCTATTAAAAAGTCATACATATGCAGATGCTCGTGATCATTACCGTACCTTACATAACTTACATCTGACTTACTTATCTTACATTAACTGACCTAGCCTCGCGATTTTGATTATGATTTAACCTAAAGTGATTGTTTTGATACCTTGTGCGTTATAATAACAGCAGCATAGAACTTGTTAAATGGGATTATATTCAATAAGTCAACTTTAACAGGCAGCATTGTGTAACATTTCAACTTGTTGATTTGTCCTAGATTCCAGAGAATGACGAGACATTCATCGTGAAACTGGTGAGCGTTACAGGTGGTTACAGCGTTGATCCATCCAACAACCGGCCAATCATCAACAACTCTTGCAGCGAACTGAGCTTCACCATCGCACAGAACAGCGCCCCAATTCGGTTCTCACAGGTGGTTGGTCAAGTGCTTTCTTCTGCATTAAATTCAGTCTGCTTCATATCACCAACTGACTTACCTAGTAGTTGGTACAGTGCTCCATTTGGCTGACAGATGATTATAATAATCATGAAAAATGTGGCTTTGATGCAAGTTAACTAACAAAAGAATTTGGAAGTAGTCAGTAGTTAGTAATCAACATCACAAATTAACCCACTTTGGTTTTGATAAAACTGATCTGTTTCAGCATGCTTAACCTCTGTAGCTTGGCTTCTGGCTTCTCTGACTTATCAGATTTCGACTTGACTTCTTTAAGAGATTGTGACCTTGACTCTGATTTCACTTTAAGTGACCATCATTTGATGCTTTATGCATTATGATTATGATGCGATAGAAGTATTTAGATTAGATTAGATTAGAGCAGTGTCTCGCAAACTTTATTGACTCCCGGCACACTCAGCAGAGCTAATTTGTTTCGCGGCACACCAATTAAAATTTATAAAAATTACGAAACTAACAGCAACAATTTCAGTTTGTCATATTTTAAGCTTGTCATATTAGTCCAGTAATAGCGAAACTAAAGCAGATTTCTAATTGACTAATCAAGCCTAAATGCGATGAATGATCTTGTTTATGAGAGTATATTAACTCAAGACGCGGTTCGATAGCCGACAAGCAGACACGCATTTAAGCATTCACCATCTGTAGTCGCCATTTCTGTTAGAACTGAAAATCCAAATTCGCAGAGATACGAAGATCCAAAATGATAGCAAACACTCGATTGCTTTCGTGCTCAAGTCTGGATATTGGCTAAGAATTGAGCTCCAAAATTCTGACAACTCTTGATCAGCAACTCTTGATCAGCAGAAGCGCTTCTGTGAACCAGATTGTTCTTAAGATCGATGAGACTCTCTCTGGCTATCGGACTCGGACCATCAATGGACATCGATCTCTGGACAACCCCTCGGATACGTGAATAAGTTGGTGCTTTGCGCTCAGTTTTACAGTGGCGCTTTAGAAAATTGGAGATTACGATTACGACTCTCTTCTTCAGCCATCGTCAGACCGGTACATTCGTGATTTACGAATGGATTGATGACCCATTCATACTCTTTTGTTTCCAGTGAAGGAAAGTAGCCTATTTGGCGAATGCTAAAGCGAGATTTCCCAGCGTCTCTCTAATTTTCCCCATTATTGGCCTATGCTCTTGTGTGGAGAAGCATCAATACCTGGAAAAGAATCAAGCTGTGAATTGCTTGTATTCTTAATCCACAGTTGCAACTTTCGTTAAATGCCTTCAGCTCCCCATGATTGTGATTATGTTTTCTTTTGCACCTTGAAGACTCAAATTTAAGGTGTTCAGCAGTTAAAGTTATGTTGGTATCTCCGTAATTATGACGTCGAGAGGAGGGTGAACACATAAATAACATAGAATAGATTAATGTCACTAGAGTTTTCTACTTTTGATCACATGACATCGACAACTGTGAATGAGAAATTATTCTTCAACATGAAAACATTAAAAAGCCCAAAATTGTATTTAAGAAATAATTTCTTATAAAGTCAGTTAAAGAGACTAGCGAATTTCAGATTGCTCTCGCGGCACACCTGAAATCTCGCACGGCACACTAGTGTGCCGCGGCACACAGTTTGCGATACACTGGATTAGAGGTTAGATGATGATGGTATCTTGGCAAGTGGTCATGCCAGAAATAGCTCAGGAAATGTTTTCAGCTTTTCGTATGACACATTAAAGTTTAAATTTCTTAACATATAAATGGCATTTAATCTTTATATGACATAGTTCAAAGCTACAAACTTCCATTGGGGTGAATGACTGGACCCAGGTAAATTTCATTATCATGAAGCTCAGTTTAGTTTACCATACACTGTTTTTGGGATGATGAGGAAGCGAACTGGCCGTCTATCCTCATATGACAATGCTGAGAAAACATAGTCAGTGACACTTCTTGCCCAAGGCTGCCCCTTGAGGTAGCTTAAAGAACTGTTTCAGAGCAGTTGAAATGTTCACAAAAAGCGCTATATAAAAATGTTCAGATACTTACGTATACTTGCAGAAGTTGGCAGCACATAATGTTTGTCCTAGTAGCAAGCTCTCATCCACTGTTCTGTCACAATTCCACTGACTCCCTATCTCAAGGCATATTGATTTTAAATTGGTTACTATCACATATCAATTTCTTTATACTCGGCAATCTGCTTACCTCTGATCCATAATGGACTATCATGTCCTTGCTCATACCATATATGATCCAGTGATCTTCTGAAACTTTGTCAACCTTTTGTTGGTAAGACTTTCAGTGTGCATGCTTTTAGCTGGGCCTCACCAATTGTCTGGAATAAACTATCTTTACTTATCAGGTCAGCCCCAACAATCTCATCCTTCAGGCGGCAACTTCAAACTTTCTATTTCATGAATCCGTCGGTTACTTAGCATACCATTGGCTGTCCATCTCCACTCCCTAGTGACTGACTGTGCCTCTGATTCAAGTATTGATGTCCGGTATGTTAATATCATATTCATTCATTATTCATTCATTCATATGTACATTCACATAGTGATTTGATTGGATTAATGCAGTTTATTGTTGTTATAGGCTGAGTACAGAGCGTACATTGACTCGTTTTACTCTACTGTCTTCCTGATTGTTTATCGTGGCATTGACATTGATGGCAAGAGTCTGATTGGTCCAGTCAATCAGCCAGCCCTTGTTTACTACTACCTGCTCTCAGATACGGCTGTCATGGGTGTCGACTTCCTTGGTACTAATGGCAGCATCGGTTTCAGCCCTGGTATTACATCTTCGAACATTGCTATTAAGATTCTGCCTTCAACATCCAAGAAGGCTGATTCAAGGTTTAGTGTCGTCTTACACGACCCAATTGGTGATGTTATCTTAGTCCAGCCCACTGTGGCAACCGTAATCATCAATTCCAACGATGACTATCGTGGTGTGTTGTCATGGAAATTTCCAATTGGGAATCAGTCATTATATCCACTGATAACTGTAGATGTGGATCAAGATACTGAGGTCAACCTGACAGTTGTCAGGAGTGGTGGAACTTATGGAATTGTGTCAGTCCAGTGGTTATTGACAAGAAATGAGTCCTCTTTCATGGCTGATGGCTTCAGCATGGAACTGAATCCACGTATGGGACTCCTTGTAATAAATGATGGAATAAGTGAGAAGGAAGTCTTGCTCACAGTTGTGGACAGTAACAAGCCAACACCAGCGTCACTGTATCGTCTTGATCTTCTGCCGGATACGGTTACAGGTGGAGCCAGAATTGGAGGAGTTCCAAGTACATATATTATCGTGAAAGACAGTCATGCTGCACATGGAATTGTAGAATTTGCCAACAGTTCAGCACAGAAAATAGTAATGGTGCGTCTTTTGATCAAAATGATTCTCAATGCTTGTTTACAACTTACTACTGTAATTTTAATGCAAACAATTCATGTAAATTTCCCTTTTCAGCAATTTTTCTTTTCCAGAAATTTCTTCATGGTGTTAATCATTACTGATCTATAGTTACAGTCACTGTGCACCAAAATAAATACTAAAGAAATGCCGAGTCTGCATTTACACCATGTCACTTTGTAACACACTGTTCAATACCTCTTTGCACTAATTAGGTAAGGTATTTTGGAGTACCGTATTCGAACATATTTCAACATGCGTATTTCAACAATGGCCCTCAAAGGTTTGGTCCTGGGGTTGAAGAATATTTATGCATTTCTGGAGGACTCGCATGACAACATTAATCCCACAACTTGAAAAACTTTTGGATTGGTTCCTTGCCTTCAGTTGTTAGTTTGAGATGATGGTTTGGTATGTGAAGCCAAGCCACAAAAGTGAAGGTATACACCATATCAGTCTGCCTTGTTTTTTGGTGATATGTAAATATAAGAAAATTAAACAGTTGTGGCTATCAATTGTTAATAATAGGTTTTTGGACTGAATTCTTGTTGCCTGAGTAGGAGGAAAATGTGAGAAAGGTACGTCTTTTGCTCCTCCGTGATGGAGGAACCTTTGGTGATCTCGTGGTGTCCTATGATGCTGTCTATTCATGGAATGGAACAGTGGTCAGAGGTAAGAGTATGTATGGTGTTGTTCACTTCAGCTGAATACCACATCACTTGGTTTAAAAATTGAAATAATTGAGTCAGGGATCAATGGCACAAAGCTTAAATAAACTTTATGTTAATGTGTCGTCTGTGTTAATGACAAATTGCTGTTAATACTTCTTACTTTGTGAATGGCATTTGTCTTAGGGTCTTGTTATTTTCAGATGTTTTTCAGTCACCTGTTCCTGGATCTGTCATCATCTTGGCTGGGCAGAACATGTCGTCATTTGACATTGTCATCAAGGAAACTGTGTTTGTCAGACGTGGAGCCAGTTTTATCATAAATCTTACTGGAGTTCGTCTTGTGATGAGTAAGTAATTTTTCAGCAGATATGGCAATCACCTGGTTCACATTTAGCTGCATTTTTGTCTAATTTTGCCAAGATAACCAGTTTATTTGCAGTTGGAATACTTGGATTCAGCTTTTCATAGCTTTAGAAAAGTATGTGAGGTTCCATGGTAGCATAGAAAATTAGCTTAAGTAATGTAATCTAATCAGGGCATCAATCAATGGTCGCTTTCAAATTAAAATCATGAAAACAAATTATGATCTATTGGAGAAGCCAGGTTGAATTCTGTTAGGTCAGAGAAATCAGAAGTTAGGTTATGGTGGGTAAGCAACTTGAAAATGACGAGTCTTAAAGTTTAGATAAGGATGACCTCAAAGAACTGACAACAAATCGAACTAAGCAGCAAAGTGCTAATCATTTGACCAGCAACCAAGAATGCTCAAGAACCCAATACTGTCCTGGCATGAGGCACGAGAAGAGTCCCAGCGTGCATTGAGTGCAGTGTTTATCACAGACTTGTTTCAACATTTGTTCCAAGTGTTGTAGTCCAACATCAAAGATATTTTGACTGAAACGCTCACACTACAGTCATACAGTACATGGCTTGAGAACAGTGTTAGTTTAATGTTGGGTGGTATGCGTTTAACCTTGCATGCACAGATGACTGTGCATTAGCAGTGCATTAGCTATTGGTCATCACAGCATTCTATGTTATATTTATATCTATATTCCAGTTTTAGTATACACCATTATTTTATGTTGCTTATTCTTTCAGTGTTGGAGTAGTTTTCCAGATTTTTAAAATAGTTTTAGAAAGAGTTGCTTTGTATTTTAGAACTGGATGTTGGTCCGTACAACAGTCCTCTGTTGGGCTCTGTTAAATCAACCACGGTCATGGTGACAAGTGTGGCAGCAAATGGAGAAGTTGGTTTTATGGACACAACCACGAGAACTGTAGCAGGACCGCTTCCTTCCAATGGAACACTGGTCAAGGCAAGCAACAGTCTTGTTATGGGTTTGAATCACTGTTTTCATGTTTGTGTTAGTACTTTTTGTCAAATATGATGTGTTGTATTTGTGACTGTAGGTGCCTGTGGTGAGAGATGGAACAAATGGCAATGTCACCATCTTTTGGAACATCTCTGGAACTGATGGAAGCAGTAGCCAGTTGACGGATTCTGACATCATTCCACTTTCTGGTTCCATATCAATGCTTTCTGGTCAGTCTTTTAGAAAGCTAGTGCAAAGCTATTGCTCCTACCTTGATGTTTTGATTTGGTGCTGGTAGGTATAGTGATGTGCAGGACTGGTGAGCCTGGGTTGTACATAAGTGACCTTTCTGCCTGTCTTTTATTTGTTGGTAGATGACTACAGATGTAAGTTGGGAGAGATCAAAAGTGTCCTGGTGTTTGATTGCTGTGGTCATTTTGTGCCTCATCTAAATGATTCTTCAGCTTCAGGGCGATTCTTCTGTGGTGGTTTTATGGAGTTTGGTAAACAAATGTGTTGCTTTGTCTTGAGCTTGTTTCATTAACAGGAAATTCTTTATCTTTTTATTCCAATCAGGTTTTCTTTGTGTTTGATTTCCCAGGTGAATCAACTGCTGAAGTTGTGATTCTTATTCTGTCTAAGAATAAGACTGAACTGGAGAAAGAGTTTCTGATAACTCTACTTGCCACTGAGCCTCAGAATATGCAGACACTGAAGCCTGGTTCATTGCAGGTTAAGGTCATCATTCCAGAGATGGGAAATCCAGCTGGAGTATTCCACTTTGGATCTGAGATGAACAGCTCTTATGTGATTCAGGTACATGTACTGTGTTTCTTTTGGTCAATATTAAATTTTATGAGTGCCTCAAAGTAAGGTAAGGTAAGGTAAGGTGAAGTAAGGTAAGGTAAACATGGTCAGGCAAAGTAAGGTAAAGAAGATAAGTTAAGCATCTAATCATTATATGCCTGAGCCAGTAGTAATTGCTGGGATTTCTGCAGTACTACAGTAGCGCAGTGTTTCTTTACAAGTTACAGGCAGTTTAATCTTGGCTATTTCAGATTTGATTCTAAGTAAGTAAAAAGTAAGTATATTCTTTAATATAACCAGTTGCCAAACAGCGCTCTGGTGAACATGCATCAGCATATATACATCATGATAAATTAATACGTAAATAACATTCTGACTATAAATGTTTTCTTCATTTGATTGTCTGCTTTTGGCACAATATTTTGGTTATATCTAATGACTATATAGCCATCCTGTCATAACTATTGGCCTGTGCTGATAAACTGTTCTGATTTACTTTATGTATATATATATTTAAAAACCAGACTATAGAGAACATTAGGATGAATGACGGGAAAACAAAGGACATATTATTTGGAAAATTTGTTTTTTGCTCAAAAGGAAGAGAAAGACGTTATACAAGTGACGGTTGTGAGATCTGGAAGTACAATTGTCAGCGCTGCCATACAGTACTTCCTGGAACCCAATGGAAATAGCAAGTTCTATGGTGGAACGAATGTTCTCTACTTCCAACCCACAGAGACAATGAAGCGTGTTGCTATCATCGCCAAAGATGATGGTGTTCCTCAGGTACAAGAGTCAGTGCAGCACTGGCTGCAATTATCATAGTCATTCTGAGTTTGTGCATGTGTATGTTTGTGTATACATCTGGAAAGAAACTTGGGGTGGCACTTAAGAAGTGGTAGATTCATTAGAAGCTTATTAATGGTACTGATTATTATAGTTATTTCATAGCTATAGAAAATTAAGAATGATTTTTATACCATTCATAATATAATCTAATGACTTCTATAGTGCCGTTATCATAATGTCCAAGACATCAGTTGTTGGGCGCTTCAAGTGAAACTGCAACCAAAAATCATAATCCTTTTGAAAAGCCACATCTAGATTGAATAGTTCAGAGAAACCAGGCTGTGGAAGGTATGCAAGGTGAAAGACATGAGTTACCGGTAGGTTTAGATCTGAATAACATCAAAGAATTTACAGAATGAACTGAATTGGGCAGCATAATCCAAAGCTTTGGACCAGTGACCAAGAATTCCTGAGAGCCCAACACTGTCCATGAGCAGGGCACATCAAGAGTTGTAGCATCCATTGATCAACTGCTGTATCTATGTGTGTGAGGGGTAAGTATGGAACACAGATAGGTCAGTTGGTTAAGGTGTAGTACCTTGTGAACTGTGAGGCAGATTTTCAAATTTCTTTGCTCAATAGGCAGCCATTGCAATGAATGCTATATGGGCATAATATGCTGATATTTACGGGTCTTTGTTTTCGGAGTGGGATGTGGTTGAATGGTTACACGCTTGCACGAAGATCAGAAGGACATGGGTTTGATACCCGCTAACCCCATAAGGTTGTCTCAGCCTTCCACTCGCAAGGGGCGACTGTAAAATGAGCAGAAGTACAGATGGGCGCCTTGCTGGGCTGCCGTACAGTTAATTTTTTACTCCTGTTAAACTTATCATCTGTTAGTACTATATCATGTAATCTTACTTCGTACTTGTCAGTTTGAATTAATAAACAATTATTATTATTATTATCATTCAAGGTATTCTGCTCATTTGTTGTGTGTTTTCGATGTTTTTTTAAGCTCGATGTAACGTACGCCCTGCGCCTCCGTTCCTATGGACAGCGACAGGTGGTCATCGGAGAGCCAAATACCATAAATGTCACGGTTTTAGCTGCTAATCAACCATATGGCCTCTTCTCTTTCCCAGTTCTTAATTATACAGTCACCACTGGTAAGCAAAATGAAGAAGATGAAGTGTAGTTAAGTTATGTTTTTCTTTTCTAATGACTTTTTAGGCCTCCTAGCAGGTAAATAGAGAAGCCAAAAGGAAATGTGTTGGTAATCTTGTACTTTCATACATTTAGAACATTATGCTGCAAGAGGCAGCAGACATTGAGCTTGTGTTGTACAACATTGTTGTTTGTATTATAAAGGTAGAACCATCAACAGAAAATATAATACAATGGAACTGAAGTTTAATGGTATCCACCCATAATATAATTTATTGGTCACTTGGAAGCCGAGCATGTTCTTGAAAGAACTCTGTTGCTGAGAATGAAATTCCATGAGAGTGGTGAAGATTAAAATGCACCTACACACTGCTGTGCTTGTAACACAATGCTGGAACACAACACATTGTTACACTGTTGTTCAAAGTACCAGGCCAAAACACTTGAGTAAAAGTAGACCTAAGAACCAGGCCAAAGCACTTAAGTAAAAGTAGACCAAACTTTAAGTACCACAGTAAAAGTACTCATAATCTATTTACTTAAGTAAGGGTAAAGTACATGTATTCTTCCAGAAATACCTTTAATGTAACAGTAAGAAGTATAGAGTGAGTGTATGTATGTACATATAGATGTATGTGTTTGCATACATGTGTATCACAAACAACTGAAGACTTCTTTTCCAGCTACTTACTTTTGAGGGGAAATTCATAAATAAGTACAATATGAGTATCTTATTAATAATGATAATATGTATGTATGTATTTATGTATGTATTTATATCTAAAAAATGCTGCTGTGTTAGATATTCCTTTTCAAATCACTCATTACCTCCTCCCTGGCATCCTACAGCTTAATTAGAATTATTGCTTGCCTTGAGGACAGTGGCCAAGTAGCTAACATGTTGGCTGTTCACCTTTGTGACCAGGGTCTGAGTACCAGGTACTATATCTTTGCTACAGTTGATTTAGAATGTTATATGGGAACATATATAGGCCCTAATGCATATATGTCTGTCTGTGTTTATATAAATATATGTTGGTAGCAGAAAAATATGTATACGATTAGTGGTTGTACACCAAAATGCGGGTAGCAATTGGTTTAATAAAGAATATTCTTATCTTATCTTATCTTATGTGAGATCTACATGCACTGCGTCGTCTAAATGTGCTCTGACACCATCATCTTTATACAAGTGCCTCCTTAAATCTGATACAAACATCTTGCCGATTCTTATTTTATCTTGTAAGGGCCTTTGCTCAGAGCTGTATGTGATTTAATGTTTGATGAAATAATGTTCTCCTATAATGATGGTTTTAAGATTGTCGTGTTTGTTGCTCTGCTTCGCTTTCAGTGAAAAGGAAAGGCCAGTATGTATATAATGTATCAATGGTTGTAAAGAGATTGAAGGGCAGCTTCAGCCTTGCCACCGTCGATTGGTCTTTGATTAAAACAACTGACCTGGTTTATCTAAGTCCCGTTGGCGGAACTTTGACCTTTCAATTCGGCCAGTCAGAAGGGCGCATTGACATTCGTCTAGTGGCTAATGATGTAAGTAAGAAGAAATATACATAGACTGTGTTTACTTCTATTTGGTTAAGAGTAACCATGTTGTAACCAGAACACAGAGCTGTTGTGACAGAATGAAACTGAATGGGTTTCTGACAATTCTGAAATTAAATTCAGTTTGTTGAGCTGTGAATAGGATTTTCATCAACATTTTCTCTGTCTATATTTTTGTCCTATAATTAAATCAGTTTTTTTTATTATGAACTGCTCTTATATTCACTGATTTAATACAGTAATGATTATTGCTTCATTAAAAATCTTTTATTTGCCTTTGAAACAGACTTTTTGTTGACCATCATCTTCTTTAATTTCAAGTCATTAAAAACTAAGCTGTCATTACATTTTTTGTACTTTCTTTATTACTTAACATTTTATTTCAGATACCCCGACTGAACGTGAGCTGCAAAGTAGTCTTAAGTAATCCTTCTGGAAATGCAGTTGTTGGGCCCTATTCTGATGCCATGCTGGTCATTCTCAGTTATGATTATGCAATCTACTTTACAGGTTTGTTCTTTACAATTGTTTTTACTATGGGTTAGACCAGGGATGTAGTGAAGGTTAGATTACTAAGGCTAAGGCTGAATCCAAAGAAACCAAGGCTAAGGCAAGATCACTTTTTGAAACCTGAGTGACAAGGACATTGTTACGAATGAGGACCAAATAAAACGGCTTTTTTCTTATCTCTTCGAAATGCAGTATATAGGCCTACACAGCAGAGTTGGAATTGGCAATCAATCCAACATGAATTGTATAAAATGCCAAAGGTATTTGTTTTCAAACATAGGGGTAATGCTGAGGGTGAGGTCTTAATCTAGCATTGAGGCTAAATGCTTGTCCTCAATCATATAATCCATGGCATCAAAACACATTAGTCAGTCACTAATAATTGTGCTGTTATTTTGTATGATACTATTGTAATTATAATTATAGCTGCAAATATATGCCTATGATGTAAAACAAGCAAATCCATAAGGACTAATTATTTTAGAGTATTGAATAGTCATTAAGCTATTCAATTCTTATGTGGTAGTTATATTTTTCTGTGTGAGGAAATCTAAACAGATGTGGTAATACTTTAAATACAAACTAAAAATAATGGTTAGTTCATAAATAAAAGTTTTGTTATTATTTGTTTGATATTTTTATTTTATTCTTTATATTATATTGTGGTGAAAATGTTTGCATAGAATCACAGATACAAATGTTGGTGGAAACTTCAAGAATTGTAAACATTACTCGAGATGGTCCGGTGGATGAAAAGCTGACCATGCGATGCCAGACAGTCAATGGAACGGCGTATGCTTGGCGTGATTTCATTCCAGTTGACCTACAGCTGACATTTGGCAAAGGAGAAAGGAGCAAAGAACTGAACATATCCACCCTTGACAGTCGACTCCCGCAGCCGGATGAGTCGTTCCGTGTCATAATCTATGATCTCTCTGGTGATGACAAAACTGCTCTAGCTTTAAAGTCATTCTGTCCACTTTTGGTTTGAGAGTTAGAATAGATTATTGTCTCCTGTAATATTCTTGGGAAACCTTGTCCCAACAACGTTCTGCATCAGAAGCTAGACATTAAAGCTTGCTAAATTTCAGAAAGGTATCCAGGATCTTATCATCGGATAATCCTCTAAGCTTGAATTAATTTAACAGTCACTTTGATTACCTGGTCATATTTTTGGTTTGTGAGACTAATTTTTAGCCTTTATGTTATTTTTGTATTGGTACTAATGCAATGACCTTTACATTCATTAGTTTCTTGATGCAAATTAAGATTTATCTTTTTGACAAATTGGCTTAAGGTACTACAGACGCTTTCTTATTTTGGCTCCAATTAAATATCTAATTATATTGCATTGTGGTGTATTAGATTTATGCATTGTTTCTGTTTTAGATCCTGTGGTTGTGACTTCCAATCTCTCCGTGATCATCACGGCTCACAGTGTGTCAAATGGAGAATTCCGTTTTGGTCCTCCATTCAGTAAAACAGGAAATGAAGGAGTGGCTACAAAATTTGCGTAAGATTGCTCACGTGCCCATGCATGCACTCACTCACTCACTCACTCACTCACTCACTCACTCACTCACTCACTCACTCACTCACTCACTCACTCACTCACTCACTCACTCACTCACTCACTCACTCACTCATTTACTCACACACTCACACTCAGTCACACTCTCACACTCAGTCACACACACTCACACTCAGTCACTCATGCACTCAGTAACTCGTTCATGCATTCACTCATACACTCATTCACTCACTCACTGTCACTCACTCGCTCACATTCACACTCACTCACACTCACTCAGTCACTCACTCACCCACTCATTCATGGAGTCATGCATTCATTCTGCCATTTATTCATTGAGTCATGCATTCATTCAGGTGATTAACGTATTTAAATGTATGCTTTCATACAAGTACTCAATATTGACTTTGACTGTTGTAACATAAGGAAACACATTTGCCATTGCAGAATAATTCGTGATAAAGGTATCTACAACCCGGCTGTTGTGTGGTTTGAAATACGGACAATGAATGGATCAGTTGTTCCTAATGGAGCTCAGTTTGAACAGGGAACTGGAAATGTCATGTTCGGTGATCTCCAGTCGCTGGGTGAACTCTCCATATTTCCACTGGATGATGGAATACCAGAGTTTGACCAACAGTTTCAAATATTCCTCTATAATGTCTCAGGTGCTGATTAGTTACATCTCAGAATTGCATCTGCAGTGATCTTTTGGATCATTTGATGCAAAGTAGTTTTGATGCAAAGTAGTTTTGGCAAACTTGTCTACTCTGTCAGTTATCTTTGGATTTCGTTCTTCCTTAGCAAATTTTGTTTTCCATCATGTGTTCAATGATGTTTCAAGGACAGTATCACTAATAATAATAATAGTAATTATAATAGTAATAATAAAAAAAACTGTAATTATAATAGTAATAATAATAATAGTAATAGTAGGCCTAGTATTAATATTATTAAATAATATCTAAGTCCCTTCAGGGACTTAGATATTAATAATGTTGATATGTTATTTCATAGAAATAACATATCAGCAACTTAGATATGTCCCCGAGGGATCATATGTACCTTGGGGCATAAAAAAATAAAATAAAACTAATAATAATAATAATAGTAATATTATTATTATTATTATTTTATTAGCAGTAGATCAACTTGGTTTAATTTTAAATAAGGGTGAATATACAAGAACTTTTTATTCCACTATTTTGCAATGTTCTTGTTATTCATATAGCACCTTAAGAGGCTTGCATAGCTTAAAATTACCAGAAATGGAATTATTGTGTTTTATTGCATTGTATTTGCTACAGAAATGTGGTCTGCTGTTGTCTTTATTTCCTAAACCAGTGTACAGTGTAAAACTGATGTAAAAAGCAAGTACCCTAGAAGTAGCTGGCTACTAATGATGCGATACATGTTTTCATTGTAACAATTATAATCCATATGGGATTTTTCAAGCTAGGTATTATTATTATTGTTATTATAAGTATTTTGTTGCATTGCATTTATTTGATTGAGGATAATGTTGAACTGTTGAAACAGGTGGCCCTTCGTCAGACCCTGGGCGTCTTGCAACCAGAGACCTGATGGTGAACTTTACCATTGCACAGAGCAATCATCCGTATGGCTTCTATGATTTCCAGGTTGGCTCAAGACAGGTATACATTGCGGAGGACTACCTTCCTGGCCAGGAAAACACGACAGTTGCCAATTTAGTGGTGGAAAGAACTCCTGGTGCAACAAGTTTTATTCGAGTAATTGTTTCATTTCTACGTTTGTGAAGCGTCTGTGTACGTATAATATGCTGACATCATGTGACGAATTCAAATAAGTAGTTTGTGTAGTTTTGCTTTATTGCATATCATATGCAAATGTTATAGTAAGTAAGTAAGTAATCTTTATTAGCATGAAACAAACGCCTACATTTTACAACAACACTGCATACAATAGTGAAAAAAATAGCACAATGTCAGTAGAAAAAATAGTTTTAAAAGTCTAACTCAGTATACAGTAATATCTATCGCCCTGAACTAACAATATAAAACTTTACATAGTGATTTTCATATGTGATGAGCTACTTCTTCTTTACGTTTATTGCTGAGTGAGAAGACTAACTTTTCATGTATTGTAAATTTTTGTAACTTAACATAATATCTTCTAATCTGATGTTTAAGTGCCATCACCTGAAACAGGTAGGTTCACCAGTATATAAGTAAACAAACATTGTTGGTTGTTTCGTTTTTGGTCAAGAGTTTGGATCGCAAAACACCCATTGCAAGACAATAGCATAATGTTAGCAAATGGTTGATTTGGACTTTGACAGTTTTGGAAGATGACTGCTGATAAATACTGGTACAGGTTTTGATGGTTTTGACTCTTCCCGGTGATTTCAGTGCTTTAAGAGTGTTCAAAGTTTTGGCGTCGCCATTTGGCATTTTCATCATATTAGTAGGTTATGCAGATTGCTACTTGGTATTAATCTGTTTTATATTTTAACTTTTACTGATAAAAGGACAAGAATTTGGCCGAATATGTAAGTATGAATAATTCTACTTTTTCAGTGTGTTTCCAAGTTGTCTAATGTTAACTATGATTACAGCTTGGTTTTGTTGTGCTATCGGTTGATGCCTTGTGCAGTCGACAGGAGCTCAATAGAAGTTACTAATTACAACTATGAATTGTATGTTGTGAATTACTGGGAGTTCAGTGTAAATTCAATTTGTGAATGATTGTAGTAAGCACCTAGTGAACTAGTACCAGTACTGGTAATTTCTTAGAAGTGGTGTCTAACTGTAAGTGCTAGGCAATGTTTTCAAGATGCTTCATACACCAGCATTGTTTGATTGAAGTCAGACTGTGTATAGCTGAACACTGTCATATTTGTGCTTCATCATTCAATCTAATAACCATTGTTATAAGGACTTTTGTTGATATTTTATAAGCAATTAACCTAACATACCTTACTCTACATTACCTTGTCTTAGGTGTAATGAAATTCTTGTTGACTTGAATATTGTTGAAAGTTACCTTGCCTTACCTGTCCTTGCCTTACTTTTTCTTGCCTTACCTTGCCTTACTTTACTTTACCTTACCTTGCATTACTTGACCTTATCTGACCTTGCCTTACATTACTGTAAGTGTAATGAAGTTGTTTTCTGTTATGCTGCACTTTAAGGTAATGTGGGAGGCATACTCGTATCAGATTGCAGGAGCACATACGTTGCCTCCTGCATGGGACATTCTTCTGCTTGGATCAGTACCTGGTGGTGTCAGACAGGTACCTAGTAAGAGACGATCTGGCACTGGAACAGTTGTACTGGAATTTATAGGCTGCAGCTGTAAGTCACTCATTGCCTCCTTCCTCTTGTCTTGTTATCTGTGAATTGTGTAGCAAAACTGATTTAGATACTAGAATTGTATAATCACCCTGTATGGTGATGAATAAAATGTTTTGGTCAGCTGTGTGTTTGTGATTGTATTGTATTGTATATGAGCATATATAAAGCGCCTCTCGTGGTATAGACCATTCAGAGGCACTCTCAGTGCGGGAGACCCCGAAAAGTGATGGAGTAGCCTTTCATAGACAACTATCCAGTCGTTCAGCTTTATATGGTGTCTGATTATTCAGAACTTTATAACCCATAGTTATGTTTGTCTATTGTCTATCATCATAGAGAAGGATCTGACAGTTCAGTATAGAACAGTTTGAAGTCACACTGCTCACACAGCTATGAACAGCTAAGTTCGAGCAGCTGAGTTCGGGCCATCAATGGATGTGGTTCCCTTATCTTCTCCAGTCTCAAGTATAAAGATGTTATCCTCTGAACTTTTAGTAGCCTAATAGTTTGATCATGTTGCTAAATTTGTGTATGTTTTAAATATTTATTGAACTTTGCTACAATTCCAGCATGTTACGTGACGGCGCTGGAATCTCGTCATTATGATGGTACTTTCCAGCAGAATGAATTCACTCTTACAGCATGGGTTCAGTCTACTAGTGAGACTATGTCTGGCTGTGTTGTTGCAAAGACCTCACTAGATGGCTCCATTGTGTACTATGCATTGGTACTTGCTGTTTTGAATGATGGTACTACTGCTGTGAAATTCCAGTACCTGAATGACTCGCAGGTACAGAGCAGACTTTGCTACATAATTTTTTTCATGGGGAAACTGAAGCTTTTGCTGCTCTTTAATACAGTGCTGGGAAGTATGTCTTTTAGCATTAGTTCTTGGAATATTACCTTTGGATTGGACATGAAAGTTTTTGTGGCTGTGCCTAAAGCAATTATTCTATACAGATGTCATTATTTGCATCTTATCTGGACTTTTCTGTAGCATCAACTGATCCTTGCTTTTAAGTACAATTGAATTCTTAAACCATAAAATCACTGTTCTTTGGTTAGAAGCTTTTGAGATCAATGATGCTTATATCCGCACAGGCAGTTGTTTTGTCATCACTCGAGTGCCAGTAAAAGATCTCACTTAGGCATTTTGTGAATCCGTAATCGAATTCTTATCAAACTTTTGAAAAATTGTAAGTAAGTAAGTAAGTATATTCTTTAATGAACCATCTGCATACGCACTATGGTTTACAAACATGTTATGCAGTTAGAGGCATGAAACACAAAAAACACAAAAGGATAAAACTAAAAAAAAGGACTAAAGAATGGGGAAGAGCAAAGAGGCCTAACAATTGTGTATTGAAGCAAAGTGTAGTAAGGTTCCAAGTGACATTAAAATTTGGGATGTTTGTTGTCTGTCATCTCAGTGAAGACCTAGTTATCTAGTCTGATATGTCTTCAATTGATTTTGAGTGTACTTTACATTTTTACATGTATTAACCTGCCTATTGTATATTAAATGACTAAGGCAGCCAATTTTGACTTTACCTTTCTCTCAATATGTAGTAGCTAAAAATAGTTACTTTGGAAAAGTAACTGTAATCAATAATTAGTTAGCATTTTGTATAAAAATCTACTTATGGTTATTAATTACTTTTTTCCTGTCTAGTAACTAGTTACTGTAACTAGTTACTTCAAAAGTAATTATTCAGCACTGACTATAAAATGGTATGTCTGGTTACCTTAATCATGGACATCTAGATATTAGCGATATAATATCCAGATGTTCATGCCTTAATGTAAGAAGTATTGTAAGAAGTTGATTAACCCTTTAATTCTATGATCAGGCCTGGCCCGAAAGCGCCTCTGAGTAGAGCCCTTGAAGAGGCATTATATAAATTCTATGATTGATTGATTCTATGATTGATTAATAATGAGAGGTGTTAGTTTTCCATACATTATAGTGCACGCTCAACATTAAAGTGTTTAAGAGCTGTTATATTGGTTTGGAAGTCATTGTTGCTATTTCAGTTTAGTAAAGAAACTTTAGAAACACTTTAGTAGAGAAAAGCTATCTAGAAAACACCAACAAGAACTATAGCTGACCTTATTTGATGGGGTGACATTTCTAGTAGAGTTAGTTATTGAGAAGTGTTAAAGTGTTATGTTTTTGGGGTTTCTTGTTTGCAGACTCTGTTGAGCATAACCTTTGGACTTGAAGTGAACTTTGCTGATGGTCTCTGGCATTTTCTACTTGTTGAGGTTTACAGTGGGATGGTCTCAGTCTTCTTCGATGGGATAAACCATGGGCAGAGGTGAGTCTTAACTTCTGATTAACTGGTCTGAAGGTGGCATGATGCCTGATTGTCTCCAAACACCTGTGTTTTACCTCCAATTCAATTGCTTTCCATCTTAGCAACGCACTGTCTTCTTCAGTCCAACCCCCTCTGTATTCTGACTGTGCAATGAAATGGACCCGGCTCTGGCGGATTTGACGTGAAACAAGCTGGTTCCTCAGATGTAGCATTTCTGTGGTGCTGAGAAATGTTGGAGATGTACCGGTACATCCAGAAAGTCATTTGAAAATGACAGGTTTTTAATACAGTCGTGTAACCAGCATCATACTTCATGTGCTGTATGTAGAAGTTGTTTGGTTGAATCAGTTAAAGAAAATGAATATCGATAAGAATTATCTTCTTAAACAAGAGTAACAATTCATTTATGACAAGGATGATGCTAATACTGGTGATATTGACATGTGTTGACATGTTGACAGTGGTGATAATGATGGTGATTATGATGATGACTGATTGATTCATAGTGATGATAATTGGATATTGGGGGTGATGAGGGCAGCAATGACACTAACAAAATTATGGTGCTCAGTGAAATAATGTGACCAGTGGCATGTTGTGATTGGGGCTGTACCAAATATTCGCTTCGTATTCGCTTTGGGGCCGAATAGTGGGCCAAATAGCTATTCGGTATTCGGCCAAATAGTAGCGGTCGGACCGAATACGAATAGTGGTCACGTGACATCTGTTTCTGCATATGCGGCTGCTATAGCGAGTGGAGTGAACGATAAGTAAGTGACAATTTCTAAGTTTAGTTAAATTAGTTCCATTCCTAGTTCACACAGACTGACAGAAGGATCCAAAAATTACATGTAGTTAACTGTTTACTTTTAGTTTATGTGTTAAATTTACGGAACTGAAACTTTTGCTTACATTTGAAATTTTGAATGTTGTCGGTAGACCTATTTTGTACACTATTCGTATTCGTGTTCGGCCAAATAGTTTGTCCAATTATTCGTATTTGACTGAATAGTGATAATCACCTATTTGGTACAGCCCTAGTTGTGATATTGTGTATTTTAGTAAAACATGTCCATTGTTTCACTTCAGCATCTTGAACTCTGCTCTTCGGAGCAGCACAGTGACAATGTTTTCAGTTGGAGCAACAAAGTCAGGCCAGAGTCTCTTTACTGGACTCATGCAGGACGTCCGCATTTACGATGGAATACTCGATTCATTGTAATTGTTTTAATTCTTAGCATCTGTGAGATTTGCACTGCTGTTTGAAGTTGAATGTTTTATTCAAACTAATCAGCTAGCTACACAATCTTATAAGAGAAAAATAGTTATCAGTTCGCTTCATCAGTCCATATTGTCTGAGTTCAGCATGGGCCTGTTATGTATTCTAGACTCCCTTAGTTTGATGTCACACAATATTTATGTATAGCATTATGTGACACTATATCACAAAGCATCAATGAATGGTACGTAGTGGTTGTACATGAAGGACTTTGCTCAAGGACTTTCACAGTAACCGTGGGAAGCCGCTGAAATCATCACACTCCACCAGGCCTGCCGAGAGGGGGCAGGGGGGCAAATGCCCAGGGACACGGCGACTTTTTAGGGGCCCCGGCGACTTTTTAGGGGACCGGGCCGGGCCCGCAATCAACTTATGAAAAATATTATATTCAGTTATACAAAGTTTATGTTTTATGCCTTTTTAAATATATTATCTGACGCTTAACTACAATCAGTTTAAACTTCAAGCATCTGAATAAAATCATAGCTGTATATAATATGTATAAATATAATATTGTACGGTCATACACGCACTTTTATTTTTTCAATTTGTGTTTTTTTCTTTTTTCGTACGACCGTACGATATTATATTTATATAAAGCCTAAAGATAGTTTAGAGGCCCGTAACTGCTCTGCCAAGGGCCCATGACTGTTCTGCCTAGGGGCCCATGACTGCTCTGCCTAGGGGCCTGTGACTGCTCTGCCTAGGGGTCCGGAATTTCTGTCGGCGGCCCTGCGCTCCACATTACAAGATGAGCACTCAAACAATTAATTAATTACTGTGATGCAATTTAAATTGTTCTTGGCCATTTGATTCCATGTAATCCCCTTGAGATCCACTTCATTTATTGTGGAGGTGTTTTTCATTTCAAGATCTTTCATTTTCAGTTATTTAACTTATATGTTAGAAAATTAGAAATATGCTTTCGTTGATTAGCACTCATGCTAATTAGCACTCATGGTGGAGTGTGACAGTTAAATATGTCTATTTTTCATTCACTTAAAACTACTAATGTAATCATGATTTTTCCAGACAAATTCAAGAGCTCTATAAGATACCATCAGTGAAAGACATTTCTCCGATATCGGGTTACCTGACCTTCCAATCCCAAGACAATCGTCAGAACATAAGCTTGGCTTCACTGGACAACAATATAGAGGAGCCAAATAAGGTCTTTTCAATCCGACTGGTCAGCTCCAAAGGACTCGCAGACATCCCTTCCATGGATGACACTTCCATAGTGACAGGTGCTTTTAATTCATTCAGATATTCCATCTGCAGTTTAAATTATAAATAAGATCTGTATTTAATGTCTTCAGGACATTAGTTCTCCACACTGACACCATTCTTAGAAAAAGAGATGGTTAGAGAGAAAGACAACCGTGAAATCACCTATCTAAATAAATGGTTTGCACACTGAAAGGCATTGTCCTAAGGTGCATACAAAGATAATTGATTGCCATGAGCGATGGAATCAGCCAATCCGTTCAGTTTCACTCCATTGAGCAGCATTTCATTTATCTGTTTGCTAACTAATGCCACTAAAAGTTAACAAGTAAATAATAATTTTTTCAAATATTGTAGTGCTGAAGAGCGACAATGCCAACGGTCTATTTGGGTTTGTTGGGACTTATTTTCCGTCGACCGTTGACATGTTGGATGGTTCGATTGCTTGTCCTGTGCAGCGCCGCAAGGGATCGTCTGACTCTGTCACACTTTCATGGATGGTTGTTAGAAATGCTTCTGAAATGACATCACAACCAACAAATGAATTTGTCAATGTCTCCGGGGTCATCGTCTTTCAACCCGGACAACGTTTTGCAGTCAGTATCATCAACTGTTCTGAATCAAAGCTGACTAGTCACCTGACCAGCTAAAACAATTAGGCAAAGGCCCATTTGAAGCATTTGTGGCTATCTTGGATCAGTACAGGATTTTGTATGACACAGCTTTTCAACTTTTGTGCTACAGAGTAAAGTCTCTAAAATCCTGAAACATTTCAAACAGCCTTTAGTCTGGATTATACATTACATATATCTAATATATATCCAATATATATAGCCTATATCCAGTAAAACTTTAACTAGAGACAAACTTTCAGCCAGTTTATAGCAAAACACTGCTATTAAGCTGAACTAATGAATAACCATGATTATAATTTGAATAAAGTTCTGATGATATGTTTTCAGAACATAACACTGAGTCTGTATGATGATGGCTTACCCAAGCTCACAGAGGACTTGACACTGATGGCAGTGTCAGTTATTCCAGGTGATGGATTAGTTGGATCGACTCCAACCAGCGGAGCCAGCATTGATCCAGTTACAAGCAGTCTGTGGCTCACAATTCAGCCAAGGAATTATCCATATGGCCTTCTTCAGTTTTCATCAGACACTTTTCCTCCAAAACCTAATGAACCAAGAATTCCTCCAGCTGTTGTCAAAATCCAGGTAAAGTATTCATTGATTTATAAATCTCAGCAACTAATAATTAGGTAGCTTCAAATTAGCTTCAGGTGGGCCTTTGCCTAATTGCTTGCATAATTAGGTGTATTCATTGATTTGGAAATCTCAAAAACTAATAACTAGGTAGAGTATTCATTGATTTGGAAATCTCGTAAACTAATAATTAGGTAGAGTATTCATTGATTTGTAAATCTCATAAACTAATAATTAGGTAGAGTATTCATTGATTTGGAAATCTCATAAACTAATAATTAGGTAGAGTATTCATTGATTTGGAAATCTCCTAAACTAATAATTAGGTAGAGTATTCATTGATTTGGAAATCTCGTAAACTAATAATTAGGTAGAGTATTCATTGATTTGTAAAGCTCATAAACTAATAATTAGGTAGAGTATTCATTGATTTGGAAATCTCATAAACTAATAATTAGGTAGAGTATTCATTGATTTGGAAATCTCATAAACTAATAATTAGGTAGAGTATTCATTGATTTGGAAATCTCGTAAACTAATAATTAGGTAGAGTATTCATTGATTTGTAAAGCTCATAAACTAATAATTAGGTAGAGTATTCATTGATTTGTAAAGCTCATAAACTAATAATTAGGTAGAGTATTCATTGATTTTGAAATCTGATAAACTAATAATTAGATAGTTTATTCATTGATTTGGACATTTTAGAAACTAATAATTAGAAAGAGTGAAATAGCATTCAGACTTGCAGTTGAACAATCCAGAGCTGTTCTAAGTTTGCTGTCAGATTGTTTCGGAGCTATGTTTCACGCTGATGTTGGTTGCTGATGTTGGTTGCTGTTGTCATTTTCTTTGGCAGAGATCTGTGAGTGAAAACATTGGTGTCATTTCTATTCTGGTCGTGAGAGCACAAGGCATTCTGGGATTTATCTCAGCTGAATGGAAGACAGTGGATGGAACGGCCAAAAGCTCTGGAAAAATTGCACTCGATTACGTAGTATGAGATTTTTCTATTGATAACTATCTATGTTTCTTGCTGGCTTGGCATTTTTTGTTTCACAAGTAAACCAGAACTGAAGGCAGATGGACAAAGTCATTCCTCTTTCATTCACTCATTCATACAATACATTTATACTGTCAGTAGGTTAATGAATTGACAGTATAAATGGTAAAGGTGTAAAAAATTGATACAGACCTACTGTTCCTGGCCGCATGACCCTTCGTTTAGCCAATCAGGGTGTTCTTCTTGTCCTCGAGGTTCGTTCCTCTACAGCTGAGCGCAGAAGTTCTGCATTCGTCAGTCCTGTGGCCTGAAACAACCTTCCTCATAAACTAGAGCTGAGCTAGTCAGCCTGTCTCCGACGATTCTCCGTTTCTGTTTCGCAAACGCTTTAAGTCTATTCTGTTGAACGAGGTTTGTCCTTGTTGGGTCGGGAGTGCTGCTGATGAGTTTTTCCTTGAAGTTGCGCTTTTCAAAGTCTCATTTATGTTTAAGTTATGTTGTGTTTCTGATTGTTTCTGATTTGTTTCTAGTCCAGTGCTGGCCAGTTGACACTGACCGATGGTCAGAGATATGCCTACATCAATATCACCGTTTTGGCTCCACCTTCTCCCGTCGGAGAGCGCCGGTTTGATGTCATCTTACTCAATCCAAAAGGTGGAGCAGGATTAGGAGTGGGCTCTGTGATAACTGTCACTATTGAAGCATCAAGACTGGCGTCTGGAGTTTTCCAGTTTGCTGATTCATCCTTGGATGTAAGAGTGGAAGAAATCTCAGGGGCTTTGGCTGAGTTTAATGTAAGTGGTGCAACCTGCGTTTAGGACATGGTTATAAATTGGATTTGACTCCTAACTTCTCTTCCTTGCTAACAGCTTGCATGCTTGCCTGCTGTCCTGCTTACTTGCTTACTTCCAGCATAACTGCATACTTCTTGCCTTTCGGCTGACTTTCTGGCATAAAATGCCTGTTTGCATATTTATATGTGAAAATTAGTGTTTACTGCTTATTTGTTTAATTTTTTTAATGTCTAACTGACTACTAAGTGGAAAGAAGGATGTAATTCCTTAATGCATCAACTACAAAGAAGGGTGGTCGCTACAGATGTTGTAAAGAGATTTATAAACGTAGGTAAATGGTTCATATAAAGAATGGCTGTGCTGTGAAATCATTGCTACTGAACACACACTTAATTCTTTTGAACTTGTCAGTTTAGACTGAAATCTATCCTATGTCCAGAGTTTCATTATTTCTTTCTGAAAGGTCATACGCCTCAGTGGTGGTGTCGATTCGGCTGTTGTGACTTGGCAGTTCCTGTTGGGTAGCAACTATCCGGATCTGAATAATACAGATGGGACGATATACTTTGCTTCTGGTCAGATGTCATCATCGCTTAATGTTGTCATTGTGAATGATGGAATTCCTTCCTTAGATCACATGTACACTCTCCAACTGACTAACACCACCAAGGTGAAGTCTTTGACCATAAAACTGAAACAGTATTTTGTTAGCATCTGCTGCTTTATTTAAGTTTTTTTAGATTAAAATAGAAATTGGTGATTTTTTAAATAGTTATGAATTAGATCTGGTAGACCATGATTGCAGAATATAGGCTATTATTTATGTAGACTTATTTATATTTTGGAATGTATTTCTTACTTAGAAAACGCTTCTGCATAGTTGTACTGTATCCCATGTTTTGAAACTGTAACTGCCAACATTTGTTGTTACAGTAATAATAATAATAACAATCACAATGACAATTTTTATGGTGCCATAACACAGCCTTACCATTACAAGTGTGGACTCATTTATGTGCTTCCAGTTTACGTGCCATTCTGCTAAAAGTGCAAAGTGGTTTTGTTTCCAAAAGCTATTACCACAGTCACAGTGCATTAGGTACTGTATTGTTGAAGAGTTCACACTGTACTGTCTTGACTGAAATAATGACAAAATTAGCGTACAATTTCTAGGGGATGTATTTCCAAAGTCTGTTATGGTTTCTGGCAGGGTTATCTTGGAGAAATGGATAAACTGTTTGCAAATTTAACAGTTCTGGCAAGTAACGACCCATATGGAGTGTTTGTCATTTCATCTACCACCCGCTACCTGGAAGTGCAAAGCATAGCAGCAAGTAAATGTTGCACAAGTTTTTTAATTGATCAGAATTTAATGTTTGTCACGATCTGGACTGGTTCCAGGAAACAATTTTATTCGAATAAAGCTGTTGTCAAAAAATTTATTGGTTTTCTTTTTACTGACCAGAATCTTTAGACCCTGTGTGTTAATTGTAATTGTTTTTGTAATTAGTAACTTTTATTTTGCCGGTGTCTAATGTGCAAGGCAATAATCAGTGGTACACCAAAACCAAGCTGCAATCATGTCAATATCTGCGTAAGACAGAGAGGCAGCCCATGGTGTATAAGCAACTGACTGTCTGACTTATACAATCTGGCAGTGTCGCCTAGATTTGAGGCTAGGTTTCTGTGTGTGTTTGTTGATGCCTTGCGCATTGGAGAGAAGGAGCTCAGAAGTCTAGACTAGATCAGATCAGGTTTCACGTTGTGCCCACATTGCCACATTCATTTGACCCACAGAGAATGGCAGCTGGTGGCCGGTTGTGGATGCTGCAGTTTGGACATCAGCATTGTTGCCCGTCACACCACAATCTAATGTGGCAGGCATCAACAGATGGTGCTTCAGAATGAAAGCTAAAACTCAGACCAATTTCCTGAATGTCAGTCTGAAACTAAACTGTAGACTTAACATACCTCTGTATATCTTGTCTTTCATACTTTAGTGGTTTTAAATTTTTGATACATTTTCTACTAGAAGAACAACTGCTGTGTATTTTATATGCAGAATCTGACCAAAAAGTTTTGAGGAAATGTTATTATTCATTTGTTGCTCCTACATTCAGATGTTTCCATCGTTGTTGAGAGGAAGAAGAACTCTGGGTTGTTTGGCTCGGTAATTGTCAACTATGCCACTCTCAGCCCAACAGAAACGTATCCATACATTCCTGCTAACGTCCTGCGTGCAGATTATGCAGACTACGACTACTCCACTGGATTTGTAGTTTTTCCCACAAACAGTACGACAGCTGCATTTAATATTTCAACAAAGGCCAACAACCAACCGGAACTGGATCAGTCCGTTTTTGCTCGTCTGACAGCAGTGTCTTTGGCTAGAGGGGATCAAACTAGACCAGGTAGGGTGTTAATTGGGCATGCTTTTTCATGTTTCTTTTTATTGTTATCATCATCTTGTAATATTGATTTCTTACATCGATATAACTTATGAAGCACCAAAATGCTCTATGGTTTGTTACTATTAAACACTTATGCTAAACATGTGAGGTTACAACCACAACTTGACTCTGACAAAACAGCGAAGCTTGGAATGAAAGGACTAAGTATGCAGTAAGTACCTTTAGGGTATTAGCCCATGAATAGGACTGATGATGGTCATGTTCATGATGACATTGATTATCATTGTCATCATGATGTTCTGATATTCATTGACTGTTGTGCATGCTTCAAAGCCCTGTGCAGCAACTGTGCCGGGGAACTTAACGAACCTGAATGCTTAGTGTTACAGGTGTCACTTTACCACTGCTGCTTTCATTTTCATGATATTGCTGACACTTCAGCATTATGCAGATCAGTGAGAAAACGAAGATGAGTTTTAAGGCACTCTAATCAATGTAGCTAACTGGGCCAATGTAATGTACTAACTGTGAGTTGGTTTTGTAGTGCTAAATTCGCCAAGACTTGGGGATGTACTCGAAACCTATGCTCAGATCGTCGTCAAAGAACATAATAACCCAAACGGAGTCTTACAACTCTCGAACAGCAGCGTTCGGATCACGGAGGATCAAGCCGGTCCAGTTGTTTATGTTCTTCGGACTGGTGGTTCATTTGGTATGGTAGGTTAAGTTTTACTTTAGTTCTGATCATTGTTATGTGGTATTTTGGGTCTTGTTTGGGGTGGCATTTGGGATTGATATGTCTGATTAGTTTGTTACTTTGCAGATAAAGGTCTTGTAGTGATTAGATGGAAAAGGTTAGTTGTTTCACTGATTTTGTGAGTTCGTTAGGTACCAGTACGTTACCTGATTTGCTGTTGGAATGGCAAAGTTTGGAGGTTATTTCATTCTGTGATAAGTGGCAGTTTGTTTGTTATGCTGCACTTTCTGATTAATATCACAGGAGAAGGTCTCTTTCATAGAATCCTTTTTTTAAATCTGCCACAAAACCGCTGAGAATTCCTTTGGGAGAAAAATTCTGTGTATATTTGTATAGATACCTTTACAGCAATGATTCCTCCCAATTCCTCATCTTCCCCTTACCTCCCTCTCCATTTCAACTCTAAAGACCACCCACCTTAGTCGTTTGGCTGTCTGTCTGCCTGACCCCTTTGGAATGTATTTCATCACCCCACCTATTGACTGCGACTTCGCTTTTTTGGAGCACTGTAGAAATTTCATGATTACGATTATAATGCAATGCACACATAAGACGTTATAATACGTTAGTGATTTTGGTTCAGGTGAGCGTTCGTTTTGAGACAATCTCTGGCACTGCTGTGGTAGGCAAGGACTTCAGCATCTCTTCAGACAAAGTAACCCTTGGTGATGGGGAAACAAGAGTACCTGTTCCCGTGGCTATCATCAATAACCTGGTTCCTCAGTTGGAGCATTTCTTCACCATTCGACTTCTTAATGAAACAACTGGAGGAGCACGACTTGGTCTTGTGACACAAACTCTAGTCACAATCGAAGATTATGACTATCCACATGGCATTTTTGGTAGGTAGGAGAAATGGAATTGAAGGATTTCTTTCTATGCAAATTACCACATCCTTTTGCATTGTTGTGTTTATGGTGATTTTTAAACTCTCTTTTATTGCAGTTTAACTGTTATAGCTTATTCATTTCCTTAGTGCTTACTTTATATGATTTTAGAAAAAGTCTTTGCAAATGGCTAAAGTTATGGAATGGTTAGACTGTTCCACAATAAAATTTGCTTGGGCAATAATATTTGTAATGTGATTTACAGCTGTCCTTGAAAGTTGTTGACACTTTTGTCCATCTGAGTAGTAGCTGAGTAATAGTACTGAGTATTTTTTAGAGGTTCTTACAGTGTGCTATGTAAATGTTCTCTTACTAATAATACTACTGTTTTAGGTGTTATATATGTTCTGATCTATCCATCCTGATTACCAATACTGTGCATTATATTTTATTATAATTTGTTAATCGCAGTGATGATGAGTTTGGTTTGTATTCAGCTTTTGAAGGTTCTCTCGCAGTGGTAAATGAGCCAAGAGGAGATGAACTGAATACTTATGTGTTGACTGTGCAAAGAACTCATGGAACATTCGGAGTTGTGGAGGTCTCGTGGGTTGCTTCAATTTCTGGTAATATATAGTCCAAAGTGTTCAGCATTACATTTGCACATTGAGTATTCCATTTCTCTACTTTTGTCCGATTAGTAAATAGGCAGCAATCCGAAGATAGAAGGTGCTTAACACCCATTGTTCTGGTTGACCTGTTTTAGGTTCTGGATGATAGTTATATTCATGGCACTCCTAGTTTGGCCATGTGGAATTTTTAAATGCACACTCGGCATAGTAGGCAAAAAGCCATCATAAAGTGCAGATAATGTATAACCACCAGTATATTGGTCCATCAGAACATTTCATAGAGCAAGTAGTATTTTGTTAACATTACAGTATGAATGTTTACTAATGGGCACAGTAGGAACACCAGAAGGGACCTAAGTCCCACTAATTAGGGCCCATACACACCAATTGCATACTGGTAATATAAAGATGGTTGGTCAAAGTAAGTTGCTTATCTGTGGTAAACAATTTGCTGTAGTGATCAGCCATTAGCAACAAACAGCAGTGACTATGCATTAATGACAATTTATAGACTAGCTCACTGGTAAGCTAGACACATTAACACAGTGACAGCAGAATAACAATTGCTTATCCAACCCTTGCACTAACATTTCACTTCTGTCCTAGAACATAAAAACAAGCATTACTAACAATTTTTTTAGTAGATCACTGCCAATCTAGACAAGTTAACGAAACAACAGCAGAATCACAGTTACGGTACTTAACCAACCGATGCAAGTATGTATGGTTATACATTCTCTGCATTATGTGTAATATCTTTTTAATGTGCAAGCTGAGCACTTAAAACCTTAACCTAAACATTTTCGTGCTGTTTGGTTATTAGGTGAGACAAGTGTAAAAGGAATCAGCCCCACGTCTGGCAAAGTCTTCTTTACAAGCTCTGATGCTCAAGAGCAAGTTACAGTGAACATTTTGCCAGTTGATCCCAGTCAGGTTTTAAAGGTGAATTATGAAACTTCTTTAACTTGGTTAGTGTGCTGGACTATACACCCAGACAGGAATATATGTCAAAATATCTGTTTATGTAGTTCCCTGTAGCAAACTCAGCTATAAAACGAGTACATTGACCACACACTGTGAGTGGGAAGATCTAGGGGTGAGAGAGATGGTGACTGGAACCCAATTCATAGTGTGAGGATAAGAAAACGGAAGTTGCCGACTTTTCATACGTCTTGGGGTTGGCTTAAGGGGTTGATCTTGTTTTGAACTTGGAAGCAGTTCATGTAATAGAACTGATCATTGTTATAGCACCTTATGTAAAAAACTGTTTTATATTTAATACAGCAGGTTGCACAGAAGAATCGTGTTATTTGCATATTAGGATTGGACGTTCAATCAAACTGCTCTGGAAAACCATATGTGGAACTTTTCTAAAAATATTAAATTGAATTAATCAGTCCATTCTTTGTTGACTGTGACAGGATATAACTCTGACACTTACTGATGCAACCAACGGCGGAACAGTGGATGCTAGCAAAAATAAATTCACCATAAGAGTGATTCCGATTGCAAGCCCCTATGGAGCAGTTCTTTTCAACCAGAGTAGCTACAACATTGTGGAACCTATTCAACCAGCTGTTCAGTACCTCCCTTTGTCTAGGATGTAAGTGCATCTTATGAGGACATTGTTCAAGACAATAACATGGGAGCTCTCCAGAACCTCTCAGAGATAATTTAATTGTAATGCATTTAGTAACTTCTATTGTGCTGGTGTATACTGCACAAGGCATCAACCAATGGCACACCAAAACCAACCTGTAATCAGGTCAATATTCAGAAGATCAATCCATAAGACAGAGAAGGCAGCCTATGGTGAATAAGCAATTTGAAAGAGATAAGCTTTAAGATGAGAGAACTGAGCACAGCACACAGACACAGGGAAAGAGTTCCAAAAGTAGGTCTAGTGACCGAAAAAGCTCATTCACCAAGAACAGTTCTTGATTTAGGTATGACCAGACAAAGATAGACAGCTGACCTTGAATAATGATAACTCTGGGGAATAAGAACTGTTTTTCAGTATTGTGGCTGGCCAAAGTTCGCAGTTTTATAAACTTTGAACCCCAATTTGAAACTAATTCTTTGCTGAACAGGAAGCCAATGCAAAGAATTAAGCACAGGGGTCATATACATGTTCAAATTTACATGTATTAGTTATGGCTCTAGCCAAAGAGTTCTGAACTCTCTGTGGCTTCAGCACATTTGACTTATTGATAACAGTAAGAAAAAGATGCTGATCTACCATTATCTGCCTCAGTCTTCTCTGTTTATCACCCCACAGGCTTTCCACTCCAAATTGAAGTCTCACCTCCTGAAAAATTCCTACCCTAATCCATCCAATGCTACACCTTCCAAGCTTTCTCGTCCTCAATGAAACCTGCCTTGGCAGCTGCTCTGCCTAATCTTTCTGGTCTCTCTGGTTACCGGATTCGGATCTCCATTGGACATTGCTCTGTGGACAACCCCTCTGAATAACCTGGTGCTTTGCGTTTAGCTTTAGAGTAGTGCTTTATAAATTTTGAGTTTGTGATTTACAATTACGATTATGACTTGTTGAACTTTTGTGACATTTTATTTTTTTCTAAGCAATGGAACATATGGTACGTTAAGAGTCTTCTACAGCATGGAGGGTGCTGATATATTGAAAGAGGCAACAGCAGATGGCAGTTCTGTCTTTGACTACTATCGTTCCCCATTGCCTGTGAATGTCATCGCAGTTGGAACTATTTGGAACGTTAAGACAGAGACAGATCCACTGCTGGTCAGAAGAGGACTTTTCTTTATTCTCTATTCTTATGCTGTATTTGTGTTGAACCACTGTGGTCCAGTGACCATAGTTTGATTTTGGTGCACCACTGGCTGGTGTCTTACGCATTAGACACCGGTCCTGTAGAAGTTGCTGATTAATAATTATATATAATTAATAAATGCAAATGCTTATGAAGGGTTGCTTAAGGTCCTTGTGTGCTTGGCACAGACCTAAAGCTTTCCATAAGATGATTGCTGCTGTGTTTTATTACACTATCAGACCAAGTATCCTTCTGTTTCTGTCTTTGCCTTGTTAGACTCATGTTTAGATTTCTTTTATTTAGATTTCTTTTATGCCATAGTTCACAACTCCCAGCCAATGCAAGTACCCAATTATGCTACATGTTGACAGACACACATGTAAGCTAACACCTTACCCATTGTCCTTATGTGTGGAGTCTGCCTAGCAGATTCAAATGCACACTGGTTAGTAGGCCCTATTTTCAGTTAGCTTGATAATCTTAACAATAAACTGCCTTCTATGTAGATTTATATTTCCATGAGTTTGGCTATGTCTAGAGCCTGACCGATGACTGCTGCTGCTTTTGTTGATTGTTTTGTAGGCCTGTGCAACTTACTGCCTTCTTAGTCGATCCTGCCAGTCATTTGTATTCGTTGAGCAGAGGTCTGACTGTGTCTGGTTCCCTTCACTGAATTCTCCTTCTCTGGAGAATCGCACTGGTTATGCGTTTTATGCAAAAAATCCAGACAAGGTACTTTCTGTCGTTAATGTATGTTTATGTGTATTGCTATTTATAGAGTACCTGCTGACAAGACTAAGCACCGAGTCATAGGTCTGTCTTCATAGGCTGAGGCTAGCGTTCATAAAAGAATATACTTACTTTCAGAGTGGCTCTGTTCTTGTTTGTATAGGTGGACTATGATGGTGACCATTGGCATGATTAATTCAGTTTGGACAAGAAATAAATTCAGTTTTCTGCAAAGCTTAGTCCTCAGGCCACTCCTTTACATCCTGTGTGCAGCCAATCAGACCATGATGATATCTGCTCTTTGAGCCTGGGTTCATCAATATTCTGATGATGTCCAGCTGCACGTGGTGTGCTGCCCATATGACACATTCGCTTATGTGTTGAAAATGCACTCGTGGCAACAGTGCAGACCTGGATGTCTTTAAATTGGCTGAAGCTAAACCTAGAAAAGACAGGGTTCTGATTTGGTGTTGAGTTATCCAGCTTGTAACATTAGAAGCTCAAGAGGAAATAAGGGAAATCACATCTGCAAGCCTAGGATAAAAGCAGAAATGAAATGAGTATATTATTTAATGTTTTTCTGTGTGGTAAAATAGCATTAATCTAAATATGAGGGTCCTGATTTGGTGTTGAGTCAAGACCAGGGAGTGGCATTAGAATATCAATATATAGCATGCTGTCAAGACACTGACTGGCCTTAACTCCACTGCTGATGATCTGGCAGCTTTGTTAGCACTTGTTTGTTTTGTGTTTGTAGGCTGACAGTCTTTACAACAGACTGGCCACTCCCAGGCTGGACTTTTCGGCTGAGGACAGTGCAAACATAACTATTGCAAGTGGCAGTGCGAGTTCTAATCTCCCAGTCTACATTCTGCCTGATAATGTACCTGAGTTGACAGAGAAGTTTATTGCAAGGCTCTTGAAGGTTGAATTGGTTGATGGGGACATTGGAAACCCAAACTTTTTTCCTAAACTTGGAGGCATAGTCAGTGCGGATGTCTACATAGCAGCCAACCAGGATCCAAATGGAGTGTTTGCAATTTATAGTGCAGATCCACTGGCCATATCTGGAGGTCAAATGATTTTGGTTGAGCAGAAGCCTAGCTACTCCGTTCAGCTGGTTGTTGAGAGAAAAGGTGAGTTGCATGTTGCTTGTAGTGTCATTAAATGATTGAAGGGCTTTAGGTAAAGTAAAGTAACTGCACATAGATGCATGTATTGCACGCCTGCATTTTAACATTAGTCTGCTATAGTCTGATTTTCGAGCTTTACATATGTATGCTTCAAGACACTTCTGTAATGTCTTTCTCAGAAGGCACTATATCTCCGAATATATCTCAGAATATATCTCAGAATATATCTCAGAATATATCTCAGATTGGCTGCTATCTGACTGACCTGAACAATTGACACCTAAGATATTTAGAAAATGTCTGCTGGGCACAGATAAGTGAAACACTACATTGTATAAGGGAAGGCTGCTAGCTTATGTCTAAGGTGATCTAAACTAGTAATTCCATGGAATTATTAAAGGTTGTCCACTGTGGGCTGTTTTCTTATCAAAAGGTAGCAACTTGTTGATAAAGTGATGATTGATTTGTGTGTGGTTTCCATTGTGGTAAACAGGTGGCAGCATAGGCAAGGTGTCTGTTGACTGGTTCATTGACAGTTTGTATACAACTGCCATAAAGGGACAAGACTACTTTGCTGATGGAGCAACTCTGATCTTTCAACCTGGAGACACCATCAGAGGTCTGTTTGTAAAATTATTCTCATAGCAATTTATAGTCAGAACAAGCATGCCACTTTGTCTTGTATCTCAAATTTTGTAATGCCTGCAATTTACAAATAACTAGCAATTTTTTCATGTTTTGAATAATATTTGTGTTTGCTGCTATATCATCATCATCTACATTTTGTGTTCTCTGGAGCATTGCCATTTGAACAGTCTGTTGCCTGCTTTGTCTGTTCTCCTGGCTGTGTGTTGTTGCTGTTTAGTGTTGTTAAATTAAATACAGATTTAAAATTGCCTGTTTCAGCTATAACTGTTGGCATTGGTGAGACAAACATTCCAACGGATGATACGACAGTTATGGTATCTCTTGGTCGGACACAAGGTGGTGCCACTCTCAGTAACCGTAGCAATGTTTCCATCATCATAATGGCTCATGACTTTGTTGCTGGATTACTGAGCTTCAACCAGACCTCTTATTTTGTAAATGAAGGTATGTAAAAGGCTTGGACGTGACATATCTTGTGACTTCCAGTTATATACTGTAGCCAGAAAGAAGACAACTTATACAGTTCATTAATAAAGGAAGTTCAAACTGCACCAAGTCTTGTTGCATTATTATGTCAGCTTTGATGTTCAATAAACGAGTATTCATGGAAATATGATTTACGAGAAAGGGAAATCTTTAAGAGACCCTTGTACCTGCGAGCGTTAGCTACTTATTATTTTGCCTGTGATGAATGTAAGACTTGTTTTAGCTTTAATATTTAAGACAGAAATTGGTTCATTATGTCCAGTTTGTGACTGTGCACAGCTATTGCACTAAAAGAAAGTTTTAAAGTTTTTCGAGCTAGTCCTTCACTCACAATTGCTCAGCGCCATCATATGATCGTGTGCACTTCTGAACTTTGGAAGGAGGGTAATATCAAAATACAGTTGTATTGTATTGTATAATCCTTGCTTTTTGCTTGCTAGACTATCTAGTTTGGTGCATTGGAAGGTGTTGTAGAGCTGCAATCCTCTGTGAGTGACAGTGGCACTGCTTAAGGTTTAAGGTTTTGCCATTACTTGTACTTCAGAAATCCTCAGTTTAACCAGAAAATCATCTGATATTTTATAGATTTTGTAAGAAATTGTTTTTGTCTTGGGTTCAGGTGATCTGGTGATGGTTGCTGTGGAACGGACATTACCAGCCCATGGACGAGTCACTCTGATCTGGCAAATCATGACAGAGAACAGTCCACCAGCAAATCAGAGGTTCCTAAGCACCTCTGGCATGATATCATTTAATCAGGTATTTGTGGAATCACAAGGTTCACTTACTGCGTTCACTTACTGAGTTGGAATGTTGTAGGAATTTTTAGGGCACGGTATTCAGATGTAGCCAGGCAGTGTAATTTGATGTTGGTGTGAGATGAGTAGCAGTCAACTCCCTAAAACTCTGGAAGTGATCCAGTTTTGATGTTTCAAAGAATAGACAGTGATTGTCTCCACAGCATTTAAGTATCGTTGTAAACTTTGACCAGATTATTCACTCTCTTATTCACTCAATCTATATTAACGGAATAAGCTTGTGAATATGCTCATTTGGTCACTATTTTGAATAAAATTGGAATAATCTGGTCCTCTGCCTATAGTTTGTAAGTAGCATTTTAGAAATATTTGAATTTTTACAATTTATGATTAATGATAGTAGTCACATGACACAATTACCATACATGGTGTATTTGTTTGCTTCAATCAGGGCGAGCTGGAAAAGGTCTTTGCTGTGAACGTCGCTCTTAGAAACCTGCCAGCTGTCAATGATGAGTATCATGTCATGCTTACAAATGTCACTACCACAGGCAAGTCAGTAACTTTCAAATTGGAATCCAAGTATAAAATGCCTTATTTACTTAAATTAAGTATATAATGCATTGCAAATATTTCTACTTTTTACAGACCGAGGAGCATATTCCTGATACTTGAACCCTGTTCCTCGGCATATCTTACATGTGGCAACTGAATGTTTGACTGCTGTTTGTTTACGAATATATTGCAGTCAAGCAAGGTGATTTATGAAACTCATCCTTGTTTATCCCAGTCCTGTACATAAAACCTGTACTTTGTTGTATTCTGCCATATTTTTCCATAATTTTGATGCACTTTGTTGTGCTTTTTTAACATTTTGTCTTATTTCGTGTTTGTAACATTTTTCATATATTATTGTCTTCTGGCATAGTTGTGGTTTTTTTTTGACATTCCTCTTTGATGGTTTTTTGTAGTTTATTTTTGAGATTGCTGGTAGTGTACTTTATATAATTTGGTTCATTGACGCAGGTGTGAGGCCATCTGGTGCTGCAGATGTGAATCCTAGTCAGGGTGTTGCTGTTGTGACTATAGCAGGCGGTCATGAACCCCATGGGGTCTTCGAGTTTTCTGCATCTTCTCTAAACATGAAAACTCCCATGGCCAACTCAACTGTACAACTTACTGTCATAAGAAAACAAGGAACAATAGGTATGACTAAGTCAGTACAAAACTATCCAATTTGATTAATTTTTACCTGAACATGAATACAGTTGTTTTAATTATAATTATTGTTCTCAAAATATTTGCTATTTTAATTACAGGTATTGTTATTGCTGCTATTGGTATTATTTGGGCAACTTTAATAGATGTAATAGCAAACTGTGTCAAAGTTATAGAGAGAGTAAGCCTAGTTGTTGCACATAAGGAGAGTTGTGAATAAGCCTTTGAAAATAAGCCTGTGAATGAGCCTATGAAAATAAGCCTATGAAATAAGCCTGTGAGTGAGCCTATGAAAATAAGCCTATGAAATAAGGTTGTGAATGAGCTGATACCATTGACTGAGTTTTCTTGAAGCACTGAAGGATCTCAAGATTATGATTATAGAAATGTGTTGGATGTTGGATAATTAATTGCTTACAGGTGAGCCTCTCTCCTCTGTGTTCAAGATTTGATTCTTCGCATGTGTTGTAAATTCCAAGATCTGTATTGCAGTTTGTTTACTGATATGTTTCACGTCTGTGAGTTGCATTTTTTCCTGCCATAGTGCTTCCATCTGGCAACATGCAACAGATTACACAGATGTATGATTTTCAAAGGCTAGACATCTAGCATTTCAAACCATTTCAGAGCAGTCTCTAAGTCAGCTAGGGCTCCAGCTGATGTTCTTCTCTTACACTGTCTATCAGTTTAGGTTTTAAAATGTCGTGTAGAATTAAATTGGATAAATAAAGTTAAATTAATTATATTGATGACTTAGCTATGTAAACAGCAATGATGGTAGAATAAAAATCTCATACATACTTTGGAGAGTTCTCTACCAGCAAAAATCATGTAGAAACACCGTGTCAACATGGTATGGCAGCTGGCTGGGCATACTACACAGCCATCTCTGACCAGCTATCAATTTGGCAAATAACAAGAAAAGTGATCAGCACAGTGACACTATATCTGCTAGATGGGTTTTTCTTCCATAGATCACATGTGTGCATTTACACTTTGAGATCATTGGCTGCAACCATGTTATACTCAAATTTGCATTATATCAACGTGTGGTATAGAGACAGTCTGGTAATTGTATATAAGAATCTGGACACCTGTTAAGAACCTGTCAAAAAATTTATGGATTAGAGTTCCCAAGTTGCCTCTGATAACTACTGTTGAAACAGGCAGGTAATAAATGGATTACCTTACTGTACTTTTACATGAATTATATGTTCATTGTAACCTTAGAGACTGTGTTAAAGAAGAGTTTAATAAACTGGTCCTTCATTTTGTTATTGTTACGCAGGGTCTGTCCAAGTATTCTATTCGGTGGGACTTGGATCGCTTGATCCTTTGGATGGCAATACGATCCTTGCAAAGCCCAATGTTAGTTTTGTACCAGTCACCCAAGCTTCTCAGACTTTCAGGAATGGGGAAAACCAGAGTCAGATCTCAGTGAACATCCTGGATGATGGCTATCCAAGACCAAATCAGGTGTTCCTTGTGAATCTGACACAGGTCCAGCTTCTGCAACCAGCATCCTCTACATTTTTTCCTCGTCTAGGTAACTTTGGCAACAATCGTCTTTCTTGCAGGCTATCATAGTATGTTTGACTGAATGTAGAATTTTGTTTTTTTATGTTACAAATTATATGTTTTCCCCAATGTAACATTTTAAGGTTGAACTTCTGCATAGCCCTGCTGAATGAAAGTATCTCATGTGCACTTGATCATTTCATTTCTTCATGGGAGATGAAGTGACAAAGTTAGTTGTGGCAGTGGATTTCTTTCATTAGGTTCTTGTAGTTGCCTGATTGTTTGATTTTGTTTAGGATTTGAAGGATCTGTGGCTCAGGTGACCATTCTAGCTGGAGATGGTGCACAAGGAGAAGTGCTTTTTCTGCCTCAGTATGCCACGTAAGTTCATTTCATGGTATCCTCAAAATGGCCGATGCTTTTATCTCTATGTGTGAATGTGCTTGTGTGTGTTTCTTGCAGTTTGTTGTATGTTTGACTGAATGTTGGATTTTGGTTGTTGACACTTTGATCTGAACCTCTGTATCTCAATACAGGTGGGAAGGATGCATTAACAGTTTCTTTCATGTTGGCTCATGTTTATGTGTTTCAACCAATAGCATCTTGGCTTATAAAGCACCGTTTACTGGCGGCTTTGCTTGTAGGATGACAGTTGAAAGTGTTGCAGGCAACATCACATCGCAGGTTCATCGAGACAAAGGGACATTTGGACAGGTCTCCGTCTTTTGCTTTGCGCAGACACCGAAAAATGGTGCAAACCAAGGAGAAGATTTCAACTTCAACCCTAAGGTTAGAGAGACAAAAGATATGTGGATTGTTCTTGTATATTTTTATTGTGCTTAACAGAAAATAAAGGTATAGATTTATTCATTAATTAAGAGATTCATGTAGTGCCTCTTCAAAAGGGCTACTCAGAGGCGCTCATATAGATGATACATTGATTCTGCAGGTGCATGTGTGTGTGTGTCATGGAAGGATCTTTCTGATGAAGCTCAAATATACTTGATCGTATCAGGGAAACCAGAAATCAGGCTATGGTGGATAATCAGTTTGAAGTGTTTGATCAATCTTTTTTATTTTAAATGAACAGGAAATATATTTTGGACCTGGAGAGAAAGATCGACCAGTGACCATTGAGATTCTTCAAAGCAATGCTCCAAAACCTGACAGGCAATTCCAGATTGTGTTGGCCAGTCCAAAGAATGGACTCCAGTTGGGAAGCCCAAGCCAGGGTTCGTTATTCTCTTTCATTATATTTATTTGGTAGTAAAACAACAGTATGCCATATTTTTATGCTTATTACTCACACTGGGGTATAACCCACACACCATGCCTGTAACCCACAGAAATTACATAAATGTGCAATAAAGTTTGGTATAGCCCACACATGCATACACAAGCTTACACATGAATCCATGAGCTTCAACTTCTCCTGCTCCTAAATCTGCCACAAGTAAATATTATCACCATTTAGCTATTGCTGAAAGAGAGATTTTTACTCCTCACTAGTTCATTTCCGATCCTCTACCTCTGTCCTCTTCCTCGTGCCTTCTTTTGAAAGCAAGATATCAAAAGATAGTAATATTTTGTATCACTAGATACAAGATCTTGTATATCGTGATACAGAATATCACGATCTTGTATCTAGTGATAGAGGATGCATGTTTCACTATTTTTACACCAGATTGCAGTTTACTCTAATAATTATTGTTGATATTTCTCTTTATTAATCTAATGTCTAATCTCCTACATATGTGGGTTAAAGTACCAATGCTAATGCAAATATGTTTACGAAATAAATTGTTTTAAATTCCACATACTTCGGATTTTAAAGGTCTTTTGTTACATGCAATTATATAATTTTGTGGATGAATCTATTCACAAGCTTTAGGAAATTATTATCATTGGAATGGTGTTGTTTAATGCAGCTGTCATTACGATCCTAGCAAATGATCTCGCAGGAGGAGTAGTTAACTTTGATTCTCCAGACAATGTAACCATCAAGATGCCAACCAGTTCTTCAACTGCTGCTGCCTCTAAGGTTGTGTTGCGTGTTGTCCGTGGTCCTGGAATCTATGGCATTGTCAATGTTCCTTTCAAAGTGTCCGCAGTCAACACCCAACAGTCAAGCCACCTGAGTCCCTCAAGTGGAGTCATTACATTTAATGATAGACAGGTATCGACGGCAGTTGGTTTTTATATAGTTGAATCTTAAATGAAATAATACACTTTTATTTATGTGGGTTTCTGTTATCAAAGGTTTCCAAGAAAAATGTGCACTTGCATTTTTTTTAAATGTTTGTAAATGTGTATGGTTAAGCGATATCTTCAGATATTTAATAATGGTTCAGGACGATGTCTTACACTTTCAGCTTAACTAATACCATAGCTTTTTAAATCTGGCAGATAGTCATGTTTTAACCATTCAGATTTCAGGTACACACATACATACAAACTACGTGCAATCACACACACTTACATAAAACATGACATAAGAATTTCATGTAGCTTTGTTTCACAGTTATTCTTAGCATTTCAATTTTCAGTCATTTACGATTCTTGAGATAACACCAGTGACGGGCATTGTGATTGATCAAGATGAACTCTACACAGTCACCCTCTTGCAGCCAGATGGAGGAGCTATTCTTGGCCAAGTCAACCAGAAATTTGTTATTCTGCAGAGCAAAGGCACTCCATCTGGAATTGTGCAGATCTATGTAGCAAACACCAAGTATGACTTTTCACTAATGATTTAGCCTTATGTTGAATTACTTAAGTTTTTTTTAAATGCTCTCAATTACATTAGCAGCCTGATCCAAAAATGTCATACACTCATTTTCCTAGAGTTACTTATATTTATGTTGATTTATTAAAGCATGAATCATTTGTGAAGGCCCTAGGCTTCACAACTGTGACTCATTTAGGTTTGTCCCGTTAGCCAGCTTTATCCTAAACATCCATCTATAATTTCAGATCATGGGATCTGACTATATACACCAAAAGATTATCTGTGGCTACTGGTAGAGACTGAATAGATGTTCCAGGAAGTTTACTTTTAATTGTTTACTTCAACAACAGTCAATGCAGCAGTGTGCAGTAAAACTTTTAAGCATTTTGAAATGACTTTATGTTAAATATCTGACTTATAACTAATATAGAACTTAATTAATTTCATTCCTGCTTGGCAAATTATTATCATAAGCTCCAGGTTTCTTCAGCACCTAAGTAAGTTAAGTCATTGGGATAAGCTTGTTCGTTCACAGGTGCTTAATCAAAAACACGATTGATGATGTAGGTATGATCAAGTTCAATACTGGAAAGGATAAACTTTAAGCATGCTTACAATTTTTTTGGCCATTTTATTTTAATGTTTTAACTTTTTGCTACTCTGTTTTTTTGTGCCAGAAATACTACAGCCCGTGTTCATGCAGTAGACGAGGCTGTTTACTTAGATGTTGTTCGTACAGATGGCACCACTGGACGTATTGCAGTGGATGTAACCACTCAGTCATTCACTGCATTTGGACGTTCTGGTCCTGATCTTTATCTCTCAGTCTTAGATCAGGTTATAAAACAACTGATCAATTTTAGGAATTAAGTATATATAATTATGAAAACTGTATAGTGTTTCTTGTTTTATTATGAATATAAGTGACTGCTAACTGGCAAAGAGGTGTCAACAGTTGATAGTGTTGAACACTCTGCATTCAGGGCTTGCTCAAGGTCCCTGCAAAGTGATTGTGTGTAAGAAGGAAGGATCAGAGCATGATACTTGGTATTTCATTACAACTGTTCACTGTTCAGCCACTTCTAGCATTGAGTATCTGTAAAATGTGTATACTGTAAAAGTTTGATCATTTTTATAGCAAATTAAAATACAACTGTGTATTGGTGTCAGTAATGCTCCAAGAGTTTTTAAGAAGTAAAATGCTAACTGAAGAAACAGAGTTTTTCCCCAAATCAATATTCTTGCCATAATATATGAATAATTTCTTTCTTGATGGGCTGCTTTGAAGCCAGTTGGTCCACGGATGTGTAGATGGTTTTTCCACCTGATGTGTTTGTTTGTTAGATATTGGGAATTTCGGTTCAGAGATGGTACAGTTTTTCTGCGAATAGCGACATCTTTCTGGTGCAACTGAACAGTCAGCTGGTGGGTTCCGTGTTGTCTGAGGTTGGAAGCAACGGAGCAGTACGCTCCGAAACGAGTCGGAACATCACTGCACTGTATAGATGGCAGGGAACTTTAGTCTATGTGCAGGTTTGCTGCTATTTTTCTCTTTGTTTAGCTCATCATTATTAATTTTAAATGATTATTCATTGCCTATAATTAAAGAACTTTTTAAAATAATGCTGATTCAGTGTAATGCTGCTTAGAAAATGGTTAAGAAATTAAGTGCAATGTTTTAAAGTTAATACTTACAAGTCCAAGATGTTGATATAACGAGGTTTTGAATTACAGTTCTACAGTTAGAATTTATTTTATTTTTTTATTAGTTTTAATTTATTTATTAGTTTTATTTATTAGTTTTATTTTATTTATTGGTTTTGCTCTGTGTATTACTTTTTAGTTTATTTATTGGCCTTATTTAATATTAGTTTATTTTATTCTGGTGATGGGTTTAACTTAAAGTTTTCCCTCGGATGTTTCCTTTATTAAGACCTTGCTAAAGCCTCAACATACAGTTACTTAATTAGCATCTTCTAGTTTTTGTGTTAACTAGGGAGTAGTGCTGCGTAAGTGAAGGTACAACTACCGATAATAAAAACATTAAACTCGATGAGGTTAAGACGAATAAGGCTCTTGAATTTCTTCAGAATACCTTAAAGTATTTTTCGTGTCTCTGATTTTAGTCCATTGAAACAGATGGTGCTCAGTCAGCGACATCCTTCAGTATTGATGATGGTAGCAGTTACGTGTTTGTTGCAAACGGTGGTTCAGAGAAACACTTTGAAACAAAATCCAGACTTTATCAGATCCAGAAAGATGGTTCACTCCTTGTTGTAAGTACCGTATATCTGTTTTTGTCAAACAGCCAAAATGCATTATAGAGTCATCTATTATTGAGAAACTGAGCATTCCTTCGATTATTTATGACTCTTCTGGTTCTTGCTTTACCATTTTACAAACTCTTGAATACTCATTTTTTTTTATTAAGCTAACCATCTACGGTAATTACAAATTATGACAATGTGACAATATGACAATGCTTATGACAATATGACAATGAAAAAATTATTTAGTCCAGCACAATATAAACACCTGATGACTAATAAATATTGCCATAAAGTGAAAATGTTTAAAAAGATTTGTCTGTCTGCATCAAAAATGGTTAGGAGATTAATTTCAGTGTTTATGATCAATAACTACAAGTCCAAGATGCTGCTACAGTGAGGTATTGAATTGCAGTTTTATGTCCAAGATGTTGATAGAGTGAGCTGTTGAATTGCAGTTTTATGATTAATATTAACAGGTGCAAGATATTAATACAATGGGGGCAGCAGACGTCCTGGTGATTGTGAACCATGGGAAGCGTTTGCTTATTGTTGCCAACTACCAGAATGATCGCGGCAGCACAAACGTCATGTCTGCTACTTACCTGTGGGATGAAACTGTCCTCCGCTTCTCAGATTCACCGTTCCAATATTTATCTACGAAGGGAGCCAGAATCTTGGAAAAGATGGTTATTGGCAACACCACCTATGTTATGATTGGAAACTACTTTGATTCTGAAATGCAAAGTTTTGAAGTCAGGTGTGTTTTGTATTTAAAAGGGCATTGTGCTAAGAAGTATGATTACATTAGGGTTACTTACTATTGTAAAACTATCAGTGTTTGCAGTGACTACAGCTAGTACTTTTCAGTTCTCTTTTCATGATCTTTAACACCACTTAGTCTAGTGAGCTACTGAGAGTAACTGAAGAGCACTACATTAACTTCGCAAAGTGTCTAGATACATACATGCGTGTAGTCATACGGAGTAGTTTCTTTTGCTACAGTTCAATCTTGTACAGAGTGGATGACAATTGTCATCTGATCTTACATCAGAAGATAACAACCAGAGGAATAATCGACATGGTCAGTTTCAACACAGACGGTGTTACATACCTTGTGATTGCTCACAGCGCTAATAGCTCTTCACAGTTGCAGCAGATTGTGGTTGTGTCTCAATGGAACCAACTGATTGAACAGTTCACCGCCATCCAGGAACTGAATATTCACCAAGTTCAGCGACTCCATCTCATCCGTCTGGAAGTGAATGGTTCAGGTCTGTGCCTCCAACAATACCTATCACCTACTAGACACTCTTTCATTTGACCACTAAGCTTAATGGCTTGCTAAGATCTCTTGGATCTCAACCTATTCTGGCCAGAGGATTATGCTTATAGAATAATGTGGTGCTTTACAACAACAACCATTTGTTGCCCAACATAACTGTAAACTCAGTAATGTACAAAGTAGTACTTGAAAGTTAAAAATGCAAGACATCAGGTTATTTATGAGAACTACTTCACGGCATAGGTGTTATTCTGATACCATATGACGACTATGATCCTGTTGCCAGGAGATCAGAGAGAAGAAGCCACAGAGGAGTTGTTGTGGTTGTATGCAGAACAAGATTCCCAGTTGCCAGGAGACCAGATAGTAAAGGAAACACAGGCACTGAACTGTTACAATGGATTGTGTTTAAGTATGGAGTAATAGGATTGGATGGATGAGGATAACATATTTTGAAGAGGTGGATTGGTGCATTAGGTGTTTTAGGATGAAGTTAGATGATGCTACGACTAAGTAACTCAATTTTAATCCTTATTTTGTGTTATGCTAACTGTTTTCAGAGCATTTAGTTGTTGCTAGTCTCAAGGCATCTGAAGTTTATCGCTGGGAGACAGGAAAGTTCATAAGAGTTTGGCAGGGAGGTGCCTATCTGGATTTCCATCCCTTTCCAGTGGATCAGTCATCTGGAAGACTAGTGGTAGTAACTGATATTCCATCGAACACATCACAACCCGTCACTGTCTGGCAGATGTCGATGATTGGTAACAGTGACTTTGTACCAAGGTACTTTTTTAGAATTTTATCCCACCTGATAGAGAACCCCTTTCAATTTCTTTAGACCTGCTTTTGTTGGCTGCTAATTAAATGCTGAGTTTAAAATTTTTCCTGTAGTTATAACTTTTTAACTAATATTAGTTAAACTGTGTGAGGTCAATAGCTAGAAAGGATATTTAACTAATGCACAGGAAACAAAGTCACCTGGAATTAAAAACTATTGAACTTGTTAAATGCTTAGGACTGTGACGATGGTCTTTGAAAATGGTCAAACTCTTCTGCATACTTCAGCAGCCATTTTGGACGATGTCACGCATAGTGAAAATGAAGTCTTCTATGTTCAGTTGGTCTATCCACAGTTTGAGGCTCAGATTGGTAAAGACTGGCAGGTGGAGATAACCATCCTTTCGAATGTCAATCCCTATGGAGTCATCGAGTTTGCACAGGTAGTTATCAACAATTAATTAATTAATAGGACATTTACGCATAGCCAGTTAGTGATCTTCCTACCAGTATGTATGTTTGTGTGTGTGTGTTTATGTATGTCTGTTTGCATGTATCCCTACACTGTCTCACTGTTGGGGGAAATGGTTAATTGTTCATTTGTCAGTGGAGTTGTTTCTGGTGAAATAAAATTGACAGAGTAATACCTATTTTAAATCAGGAAGTAAAGAAAACTTTTGCAATAACAGGCCAATTTCTGTATGCCCTTTCTCTAAAAATATATAATGACAAACTGATACATAAACACTTATATGGTTATGTGTGAAAAATGCATGTAATATTTCAAAACTAATTTGGCCTTCAAATGGGTCTGTCCATCTTTCCACTTCAATGGAATTTAATACACATGTTAAAATAAACTGACTCAAGCACAAGTCATAAATTGATATGCGTTTGAAAATATCAAATGTATATTCATTTATTCAACCAATCATGCAGGCAGAACACTGCTTATAACAACATAGAATGGGAGTGAATGTTTAATGTTTAGATTGCTAACTAAGCACCATACTTGTGTCATTGATGCTTAGGACTCTCTGAATCAGAATGTGGATGAGACATTGGACAGTGATACCAGTTCATATCTGAGAGTGCTGAGACAACAGGGAACCAGTGGACAGGTTATCGTGTCATGGAGAGCAGCAGCTGTTGGTCAGAGCATGCTGTTCATTACTCCAACAGAAGGACAGGTAAACTTGGAGCATGTTACAGTGCTAAGCCAATGTTTTCACTGTGTCCTACTGAACAGCCAGTCATCTGCCTGCCTGCCTTTGCCTTGTCTGCTGGAATCTGTGTGCTGAAGGAGTCTTTAGTAGCTTTCATTTCTCCACTAGAGATGTTTTTATTTCAGAATACTTATTCACCTTAGGCTGCATTCTGTCTTCTTGAAGTAATACTTGGAATTGACCTTATTGCATATCTGTGTTCATTTGCCATCAACTGATGCTTAATACATTATTAAATGAAACTAATGAAGTTCTAAGGTTAAATTAGTCTTAATTAAATTATCCTAGAGCTGGAACTGGACTGGTTGACAGATGGTTAGAAATACTTTTATGATTTCAGGTTGTGTTTCTGGATGGAATGGCATCTACTTTTATAAACATTACAATCCATGTTAATGGACCTCTTAGCTCAGATCAGACCAATACTGTGAGGCTTGTGGAAGTTGTGCAGAGCACTGGATCTGACAGAGGCCTTGGAGCTGTTATTGGCAAGAATATTTTCAAATCTAATCTAATCCAGTCTAGTTTCTTGTAGTGTACTATTAGTGTAGTCTAGTTTAGTCTAATCTTGTCTAGTGTAGCTTAGTTAAGTCTAGCATAGCCTGTCTTTGTAAAGCCAGCAGAACTCCATACATCTCAGTAGGCTGTAATGCATTTAAATATTGTATTAAGTTTTTGTTGTATCGGAATAAATAAACGTAAATGTAACACACCTGTAGCGTACCTGTACAGAAACTCGTTAGCCATTTGGTCCCAGAGTTGAAGCATCATTTGGCTGAGGTACATACATGACAGGACATAACTTAACCTCTCAGGTTGTGCTGTAATAATTTGCTGGTCCTGGGATGGAGAGTTGTATGGTATGGAATTCTATAGACAGTGACCATCAAAGTGCTAACAGAGCTCACTCTAGTTAACTTCATTGTTCTTACTGGCACTGACAGTGTACCCTTATGAACATGTCGTCTAAGACCGTTGTTTTTCAGTTTCGAATTGTTCTCAACAGCAGAAATCTCAGGCATTTGCTGAATTTAATAGTTTTGAAAATAATTATTGGGTAGTAGATGGTAAGTCTAAAGTCTATAAATTAGTTAAATTGTAAAAAAATAGGATTGGCTGCAGTGGAAGAAAATAGGGAAGGTGGTAGACCTGGGAAATTTTACAATGGAAGAAACTTTGGAAGGTGGTAGACCTAGAAATGTTTACAATTGAAGAAACTTTGGAAGCTGGTAGACTTAACTCTGATGACTGTCTGATGTAGATGTATATCAGTCCTTCTGTTACAGTTGCAGTGTGCCATCTTTCAGGTGCTGACGATTTTGCTACCTTGATGGTGTATGCAAGTGATCCTACCTTTGGAAGTGTCTCTTGGGAATCAAGCATTTACTTAGTTTCAGCACCAAATAAGACAGCTTCTGTGTTGACAACCTATATCCTGCGTGGACCTGGATCAGCTGGACGTATTGCTGTGTCATATCGGTGAGGTGTTTCATTTGTCAAATGTCAATGGTTTTAGTTTGTTTACTGTGCAACAACTCAACAACCAGACAACCTTTGTTATTGCTTGTTTTCTGTGTGTAATTAATCTAAAATTGCTCCTTGATCTAAATCTATGATGTACAGGTGAATGCCACATTGTTATTTCTGATATTCTGTAAGTTTGCCAAAAAAGTTTGCCAACAGAGTTAAGAAATTATTCTGCTAAGTCTTTTATGTGTTGTTAGAACTGTGCAGGATGCTTTGCTGCCCACTGACCAACAGGCTCAGCCGTGGAAGGACTTTGTTCCGGTGGATACGACTGTTGACATGGTTGAAGGAGTGACTCGAATTCCCATTCAGATCACAGTATTACCAGTAGGTTTGGATCAAAGTTCTGGTTATGGTGAATTTTATGATTGCTTTAGAAAACATATCTGCTGACTAATCAACAGATCTATTCATGAATTTAGCTGTAAGATGTATTTTAAACAACAACAAAATATATACAATGTACATGTTCTTCTTGTGTGTGAATTTCATCTTGATACTTTTTCAGTTTGCATGAGGAATGATATCTGATGATGAAATTGTTTAAAATTTCCTCTACATTGTTTGGACAACTTACTGGCTGAGGCTCCATAAATTTTGTGGCTGTATAAATTTTGAACTGAAATTTATTTTTTATTTGATGATATTTCTGATGGAATGTAACAAATGTCTTTTTTCATTAGCAAATTTTCAAATATTGTTTCTGTCTGGAAAATGTGTTATTATTCGCCTTTTGTGATTCGTTTCTGTAGATCATTGTTGCTTATGTTTAAGATTTGGGAGTCATGGACTCTATTAATTTTCTCATGCCCTCTGTGTTTTCCACAATCCAAAATTTCTATAATGCATCACTAAAGCTTGGCTGTAGTCATTCTAGAACAGGTTGCAACTTTCTTGCAGTTCCTTTTTTCCCTTTATTCTTTCAGTGGTTATGTTGTCTGGATTGGAACATCTTTAAAGAGTTTCTCTGACATTGGCTGTTTACAGATGTGCAACTATGATCATGATTTTAGTGTTTTTTAAGATTGGCAATTTGTTTCCTGCAGAATGAAGAACCAGAGCTAGCCGAATCATTTTTCCTCAACATCACCGAAGTACAACTTGTAGGTCAGGTTGTAGGTTCAGGGGTTGGACCTAGAGTTCGACGACCAGGCAACCTAGCTGCTGTGACAATCTCTGAGCATGGAAATGCCCGTGGAGTTGTTCAGTTCAATGTGACAAGGGTTAGCATTCATTGTTCAAATAATTTATTAACTGCTGAATAAATTGGTGGTCATTTGTAACTAGCATTACTGTTAGAGGAGATAACCTTTTGACATCTAGACGGGATGATACTTACTCTAGCCAAATTAGTCAGTAAGGAAATTAACTCCAGAAGACGTGAGCCACTTGTTACATGTAAAAAGGAATTTATAAAGTATAATGTTATAACAAGAATTAGAAGACTGTGCAAAAACCACTAAATATCATACCAAGAAAAAACAGAGATCATCAGTCACTCCAGAGATTATGATCTTATGCCAGGACTCAGAATCTCTGATGTGGCGATTTAAGGCCCATTTAAACACATCAGAATGTGGCTTCTAGGAATGTATGGGGAAGGACATTGGATCACATGAAATAAGTGTGTTTCTCCCATTGCAGACTACATGTTGAATTACATGCAATATGAATGATTTCCACCATCCCACACCCAGGTCATATTAGGGGATACATTCCCTAACAGACCCCGACTAGCCCCAGATTAAGGTGGCATGGGCAGCATCCTACCTCTGTCAAAATCATTACCCAAAAATCTTTTCAGTCAAATTAATCTGTTTACTTGGAATACTTTACAGAACAAACGTATCTATAACCATTTTCAACAAGGATATGTTATCAGAAAATTCCTAAGCTTACTCTCTTCTTTTGGTTCTCAGTGCTCAGGCAGGTTCAAAGGTCCACTGTCGCTATTCCTTATTCATATAGCACCAAATGCTGCAGATTCTGTATTATCAGTTGCACTACTGTCTTGTGCAATGCACTAGTGCTGAACTTGTACCTGTATAAAATAAAATAATTTGAAACATAATTCTGTGTATGTTCACAGTTACAAAATATTTACTGCAGATCTGATTGCTTTGGTTTCTGTTAGAGTATTGAGAATCGAGTCGATGTAGATGCTGGTGAAAGGATTTCTCTGATCTTATCTCGTACTCTCAAAATGTTTGGCGAAGTTGACGTTAGCTGGTTCGCTGAACCACTGACTGCAGATGCAAGTCGGTTTACACCATCGAGTGGCATTGTTACATTTGCTGATGGACAGACTTCATCGTCTGTTGACATTACCATCAATAACTTCTTATCTCAGACTCTGCTGGTAATTACTACTTAATTTTAGCTACAATGGTCTGCTCAACATTGAATTGAGTTGGACACTGGTGTGTAATAACTTTAGGAAAAATTGTTTGTGCAAATTGCTTCTGTGACAAAGATGCATTAATTACTATTAATTAGTATCATAGTCAGCTGGGAAGTAATGACAAGTTCTGCATCTTCCAAAACCCCATATTATGTCCCACTATACATATGGGAAATCACAAATTTACTCCTAGCAACTTGAAGGCAAAAGAAGAAGATGATGAAGAAGCAGTCTGTTGAGCTAACCTCGAGAGGAAGCCATAGTTATGAAATATTACTGACTTCACTTTGCTAACTTTTGCATTCGAAAGTGAGTCACTAATTATATATCACCAACTGATTTTCCCAACAATGATGCATGGTCAGGTTACTCATTTTCAGCCGAGGTCACTCAGGCATGAACTTCTATATATATTGCATATGTAGAAGTTCATGACTCAGGGTACACTTGAGCAGAACTGTTGAAACATATTCCTGCCCTGGTTGGGGTTTTGACCTTTGACTTCTTGGTTGACCATCCAGCACGCCTACCTCTAGACTATCGTGCTTTCTCAAATACAAAAGTTTAAAAAATATTCTAGTAAGCTTTTAAACTTATTGTTAATAATTGTTGTAATTCTTCCATTGTTTCCTGTTTGATCACAGTGCGATAGGTTATGTTACTGTTGTCTCAAACTGTTGCAGACATTCTATGTAAAGCTGTTAGCGGTGGCAACAGTTGGAGCATCCTTAGGCGACGACGTGTCTGTCTTAGTTGGCATATTGCCAAATGACTCACCGGCTGGAATCTTTTCTATATCACCTCCACAGGTAAGGCAAATGGTTACTTAAACATTATTTTATTCATTTGTTGATTATACTTTGAATATCACTTGTATTGCAACTTTATACATCTTAGACGATGTATCAGTCTTTTAACACTTGGTCATGAATTAAGTGCTGCTATACACTTGAAGCTCACTATAACAGCAGCCACATCATTTATCACATTATTTGGATTCTATCATAGCATTGTAACATACTGAAGATGAATTAAATGTGGTTCCATGTCTTGACCATTTCATATCAGAATTCGTATCATGGGAAAGTATATTTTAAGGAGGCTTGGCTTTATATAAAACGTTTAATTTATGTTGACATGCAGTGACATTCTGCAACCATTCAGCAGTATTTAAATAGAACTCTTAATACCGTGTAGAGCTGCTAAAATGCTTGACATTTTAAATGTCACTTTGTAAACAAAATTATTTAATTACATTCTATAATGAGTTACAAGTGAAGTTTCTTGCAAATATTATCCATGAATTAACTTTTATAGTGTTACTATTTTTAATCTAAACAAGTGTGTGTCAATTATGCAACTGTACACGTCTTATGACCCTTGATCGTTTCAGGTCACCATAAAGGAGTCACAGTCGATGAGTGATTCTGCTGGTTTTGCCACTTTTACAATCATCCGAGCTGGAACACTTGGAACAGTGAATGTCCAGTGGCGAATTGATTCTGAAGCTCAAAATGATTTTGTGCCTCCAATCACTGGTCTCATCCAGTTCCCTTCAGTAATTTCTCTTGAAATTTGTGTTTTTTCTTATAATCGTGTTACATGTAGCAAAAACTATTCTTTGTAATTCTTTTATTGATTCTGGACTTGTGTATAATGGCTAAGCATCAACTGAACAGACCATAAGAGTTGACCATCATACCATTTTCCTATCCGTGCTTGGGAGGATTTTGCTTTTGGCCTACGTTAATCAGACGCTAAAGCTGAATGTTATATGTTTCCAAGCAGTTAATTTAAATTTTCAACCAATGTACCTGAAGTGTACAAAGTCCTGTATTCAGGCTATTATATACGCACGAAATAGTACTCATTCACTCATTCAGAGCACCCATGTAGTGTCTCTCTAAATGTCTAATCAGAGGCATTTCCAACCCAGCTTGGGAAAAAGAGAACAGTACTCAAGTGCTTGTAGAAGGTGCGTGAATCATCCCTGATATATACAGGGAGGCTTTTCCAGACTGATGGCACATCCACTGGAGAGTGGCACAATGTTTCAGCCAACAGACCTACAACCCCAGTCTTTACTCACGCTGAGATTGTAATACTCTGCAGATTATGAGTTTCACTATGATATCACTTGAAGAAAACATCATTCAGTGCCTTGTTCATTATGATAATAGCACTTTGTTAGATGGTAATAGATTAGATTTGATTAGATAGGCCTATATGATGAGTTATTACTTTATTTTATTTATGCTACAAAATTATTCTAATATTGTGTGACTGGCATTAGACAGCCTGTAAAAATGGCAAGATTCATTATATGGTGACTTCTGCTTTTGAGACATGTGATGAATGCTGATAGGAAGTATCATTGTATGCCATAGCAGCAGCTAGCTAATAGAAGATGATGGTGTGACTGACAAGCAAACAGACACATCTGGACATGTATATTAGTAATGTGTTCATTTACATGTATCTGGGCTTTTATATAGCACATTTTAAGGACCTATCTGGAGTGTTGTGTATATGGCTGTATTAGGTATCTGAACAAATATGCTTTACATAAGAAGATAAATTTACTTGAGCTGAGTAATAAACGATACAGTAAAATAATATACTAACATTTTAATGAAATAATAATGATATAGTGTAATAGCTGTACAAACTGTAATGTGCTCTGCAGTAATACTTTCTTTCTAGGGTGAAACAGCGAAGTCGCTAAGCGTTCAGTCGAAACCAGATTCAATTGTTGAAGGAGAAGAGCACTTTCTTATATCATTGGTCTATGCAGACAATGGAGCTCTGATTTTGAGCGAACAGTCTTCTGCAGTTATCGTTATTCTTGCTGATCCAAAGGCGATTGGAACAATTGGTGTTTCACCCAATTCATCAACAATAGCTATTGGGAAACCATTTCCAGGATATGATGGAAGTGGAATGATTGAACTGATTCGGACTCAGGGTTTCTTTGGAATGGTGCAAGTCAATTGGCAAATCGAAAGACAAGACTTCAATCTGTTCACACAGACTCAAGGCAATGTCACATTCAACGAACTCCAAACTTGGGTTGCCATTAACCTTCAGGTGCAGCTTATGTTTTCTTTATTGTTTTCTGCTCTATTTCTTATGTCCTCTGCTTTCCCTCTGTAACAGATCTCTCTATTTGCATGCAGAGCTGCATTTGGGAAATGTGGTAGTCGTGTTTATTTAATGACTTAGCATTAGGTAGTGCATTAGTGTTCCTCGTCATAATCATAAATACACATTTGTATTGCGCATTTTCAAGAAAACAGCTCAGGGTTGTTCCCAACCTGACAGCACAAATCCTCAATCGATTAAAATGGTGTTCAACTGCAGGTTAAATAGATTGTGGCATTTGGTATTATTTTTTTGTATTCTGAGTGTTATCTTTATGGCACCAGATGAGAGTGCTCTTCTTGCTTTGCAGGTGCTGTGTATACATTTGATGATTTATTTTGACGTTTTTGGGGTAAACAGTGTCACCTTCTAATTTCTGAGAAATAAATGATGGTCTATAGTGTTAACCAAATTTGTGTTTCTCAAGATCTACGTTCAGTGACCATCTCTGGTGAAGCTTGAACGTACATACTCAACATTTGCAGATTATTGAGCACTCAATCAGCTATAGCTTACTGTCAGCTTTTAGTAAACAAATTCTCTCAGATTAGATATTGGTGCTACTTGTTATTAAGAAGGGATTGAAATTATTAGAATGATGTTGATGTGACTTTGTTGTTCTTTGTAATAATAGACTGTGGATAATCTGACTCCTGTCCTGCAACAGAATTTTGTGCTTCAGCTGATATCGGCGTCAGGTGGCGCTCTGGTCCAGATGAACGCCAGCCAAGCACAGGTCATCTTTGTTGCCAGCAACCATCCACGAGGACTGTTCGAATTTGATTTGCCTCTGGTTGCCAGTGCCAGTCGATACCAGTCCCAGGTATGTTAAGAACGAAGAGTCCTTTGCTCATGCCATCATTTATCCTGTACTAAAGAAACCTTTTCTGGACCCTGGTGACCTCTCTTATTACGGGCTTATCTCAGCTTTGAAGTTTGTAGTGAATAACTTCTTGAACAAGTGGTTTTGATTTTTATGCATTCTCACCTTTCTTCCAATGTTGCTAATATCCCCATTTTAGTCTGTGTATCATAAGTTCCACTCAAAGGAATATACACTTCTTGCTGTCACATTGATGTCATGAGCTCTGTGACAGCAAGTGTTCTTCTTGACTTCTCTGCTGCATTTGGTACTATGGACCAATCACTTCATCTTGCATTGCCTCCAGCAATAGTTTGGGTTTTCTGGATCTGCTGTGAATTGGTTTGCTGCAAATCTCTGTCTGCACATTCAGTCTACTTAAAGAATTCCTGGGGAATTTCACTTACCTGGGATAAAAATAATAATATAATTAAAGAACTTTTGCTCTTGTTGGTTATCAGGTTATTTTCTGTTACTGTATGATAGATCACTGTGGATGTCATTCGTAACTTTGGTTCATCTGGTCAAGTTCGAGTTTATTATGTGACAAGTCCTGGAAATGCAACATCGACCCCTCAGCCAAATGCTGACTATGCCACGTCATCTGGGTGGCTTACATACACTGAAGGACAGACACGACAGACAGTCACTATACAGATCTACAATAACAATATCCCACAAGGTCCTGTCGACTTCTACCTCAATCTTACAAAGCTGGAACTGATCAGTCCTACGTAAGATTCGTTAAGTTGTCTTTGTGTCTGTGGTAAACTTTGTAATATTAACATTATCATGTCTGCCTCTGCTTTAGGTATGGAATATTGGTGGATGATTTATTAAAACGTTGGACATTCTTTGATGCATTTAAGGTTAAAATTTCATTCTGTTTAAATGAACAGTGCCTTTTTGGACCATACAACCTGCAGAACCTCAGTTGCTGTTTAGATGTTTAAAACAGTATCATCATCCTCCGCAGCAGCATCGACACATCATCATCCTACTTACATTGTCTGTGTACCTAAGATGCAGCTTGTTAGATCAGTGGCATATCCATGTTAGCAGCATTTTGATAGGTTCTTTAAAGGTGCAATATAAATGCTTTGATACATACACACATACATACATGTGCACATTTGTACATACATATATACAGGGATACTTACATACAGACATACATACATACATACATACATGCACACTGACAAACGCAAAGACACAGGGTCATACAAATGGTACATCCTCACTGTTGTATTTTGCATTTTAAAGCTCTATTATAATATTTCTGTCATGTGTATTTAGTGCAACTTATCCGTATTTTGGTATTTTATTGTGTAGCAATCTTGGTACTTTGTAGTTCAGATAACTATACCTATCTGAATGGTCTCCAGTTGGACCAGCCACCGCAGTTAGGAACGAAGATTGTGAAGAAAATTATCATTGACAAGAGCAATGATGCTGGAGGATATGTTCAGTTCAGTTTGGAAAACTTAAATGTAACTGGTACGTCAGCTATTACCAATCTACACTTAACTGATATTTATGAAGACTTAGATGGATGAACCATGTACACTGTGATTGAGGCAGTGGTAACAATCTGAATTGCTGGTTAGCTACTAATGAAGAAATGTTTTTAATCAAATAATGCATAAAATGTCAAGCTATTTCTTGATTTTATTGAAGAATAAATATATATATGTTCTGTAAATAAAAATTTGTACAACACTTTGAAAGATTTTTACATTGGTTCTGTGTAGGTTTACAGTATATGTTCATTATTACTTACATGTATCATAATTATGTATCCTAAAGTGCTATTACTATATGTTGTGCCAGCTCTATGTTCCTGATTCCTTAACAGTTCTGTTCAGGTTTTCTATGTTAATATTGAACTTGTTGCCAAACTGCTAAAAGTTTAAATCGTATAAAGTAACAATATATTTGGTAGAATTACATGAATGTTAAGGTTTTCCTCATTTTGCAATACCTTGTGACATAAAATGTTTCTGAATTTGTGACCCTTTATTGATTCTAATATGGTTTTAGTCACATTCACGATACTGCATGTTAGATGAAACAAGTTGTCCAATTGTGATTTGTATGTGGGCCAAAACATTTTCTTGCATTCCAAGCCAAAATTAGGATTTACTTACACTTGAAGATGACTTGTACTTGCGTGTATGGTGAGCAATTTATGGACTCCAGTAAATGATTGTTATTTGTATTAGAATCCCTTTAATTTATTTATTAGCATTTTTGTTAATTCTTTTCTTGGAATGTACTTTCAGCATACCGAGATGTTGGATTCATTTCTCTGCCTGTCAGCAGAGGGCCTGGTACTTATGGTAGCATTTCGGTCAAATATTTGACCACGGATCTGACAGCTAAGCTTGGAATTGACTATACCAGCCCAGACGGTTTCCTTAGTTTTCTGGACGATCAGACACAGACCTTGCTGAACATCAGTCTCATAAACGATGGCTTAACAAAGCCCGCTCGGTCGTTTCTAGTGAACCTAACGAATGCAACAGGTGAACTTTGAATCTTGTCACTGCCGGCGATCTTGTTTCACAGGTGGGGGACACTGTTGAACTGATCTGGTAAAAAGAGTTTTGAACTGATCTGCTCAAAAAAAGAGGTAAAAAAATTGCGAGCGCAAATTTTTTTCTCCGTTTTTGGGATAAAATTTGACAACCTTTTTTGGGGTTTCTTCAGACAGTGGGGGGTCGAATGTATGGTGTGTCCCCCCACTCTTAAAGGTGGGGGGACTTGTCCCCCTCGAACCCCCATGATCGCCGCCCATGAATCTTGTACATCCTCTGCTCTGTCTGTTGTTTTAGTGTGAATTATATTTTTCCTTTTAGTATTTGTTTTTGTTTATTATTGTTTATATATCAATTACACCTCTGTAGAAAGTAAAGACATCAGTTTATGATACACTGCGTAATTTTGATGCTAAGGACCTTTACAGGAAAGGCTTAAACCTGTCTACTCTCCAGCTAATCTATGGTTTCTACAGCTTCGTTGTCATAATGCACAAGGCAGTGGTTGATATTTGCTTCAAGTGAAACAAACAATGTAACAGTCAACCAGTCGTTTATAATATATAAAAGCTGTGTGGTTTTATCTGTAATATAATTATATAAAAGTATGTGTAACTAGGTATTTATATAGCTCCTTCCAGATACTGCTGTAAACACTGATGCATGGCAATTCCATGATTCTGTAGAATTTACACACGAGACATGTAACTGTCTTACCTCAACCTTATTTTTTTTACAATCGTTTATACAAGTATGGCTTATGCATTTACTTGGACTTGTCTCCAGGTGGTGCAAGACTTGGAAACAGCACTGGCTGTTTGGTAACAATTGCCAGATCAGGATATCCCAACGGAAGATTCGGCTTTAAAGGACAGTCACCAGTTGTCTTACAGAATCCAGACTCTTTGACGACTTTCACTGTAACACTGGAAAGAACAGGTGGATTGCTTGGACTGCAAAACGTAGGTTCACTTACGATGCCCTTCTAATTGTTTGCTGTGAAAATTTTCATATATATATATATATATATATATATATATATATATATATATATATATATATATATATATATATATATATATATATATATATATATATATATATATATATATATATATATATATATATATATATATATGCGCATGTGCCATAGTGATATATATATTCCATACTGATACACATACAATACTGCCTATGATTTTTTACATAAACAATGCTGCATTGTCATAGTGTGGTTCCTTGATAGTTTTCTTGTTGACACGTGGTAATGTTATGTCTGCATTTGATTGTGTATGGATTTGTTTATACTTTTTTTGTACACTGTGCTCAGTTGAGATTACTTAGTTTCCTGAAATGATACTTTCTGAACATGTCCTTTTGAATTAACTTTCAGTATCACAATGGGATTGGATTCATAAAGATCGTGCAAAATGTGCTGGATGGATAATATTGATACTCAACAGAAATCATTGTATAATTTTTTGTAAGGAAAGCTACTCTGATCTAGTGGCAACTGGATCTGTATGTAATGCCCCTTCTTCAGGATAAACCATTTGACTTGACATGATGTATTTCATAAACTGGTGCCTTGTGCTTGGCTTTTTGGTAATGCTTTTAGAATTTATGATTGTGATATTTTGTTGTTTTGGTCATTGTTCCCAATTTTAGGTTTACTGGCGCATCATGGGACCAAACAATCAGTCAAGGATTCTCACAGAAATCACGGACATTAGCGTAACAACTGCAGATGGCCTGGAGGCAACATCTGGTGTCCTTACGTGGATAGATAACGTAGGAGGAACAAAAACCATTGGCCTCAACATCAAACCATACGTAGGATGGGAAATCCAGGAGGAGTTCCTACTCATCATCTATAACATCAAAAGCAGTTCGGCATCTGCTGCTAGTGGCGACATCTCTCCTTTAGCAGGCAGCCTATTGCTAGTTGTGAGTTTCATTTCTTTCCACTTTCATGTTTGCGTGCTGTACATGTGTTTGGGTTCAGATATGATTCAGGGAAAATCCTCTTCAGCTTTAAGCCTTTGCTTTGAAGAACTGCTTTCAGTACAAGCATGTCAACAAGTTTACTTTATACTACTCTATTGTTAGTAAGCACAGATTTTACATTTGATATGCATTGCGTAAACAGAAGGTTATACTGTTGGTCATCTGTCATTTGAGGATGTAAAAAGAATTATCCTATATATTGATGGTTGAAGTGAATTAAAGTAATGCTATTTATGCACTGGAAATAAACATACTGTGAGCATAATATTATAGTAAGCTTAAAATTTACACAGCCCAATTTGTTAATTTCTGCATCAAAATACAATTCTTCACTTATGTCATCATATATGGTGACTATTTTGTTATAAATAAATGTAGAAGCTTGGTGACACTTCGAGCTGAACACTTTTTTCATTCAGTTACAACCCCTTCAGCTGTGCTAGTGTGATTTAGCATTATTTGACTCTAAGTCTTTGACAAAGAGAAGACATTTCCATAGTGTATCATGTATGCATTTTTGAATTTTCTCAATAAAGGAATTGATTTTGATTCGAGTCTGACTTGCAAAATTGCTAGCATTGAAATCAGCTGCTTTCAAATTTCATTGACATCATTTTGTAAAATATGGATAAAATGTTCAACTCCCCAGTCTTTTTTCTACAATTCCCACACTGGCAAACACTGAAAACACTCAAGCGCCTCTGAGTAGGTCTCTTGAAGAAGCGCTATATAAATTTCCAGAATGAATGAATGAACTCAAATGGAAGTAAAATAACGAAATTATTTTTTAATAGATGAAAAAAGGGTGCCGGAACGCCGTTCCGGAGCGTTCCAGCAGAAAAAAGCACTGTGCTTGACTGTAATAATTATGTTTTCTGCAAATTGGTGATACATAAAGTACCTGAATGTGAATCTGAAATTACATTACAGTACAGTACATTATTTTAAAGGATCTCATTTGTGAGAATATTCAAGCAATGCTAAATCATATTTTCATTGAAAATTCTTTTTACAGATCCAGAAGTTTGGATATCCAAATGGAATGATTCGTTTTGATGGCGTTGCACTATCTCCACGAACATTTGACAAACCAGTTTTGGGGGAAGTTTCCATCATTTTCCCAATCATTAGAAGCCAAGGAACACTTGGAAATATTTCAGTTAGTTCAATCCAGTTTCTTATTTAGAACAGCAGCAGTGTTTTTAAACGAAAGTCTTTTTGTATTTTTTCAGACATTTCCTGATGTTTAGATAAGTAAGTAAGTAAGTTATCTTTATTAGTGCAAGACAAAGTTGTTGTATTCGTAGTCTAACCATGTTTAATGTGATGAATTTCGTGGTGTTTGTCTCATACAGACAATGCAACTGTCCTGTGGCTTGATGTAGCTACAGTAGTTAGAGGAAGGCTTAACACTGTAACAACAGTGTGGGGCGTGGTGGCTCAGTGGTAAGTTCGGCGCCTTGTGACCGGAGGGTTGCAGGTTCGAATCCCACTCTAGCCGCTGCGTACGGACCTTGAGCAAGTCCTTCACTCGCAATTGCTCGTGGCGCTTCGGCGTGAAAATTCCGGCACAGTATCAAATGCTGTAGTCGGGAGCGCCTCTGAGTAGTAGTTGACTTCGAGAGGCGCTATAGAAATATCCGGAATTTAAAAATTTAAAAAAACAAGCATGTACTAAAAGTGACTGGGAAACCAATGCAGCTCGTCGATAAAGTGTTAAATTATTGTGGTTCTTTACCTTTGAGAAGCTCTTGTCTGAAGTCAGCAGTCATTGGACTGGACAATCTTTCCTTTAATGGGACGAGTGACTGAGAGATTATGCACCAATTTTTGGACTATAAAACAGCGATTCAAGGCATGGTATTATGGCATGACATAAACTCTGTCAGTGTTATGCCATATATACATGAGTAGTGATGTTATTATTGGATTTTGTTGTTTCCACTTATACAGTTTTATTGTTACTGGAGTTTGTTCAACACAATTCAGCGTATCTTTACATGTAGACAAGATACACTTTCCTGAAGACTTAATTTATTTTGTACTCTAAAGTGTTGCTGATGTAAGTTGATAGACTTAGTAAGTTGACTGTTCAGTTGATTTGCATCAGGTTTCTTGGCGTATTGATGGTCCTGCGCTGAATCTACAGAAGGATTTTGCAGATTCTCAGGGTTTGATTTTGATGGGTGACGGAAGTCCTGAGGCGCAAATCGTGGTTACCCTCATTCCAGACAACACACCCTCACTGAACAACCAGTACACCCTCATTCTGACGAATGTCATTGGTGGTGCTGACATAGATCCCAACTTCCAGTCCTCAGTCTTTACAATAAGGTATGTGTGTGTATTGAATGCACTACCATGTCAAAGAAATGGTGTGAATGACCTTCAAGGTTTTACAGTTTGATAGTGCGATCTAAGTCAGTTTCTCGTAATAAGCTTGGGATTTGAATCTGAGTTGCACAGATGTATAGCCAAAAGTGACTGATCATTTTCTTCTTGTAATGTTAAATCCTTGGAAAATACTGCAGTTGCAACTACTGCATTGATTCTGTAGAGTTGACCAGCACTTGCATTTACACATAAAACCTTTTAAAAAATCGCTTGCGATTGGTGCCTTATTATTATATAGAGATGCTTTATGTAGATGTGAGGAGGTGTAACGATGTCCATACGGTCACACAATATCATCTTATGATTCGACGTTTGACATTGAATTGCAATGTTATATTAAGTCATGTAAACACAGACAGTTATTCTGATTCATGATTAATTAGCGGTAATTGTTAATTGCCAGCATCTGGATCAGCATCTTAGGGACATAATATATATATATATATATAGGGTTCGGGGATATTTCACGGTCCCTGGTTAAGATAGAAACGACGTGAAAGACGCTGATTGGCTCAATTAAATTTCAACCGTGAAAGGGCCGTGTGCAAGAAAATCCGAAGACGTATCAGTTGGAGGCTAGCTGTCGTGAACGAAGGAGTTCTATGTTTGACAGAATCGGCTCCAAACTCCTGATTGATCGGGCAAAGTTGTTAAAAATTACCGATGATTACAATCAGTTGTTGTCGTGAACTGTAGGGGGTAATTGACCTCAGTTCATCGAAGCGAACAGTAACGTTGTTCGAGTGAGAGGATAATCGAACTGAAGCGTGGCGTTTGACTGCGGTCGTACGGTGATTCAACGACGGACTGCGATAATTATTCGAGTCGATTGATAACTTCTCGTAAGACGATCCTTGCGAGTTTGAAGTAATAGTGAATCGAACGGTGCACGAACATTCCTACTGGAAGGAAAAACGGGTTCTACACGTCGATTGCCTAGAACATATTGAAATAGAACGATCAGCAATGGTGATCAGTGAAACAGAACTTCGAAAGATGGGGCTGTCATGGACTTCTGAAGTGTGGCTGAATTAAGGACGCGAATCAAATTCAACACATCGAAAAATCTTCAAGTTGAGGGAGGTAGCTTTAGTCATAAAAACTTAGAACTAATATAGCCTAATAGATGCTGGTCTAAGTAGGGTTAGATAAAGCTACATAATTTTGTGATTCAGACTGTGTGTTGAATATTACCATTTGAGTGTATGCATAGCATAAACTTGATATAGAGTATTTATATTAAAACTCTCTCAAACGAATCAAATGATTTGAATATATATTGTATGACTAAAACGAGAATGACTCATACATTGCATGTGATCGAAATGGGATTGATTACAAGTAACGGGGGCAAGATCCAGCCCCAGGCCTAAGGGGACGTTACAGGAGGTAAGTGAATTGTTGTGCATGAGCACAAAGCTGACCCATCCTAGGTGACTGATAGTATCTGCAATAAAAGATTTAACCAAAATCTTTTGATTTGGGCTAAAAAATTTAGTTATAAAATTATTTATTAATTTATTTTTTACCATTTTACCATAGGTATCATGACTATCCTTATGGTCGATTTCTCATCAGTCCTGCACTTCAGCAGGTTGTTGTTCAACCAGTTTCTCTCAAGCGCCAGCTCGTGCTGAACATCACTCGCATAAAAGGCACTTTCGGATCAGTTCTCATCAGCTTTGAAATGAGCTTTGATCAGGTACTGTTGGAATTTCTTTGGCCAGTTTGTTCTTTTGTTCATTCCAAAGTAAAATGTGAGAAAATGTAGCCAAGTTGTTTCAGGCAGTGCTTTGGGTTGTGTCAGGTTTCAATATATTTATTTAGAAGTACTTAGAAGAAGGAACTAAAAGTAGTTGTAGTAGTAGTAATGGTAATGGTAGTAGTATCCAGTGCTTAATGACATCTTATGGCTTCCAGGGCCAATGACCTTACTTTACTTTACTTTACTTTACGTGTAAAAGAGGGGTATTTGCCAACCTGATTTTTGAAAAAAAAAATGAAAAAGCTGGAACAAGAAAAGGAGGAAGAAGAAAGGGGTAAAAAAGAGAAAAATGATACTCAAATTCATGGAATTATTAAATACTATTCACAAAATTAGAGTCTGCATAGGTTTTTTCACAAGACCACACCTTTTTGACAGTGGGGGCACATTATGCAGTTTTCCCCCGAAAATTGTGAAGAAACACCCAAAAACTGTAAAAAAATTTCGTGCAGAGCGCGAACATTTTTTTTACCTCTTTTTTGACGTCCTTGCCCCCCTGAAAAAAGCTGAAATGACGTCCCTGAGTAGGGGTTGATATTCGGCTCTGTAAACAGCATGCAGTCGGCCTTGTATGGCGGGGAGACTGGGCGGTCGCAACTTCGTACGTTCATGGTGTGGGGCGGTCACGACTTCACTGCTTTTTGACGGGCAACTCTGTATTTCTGGCTAAGGGCCTGGTGGCTAGTATGACTGGTAAATGACATGGCTGCTGTAAATGTGTGATGAGAATGTCTGGTGTGAATCGTTGGCTGGTGTGAATGTGTAATGAGGATGTGTGATGTGATGACTGGTGTAACACAGCATCCGATTGGTTTGAGCACTCACGTTGCAACGTGGAGTGGGTGAATTAGAGAGTCTTCTGAGACAGTTACTGTGTCCTTCACACATAACTGCTCACTGAGCCATGACTGAGCAGTTTTAGTGCAGTCATTAAGTGCCATGGATAGTAGCACTTAATGAATACAGAAATAATAAATATGAATATGTGTGTGTCTCCCGGTGTGTATGTGTGTGTGACTGTGTGTGTGTATGTGTGTGTGTGACTGTGTGTGTGTGTGTGTGACTGTGTGTGTGTGTGACTGTGTGTGTGTGTGTCTGTCTGTCTGTCTGTCTGTCTGTTTGTCTGTCTGTCTGTCGGAGGTGTTATCTGAAAGCTGCAAAATGATGCAGATATACTGCTTTAAGAAAGAGTTGCTAATGAGATAATTTTGTTAAATGTTTTCAGGCACAAAGTGGAACATCCTATCTGCCTAGTTCAGGATCTATCAATTTTCCGAATGGAGTTTCCTCAGCCATTGCCAGGGTGGACCTGGAAAGCAGCATATTTCTTCCACTTGGCTCCAACTTCACAGTCACTCTGACTTCAGCCAAATTGCTTGAAGATGGTGGTAAGTAAAATGGTGTGTGAATGAATGTCTTATAGATGGAATCCCATCCGTGACCTTAGGAGATAAAGAAATGAATTGTGTTGCTGAAATGAATAATGTTAAGTTAAGCTTCATTTCATTTCATTTGTGTTTAAGGTTATGAGAAGACTGATACATCCGGATGTTCATTTTGCAGTTCATTTCACTTTATTTAGATTTAGATTAGGGGTCCACCGGTAAGACATTTTCCGCCGGAAACCGAATCCGAGCATTTGGATGTATTTTTGCCGGAACCGGTAACGAACCGGTAACGAACCGGGTACCATTTGTTCCATATGCGAAGCTTCACATTTTCATGTAATAAGAAACTATCGACATAAATTTGTGTACTTGTAATAAGTGACTAATACAATTTGAATTGTAGTCATTTCTGTGCAGTTGTGAAGTTTTCTGTGTAATTGTTTTAAGGTTCAACATTTATAATTTTATATATGTAGGTCTATTGAATAAGTTTTTACAGTAAAAAAAATTTTTTTAAGAATTTTTTTGCAACTATTTGCGTCTACAATATTTGCCGAGGCGAATACTTCCGGAAACGGGATTTCCGGCCGAACCGAGTATCCGAGCCGGTTTCCGGTGGACCCCTAATTTAGATGGCTGTGTTCTTGTAATTCAGCTTTTGATTCTTTCTTTGATTCATTCTGTTACTCACAATTGATTTCTTCTGTGAATCATTCTGTAATTTTAGCTGTAATTCAGGAAATCATTCAGTGTGTAATTCTGTATCTATGTTCTGCTTCAGTGACTATGGCACCAGATGTTGTCCCAGAACAGAAACAAGTCAAAGTGACAGTTCTTCAGATAGCTGCAAACAGCAAAGTTGGCTTCCAGTCCACTGTTATAACAGTCAATGACGGTAAGTAAGAGAGTTGTGTTATGTTAAGTTTGTCTAGACTTTCGAAGTGCTTGTAATCTTCTATTCTGGTTATGTTTGTTATTGGGATTGATGAAGAGAATTTATAAGATGATGCCAATGTGATAAAACTGTTAAGGTGTGATACAGTGATAAACTGATATGATAAAACTATCAACATTTGTTACAACGATAAGGTTGATGTGATAAAACTGTTCAGGTGTGATGCAGTGAGATGTTAACCTCCTCCATCTGTTTTTTTTTTCAAGTGACTGGCTCTGTGATTACAACTATCATGAGACTTGGTTCGTATGGTTCAATACAAGTACAGTGGATGTCAGGGTACCAGTCTAATGACCTAATAAGAGACTTTGCCATTGGAAGCATTACTCCTAGTTCTGGAACGGCAAGCATGGCTCATGGACAGGATGCCATCCAGCTGACACTTCAGGTCAGTCATTACTGCTGTGCTGTGTTAATATTGCTCTTGCTTTACTGGGGAAAGTATTTTTATTTGCTTGAGTTTCTTTTTCTCTCCAGACCAGACTTACTGTATTGTTATTATTATAAGTAGATTTATAATGCGCAAGTTCATATAACTAAATACACCGCACAGTGGCGTAACAACCTAGCCGGGGGCCCTTGGACATTCTAAGCTTGGGGGCCCTTACCCATTAAAACGTAAAAATAATGATATAGCTATATTTTAAACTGCAGTTAGATTAAAAAAGAGTATTAAACGTTCTCATTAATGACCCATATTCCAAGTCACATTTATAGTTCAAGACAAAAAGAATACAACAAAAATGTATTGCCTACGTACACTTGCAGTAGGCCTAAAATAATGTTACATTATTAATATATGCAGTTCTCACATCATGTCATCTATCACGGAATTGGCTACAGCCTACATGTCTTTGTGCTGTTTGTCACTCACCCAGTCACCGTCGCCAGTGCTGAGCGCTCCATCTCTGTAGTTCTTCAGAGAATTACTTCACGAATTTGGCTATTCTAGCTTTACTATGAGCAAATGTGTCTATCAAGTCATCAATATTCAATTGTTTTGCACATTCGATTTTCGATCGCAAGAAGAGCAAGACCATCAAGCCTGTCCTGTGAGGTATAGTGGATCTAAGATACGTCTTTATTAGTTTCAACTTGGAAAAGGAGCACTGGCAACGGTGACTGGGAGAGTGTCAAAAGCACACAGGCATGCAGTAGCCAATTCCGGGATAGATGACGTGGAGTTAGAGCCCAATATGAGTTTCAGTATGTCCAAATCGGGGCCGATGTCCGATTAATATGTTTGTTGCAGTTTTGTTGCTGCTAATTCCAAATGAACATCGGATAAGTGCAGAAGAGATTTGGGATAAAGAAAACTAAACTCTGCAGAAACTAAACACTGCCCTTCAAAACGACTCTTAAGCTGAGCCATTGCTGTCTACAATAGCGAAATATACATGACTCTTGAAAGCTATTTCTGGTTCGATCGTCACTGTTCAGTTCACCAGAGAATTTATTTGTGCGACTCTTTCTAACTTCGGCGTAATCTTACAAAGAGCTGACTGATTGCTGTAGTTGTAGTAATGATAGATTCATATGAATCACGCATGTTAAGTCAAATGCCACAGAGAGAAGTCTGGTAGCTGTAGATAGGTCTATATATATAGACTGATTGAAGTGCACGAGATGCACTGTCAATGTCAGTAACAATTGTTCCCAAATGATAATTAATATAATTATGAACTTAAATTTCTCCATGTTTGGCTTCAAACCAGTGGCATCACTTCTCTCCGTGGAATCTTTGCTCTCGAGGCAAATTCAGATTCACAGCGTAGGCTTATTAACGTTTAAGGTTTAAGGCATTAGTAATGTTTCACGAAGTGAAGCAGATTAATTACTTATATTATATACTAATTACAAAAGCAAAGCAACAAGAAGTTCAGAACTGCTATTCTAATTTAGAAGTTCCTTACCTTCAGTTGAGTCTTAGTTTCTGTGGTTCAAGAGAGCTTTAGCCGTCGATTAAAAATTTAATTAGAAGTCGTTTTTAAGTAAGCGAATGACTGTATTCTGAACAAGAAAGACGTATTGTACTTTCACGTGAGGCTGAGGAGCACGAAGACTGCAGTCGTTGTAGACAGTGTAGTGTGTATAGGGTACAAGGCTTTTAGAGAGACATTGACAAAGAGACAGATTGCGACAGAGACAGAACGAGTGAGAGAAAAAAACGAGAGAGACATAGACAGAGTCACAGAGAGCGAGCTAGTGAGAGAGCGAGAAACAGATGAACAATATTATTAGGCAGATAATATTACAGACATTGCTTAGCACTGGAGCTGAGAGATATGCGTATACCGTAAAGTGTATGCAGTGATGTACGCCAAAAAGGGAGAATCTGACTCATGGGATTTCATTCTACTGTACGTGGATTAGGGTCAAATACCCCGACCCCGGCGACCTAGATAGACAACACGTACATATGTCTGTGGCAGTGAGTATCAAGTATCATATGAAGCATTAGTCATATATACAGGCTAGTTCCTCAGGCTGCAGAGAAGCTCAGACCTAGGTGGGCCTTGATGTGGTACTTTTGAACACCGTAGGCTATATAATGTCATCAGAACCAAATATGTCAATGAACCAAATAAAAAATGCCTGCGCTCAGAGGAAAATGAAATAATAGGGCACTAAAGCAAAATGTCACACAGGGTGCGCAGTAAGAAAGCTTGGGGGCCCTTTCGACCTCGGGGGCCCCTGGACTTTGTCCACCCTCGTTATATGGTTGTTACGCCACTGACACCGCATATGAGTAGCAGCTTGGCTTAGTCGGATGACGTGAACAAGTAAGTCTTTAATTTCTTCCTGAAGCTTTCGATATAAAGTTCTTGAGCATGGAATTCGACGGGCAGTACATTCCAAACTGTTGGGACAGATGCACTGAATGTTCTTCTACAAGTCGTTGTAGCCTTTCCGGACCATGCTAGGTCATAGCTCTTTCCCGAACGCAACCGAGACCGACCAGGTAAATATAGTGCACCTATTTGGTTGTTCATCGACGATGTGAATGTCAATTGTCTGCAGGCTTCTCCACAGCTGCAGAAGCCAGAGTTATTCAGCATATATCTTCCAAGTAATCCAATGGCCTCTACCATTGGAGGTGCTCAGCTGCTTCCGGGATTCACCATTTGCCGCATCGATCCATATGGTGTGATACAGTTTTCCAAGAACTCAAGATTTGTCTCAGTCAGCTTAGCATATGGACAGACATCACAGGTATGGAAACAGTGCTAAGATATTATAAGACACTAGAGATCGAACTTACAAATAAGGTTGTTATTAATCTTAGTCATACATACAAACATCCACAAATGCAGACTTTGTGGCCATCGTTATTCTTTATCCTCAGTTCAACATGGTCCAGGGACTCTGAACATGGTGTCAACTGTTATGGGAATCCGTCGGTTGGAATATGAGTTTGTGGTGACTCTTTGTGACTTTACTTACTGTTTGCTTACTGATTAACTTTTTGTTCTTAATTATTTTGTCATTGTTTAGGCTACTTTCGTGAGGTACTTAAATGCTACTGTATTAAGTGTCTTGATAACTACCGGTAAGTTTTCTGTAATGGAAATGCTTTTACCTTGAGCGCTGTAACTCTTCCACTGTCATGACCTTACCAGTTGACTGATAGAACATCTGCGGAATAAAATGGTCAAGTGGTAGTGATCAGTGTTGTTCTTCTTTAGGTATCACTTCAGGTGGAACGAGTGTATGGTTCGCTGGACAATGTCCAAGTGGACTACAAAATCTACACAGGGTCTGCGTCAGGACAACTGGACTTTAAGTATCTACAGTATAATTCTACTATCATAACTCAAGGACAGATTTCTACAAATGTTTTCATCCAGGTATCTATAGACTTGTTCTGTTTTATGTACAACATAAACAATTAATCATTTATGTATCATATAGATGTAAACTCCACATTTTTTTCTTATTCTAAAGATCCAAGTCAAGGAAACTGGAGAGACATGAACTTCATTATTATTGGGTGACGCTTCTTTATCTTCCTGGGAAGATATGATGAGCTGAGAGTTGTTTATGTATGTATGTATGTATGTATATATGTATGTATGTATGTATGTATGTATGTATGTATGTATGTATGTATGTATGTATGTATGTATGTATGTATGTATGTATGTATGTATGTATGTATGTATGTATGTATGTATGTATGTATGTATGTATGTATGTATGTATGTATGTATGTATGTATGTATGTATGTAGCTGACTACTTGTAAAGCACATAGGAAGAAACTCACAAAAGCGCTAAACATGGCAATCTCACGGATTTAGTGTTGAGAAGACATGAACCTCAGTATAATTGGGTGATGCTTGATCACCTTATTGAAAAGTTACAATGGGCTGAGGCTTGTAAATGTATGCACGTATTAATTTTGGTAGCACAATTGCTTTCTGTACATCTTTACTGTAGACGTACATTTAAAAAAGACTGAAAAAATCTCACATACCTTATAATTTAGTCATATTGGTCAGTGGCTGTGTCTGATTTCAGGTCAACTCGTACAGCAGTTACATGGAAAACAACAGATACTTCTACGTTACTCTGGTTGATGTTATTCGTTCGCAGAAAGGGTCTCTCTCAGGTATCTCAGGACATACTTCTAGCTGGTCTTCATTATTATTCAGTATCACAACAGCCTTTGCCCTGTACACTGAGATTCAAATAATGTTGTAACCATGCCTCAGAAAAACCTGACAAAGTTGGAAAAACAAATATGCAAGAAATCGCCTCAAAAGACCATAAATAGTAAAACAGGTCTGAAATATTTCTGTGCTTAGGTAATATATTACACAAATGGCCTCATGTTAAACAGGCTACATAAGTAATTTGGTATGTAAAAATTTATTTCATTTACACCAGACATCTACATTTTGGGTAAAGTTTTTATCACAATTTTTCTAATATTTTCATGTGAAATGTACACATTGAATTTTATTGTTGTAAATTGTGTGCTATTGTTGAAAAAATGTAGTTTTACCGAAATATTTAACACTTCCAGCGAAATGCAATTCCATATTAAACCATTTTTTTATTTTACTTTGTGAGGGTTTTCAGGCATGTTCACGTAAGAATAATAGAATACGTCTGTGAATTTTTATTTCTTCCAAGCCACGAGGACAGTTCTTATGCAATTTAGTTGTCAGCTTTTTGGTGAAGTTAAAACATTTGTTGAACAATGAACACAGGACCACATTTCTCATGATAGAGGTTTTTGATAGACTGCCTTTCTGTGTAAATTCATCTTCTTATCTGTTATTATTTCAAGGTTTGAATATGACCACTTAATATGTGATGTAAATAATAGTTTAACAGAAAATCTTCCAAATGCTGTAGCACTGGCACTACATAAATTTAAGTCTGCAAAAGCCAATTGGTCAGGTTCAGCACCAAGTTACACAGACAGAAGTCTGACATAAATTAAATCATCCAAGTGTCTAACTCAATGACTCCCAAACATTCTGTTCATGTCCCAGATGAAGTCTTGTCCATATTATTATTCAAATAATGTGCAACACAACTTCTGCGATGGTAATGGTGTTTCACGCATGAATCCTTATTCAGAAGCAAATACAAATTTCACATGAAATTTATATTTGTCTCCATTATGTGTAAACTAAGGACAAGTCTTTATTGCTGTCTTGTTTTTTTATTCCCTCTTTAAAAAAAGTAATGATGTAACAGAAAAGGTACAGGTTTTTAATTGCTACAATATACTGTTCAAATTCATTGGTAATATAAGTTCAGGTAAAGTAATTGATCATTCATTATTTGGACAGGCATAAAGCACTGTGCATACATAGCCATGTCTACCAGTATAGTCATTAGAACTCCATTCGAAGGCTCTCTATATAAACCATTAGATTCGCTTCTGGTGCATCACATAATATGGCCTATAAGATGTTTTGAATGCTGACATTTGTGCACTCTTAAAATGCCCCCAATCTCACTATTGTGGTGTATCGCATCCAGTGCTGCATACATCCAGACCGATTGATCTGTTTAAAACGAGGGTCTGTTGGCCATAGTGTCTGTGCTTTATTGCCAGATGACTAATGTGTATTGGCATTCTTGCTACATTAGTGTCTTCTAGTTCTAGACATTACTTTTGATGGTACCAGTGTCATTTATGTTCATGCTCACATACCTATATAATTTTGATGGTTTTGTAAGCTGTAGTTGTGCTATAGTTAGATTCAAATATTTGTAGGCTTTCAAGTTATTGATTACTTCATCTATTGGATGACTTAGTCATTATGTGTATGTATGCTGAACAGCTGTTTGGCTATTTATTGATTCCAGTTACGATCAGTGTGCTTGGCTTTTCACGGATCTATACACTGGTGAGACGAAGATGTAGTTTCACATACGGTTATAGGCTGGGTCACCTAACGTGCTTTCACTGTGTTTCAAATGGCCAACTCTGTACTGAGTGTGCCTGAGAGACGTTGCCTTGTTCTCACCGGAGCTTTTCTGTGTGTTTTGCCTTTGTTTAGATGCCAAGGTATGTTACAGAAGCTGGCTTCTAGGATAGTGTTCTTTGGACAAGTTAACCTAAATGTGTAAATTGTCTTCACTATTCTCTGATTTTTATGATATGTTTCTGTGTTGTCGATTTATTCCTTACTGAATTTTAATCACTAAATATACATGCGATTTCAAGTGGTGGTAATGGTGGTGATGACGGCGGTGATGGTGATGGCGGTGGTTCTGGTGGCAGGGCGGTTGTGGTAGTAGCTGCGATGGTGCATGCTGGTGGACTTGTTTTTGCTTGAGGCAGAGGCTTGCATTGTTGCCCAGCTTCACTATTCACTTCTGGACTTTGCAAGAGGGGCATTATCAATTTACAGTTGTAGTTTAGTGTATTACAGTTGTGGAAACTCAGCTGCAGGTGAATCACTTTTGAATAAATGTCTGAAAACCCATTATTTAAAGTTTCAGCTCAAAAAGTTTGAATGGCTGAAATCTTTAAAATCGAGTAGACTATCTTGTTGAGTTGGCTGATGCTGTTCATAACTGGAGTGTTGTTTTTGATTCTGCATTGCCTGTCAGCAACTATGTTAATGACTTATATATGTAATCATACATGTATATTCGTGACATATGCAGAATTATGGTGTTTTGTTGGTCCCATGTCCTTGAGCATATCTCTGTCAAATGCATTGGTGTCCAGTCGCCTTGATTACTGTAGCTGACTTCATACTGGTATCACACAGTCAACATACAGAAACTCCAGAAGGTTCCGAATTGTTTAGCTAGAGCCATGACTGAATACATGCACATCAAAATATGACCTGTGACCTTTGTACTTAAATCATTGCATTGGCTTCCAATTCAACAACGGATATGTTTCAAATTGGGGCTTATAGTTTATAAAATGTTAAACTCTGGCCAACCACAATACTGAAATCAGTTCCCATTCCCCAGACTTGTCATTGTTCATATAGGTCATCTAATTGTCTTTCTCTGGTTATGCCAAAGACCAAAACTGTTCTTGGCGGACGAACTGTTTCTGGTGCTGGACCTAAATAGTGGAACTCTCTTCCTGCATCTGTTCTGCTCAGCCTCTTGTCATTTTCGTTTCATCATATGACTTACCTTTTTCAGTTGACTCATTCCACCATGGACTACTTTTCTGTGAATGAATTGACTTTCTGTTTCGTGACCTTATTACTATCCTAAGACTTACCTTTTTCAGTTGATTCATCCACCATGGACTACTTTTCTGTCAATGAAATGACTTTCTGATTGGCAACCTGATTACATTCCTAAGACTTACCTAAAGTTTTCAGTTGACTCATTCCACCATGGAGTACTTTTCTGTCAATGAATTGACTTTCTGATTGGTGACCTGATTACGGCTTGGCTTGTGTGCACCATCGTCTGATGCCTTGTGCATTGTTGGATTCTGCGCTAAGAAAATGGCTAATTACAGTTGCAATTTACTCAATGAATGTGAGTAAATTGGGTAGAAGAGTTTAAAGATTTACCTAACATCTTATATACAGTGATTGTGTACATGGATCCCAGATTTAGTTCAGCTGTAGATAAATTAACTAATTATAACACAACGTCATTATGCCGATTCAAGGTATTACGTAGTTCATGACTAACAAGTCGTGTAAAGGCAATTCTTGAAGGCTTTTCAAGAAGTGCCTTAGTCATTCCCTATCTTACCTATCGGATTTCTGCTGTCCGCTCTGTGGCCTAATGTCCCGTCGAGTTCTGCGTTCTTCAACTGGAGGTGAGCTGTTGGTCCCTCGGTCCCGCTCCTCAGTTAAACAGTGTCATGCCTTCTCAGTGGCTGGCCCCTCTACGTGGATTTGGCTCCCACCTTCTTTGCGCCTATTTCCACGAGGAAATTCACCTGTTTTCTACCATCTCCTTAAGTCTGCTCTTTTTAACCATGGCTGGACTGGGAGCACCTCTGAGTAGGTTTCTTGAAGAGGGGCTATATAAATTATCAAAATGAATGAATGAATGAATTCCCATTATGGGGAGAAGTGTATGCTTGGTTTTGCTTGGTTAAGCCATGCAGCTCTTCTTAGTACAATTTATCATCTATTTGGTATTGTTTGTTATAGACAACTCCCCTCGAACTGCATTGAATGGCACTACAGCAGCTATCGTTGTTAAAGTTACAGGCAATTCCAATGGCATGCTCAGCGTGTCACTGCTTCCACCTTTAAGTGATGGAAATGTTGCGGAAGGAGGACAGATGAGTATCCTTGTTAGCAGAACAGGTGAGTTATACCTCTCATCTAGTTTTCATTCTTGTCCAGTAAATTAGCATGTTTTATTAATGGGTCACTTGTTTGTTTCTGAAAGACTGTAGTCTAAATCATGTCCAAAACCTTATCTAATAATATTACAGGTAACATTTTCACAGAGTTCAATGTTTTAAGGTGATTCTGATCTTGTTTAAGTTCATATGTTTTCAGTAAATTACAAAGCACCTCTTTGAGGTATCTGCTTAGATGTGCTTCCAAGCCAGTCCTCGCTTCACAAGCTAGGAGAAGATGTAGAACTAGGTTACGGCCGTTCTGCACAAGCACTGGAAAGGCACATTGTTGACATGTGCATAGGTGCTTGATTTGTGATTAAGCAATGCAAATGTTCAACACAATCTACAAATTTTTGTTCAGTGTAACATACTTCGCGTTCAACAAATAATATCAGTGATGAATAATTATTAGAACTTACTGTAGTTTTAATGAAATTTTGTCTTTTTGACTAATTTTAGGTGGTAGTTCGGGTCAGGTGAGTGCTAAACTGCGAACAGTTGGTGGAGGTGAACCATGGGATCGAGATTTTGACAAGACACCAGATAACGGCAATGAGACAATCGGAAGTATATTGAGTAAACGAGATATCACAAAGCAAGCGATTGTTGGACAGGATTATGTTCAGCTGGATGTTCTTCTTGATTTTGCGGTAAGCTCACTGTTTAAAAGCCTATGTTGAAGGTTTGTTGGAATAGCTTTGAATTAAAATTGACCTGGTCATTCAAAGGTGTTTAATTCCTAGTGCAATGACCGGCAGTGAGGGAGGACTGGCCACCTGCCTTCATATGCTGAGGCTAAGAAAAATGAAGTGACAGACACTATATCCGTGGCTGCCTCTTGGGCTGGGTTAAGAGGCCGCACTTCTTATTCTTCTCATTCTGGGCAGCCACATTTGCACAATCTAGGCCTAGTCTTAGGCTTTCCACTTCAACCCATACCAAAACATCTAACTAGTTTCAGGCTTACCACTACAAGATCCTCTGATTGCCTCTGCTTGATTGCTAAGGCGACAAGGCTACTTCTGCCTTTGTGTGTGTTGGCCTCTGACTCTGAGGCTCTCATTAGCCTGTCTGTGTTACATAATGTCATGACTGAAACATATCTTTTAGCATATTAAGTTTTTATGTTGGCTAATTCACTGTCCCAGTGAATTGCTCTTTTGGCTTTCCACTGGGCTATTCCTGATTTTGGCCTGCCTGTCGGATTTTCTTTGCTGGATACATAGTCGTTGCCTCTTGCATTTTGACACGAGCTCAACAGCTATTGGATTATGGTAGATAAACTTTGCTTTTGTAGACCAGATTGTCCATACGCATTTGGTGTAAGGTTGTCCCATGTTGGAATGTTGATGTCATGTTTGTGCAAATGTAAAAGAGGCACAAATTCTTGGTGAAAATGCTTTTGACTACATGTATTGATCATTGTGGCATAGTGGCCAATTGGTTACAATGCTTGGCCTGTAATACAGAGAATACGGGTTCGAGCCTCACCTGAGGTAGTTAGGACCTTGAGCAAGTCCTTCACGCACAATTGCTCTGCACCATCAAAAGTGTTGTCATATGGTTGCGTGTACTTCTGAACTTTGGAGAGAGGGCAATATCTAATACAGTTGTAAATTGTATTGTGCTTTAGGATGGTGAAACATCAAAAAGTGTAACTCTATTCATCTTGAACAGCACTCAACCCGAGTATGATGAATATGTTTTTGTCTACGTGGCACCTTTAACAGAGGGTGTAAAGGTTGCCCAACCGTCAACTGACAGTGGCCTTAAGGTAGGATCATTTGTCTGATCATGACCATTGGATTTTAAGACTATTTAAGTGTAACAACATAACTTCTGCGATGTATTTTGCATTGTTGCATTAATTCAATTTAGTCTTTCTATATAATTTACTTTGGTTTCCATGCAAATGTTGTTTTTAATTTTTGTCTCTTTCGGTGCTGAAATTTTCCCGTGTTGTAGGGATTTACTGTTGTGACAATAATGAAACATGGACTTTGGAATGGATGGATTGGATTTTATCCGGAAAATTCGTCAACCATAATTGCTGATAAAGATTCTGGCAAATCTCCTGTCCTTACCATTGAGCGACAGAATTCTTCGTTTACATCAGTCATGGTGAGTAGGCTTATCTCTCAAACCTCAACAGTTCACTTTCTACTATGATTGAGATAAGACTAAGTGGAAAAGGTGGTTATCATTTTCATTTGAACATCTCTGCTACAGCAGTGTGGTAAATGTAAATCTTAAATTGTTGAACATCACATAAAAAGCAGCATCAAGAGACTGGCTTATTCATAAGAAAATATATCAAATCAAGCCAAGTTGTGTCATTGGTTTCAGTGCCAGGTCAGAATCCAGGTAGTGTTCAAATCGAGAAGACAGCATGGTGCTATGATGGAAATCATTGGTGATTGTAGTTGTGGGATGGTACAGCAGTGGAACAAGGATAGGATAGCTTGAAATGTTAGGTTTTCCGTTTTGAGTTAAATGCTGCAGGAAAGAGGGCAAGTGGAGGAGTGCAGAGATTGACAGATGAGAGGGGATGAGTGAACTGCAGAAATCGTTAGGAAGTTCCTTCCAAAGAGCTGGTGCAGTGTATGTTAAATAACCTAACATAAAAAGGGCTTTAAGTGGTTCAGACAGTACGCAATTTGTGTTAAACCATTGCAACTTAACCTGAAATGCTTAATGACCCATCCTCCTAAGAATCTTCTTAAAAACTGTGATATTATTCTTTTCTCCGGTGTTCAATCATAGTTTTTCTTGTCCATGGTTGTGATGTGTCAACCAGTATGTGATCAGTAATAATAGTGAATATGATGATGGTGATGATGATGAGACACTACTATCATCCAAACCAATCCACCAGTCTACAACTCTTGCACTGACGAAATTCTGCTCCATTGTTATGCTTGGTCTCCTAATAATTATATACGTGGCCTTCGAGTGGTCTTGTTTGGTGTTACTTCAAAGAACCTCTGGGATGGGATGAGATCAGTTGATGGTGATGATGACGATGATTTTCGTTTATTGCTTATGAAGTAAACGCATGTTGACCAACCGCAACATGGAACAAAGTTAGACTTTGAGAAGTAGATAATGGTTGGATAACTTAGCATGTTGCTCTTTTGAATATGGGTTATGATCAGAATACATTCATGTACAATTGTACATACATCCATGCATAAATTACCATTTCACTGCTTGATACAAACATTTCACTTTCACACGTTGCTGGTATATTGTAAATTTAATAGATAATGACAATAACTATTGATTACTGTGGCAATGAGTTTTCAGTGTTGCGTGGTGTTTTGTAGGTGTACTGGCGAGCCTTAGATGGACTGCTTCCACGTTTTCCTCCTATTAACCTTGCTGACTTATTAGCTGCAACTTCAGGAAGTGTCAACTGTTCAGCTGGTCAAAGATTCTGCTTGTTTAGCATCATGCTGATTGCTGATCAGGTTTTTGATGATTTTGTTCAGTTCAGTCAAAATCAGTGATTGCCAAATAACGATAGAAAACAGAAAATGCTGTAACAGTATTTGTAACTGCAACAGGATATTTGAATACTGTCACAGAACGAATAAAAATTTATAATCTTGTCTAACCCAGAGAATCTGAAGCACTGTTGTCATAACGGACGAGATTCTATTTGATGGTTGCTTCAGTTTGAAGACGAAGTCCGTTGTCAGGTTACATTAGCCTTGAGGAAACTTGTAACGCACAGTTGCTCAGCATCATTAATGTTATATCATATTGTCTATAGTGTACGTCTGAAATTTGGAAGGACAGCAATGTCAAATACAATTGTATTGTAGCTGGGTTTTGCTTATAGACGAGAAAAACTTGTCAAGCTAAGGGCCAGTGACATCTGGGTATTTGCTCTTTATATCAAGTCTTACTGTACATAATATTTGCTACTGAAATTTTCTAATGCTTCTCCAGTTGTCATAGTTGAGCAAATTGTGGAAGATCTGAGCGATTCTTAAAGTACTTTCGTATAAACCGAAATAGGTACATTCTCACAAGCAACACAACATGTTTACCTTCTACAGCACCACCTCAAATTCTGGTGAAACTGCTGTGTTTCTATTTCGTATGGTCTTTCACTAACAAGACCAGCCATTCTCAGGTAGTCGGAACTTTTATGTAAGAATCCAGCAGTTTGCTATAGTAAGGTTTGATTGTACAGTTCTTATAGCCAGCATGTGTTTTGTTGTATGTATGCTTTGTTTAGAAACCAAGAAATGAAACTTGGTTTCTGGTTGAACTCTATCTTGACCCCTCAACAACCAGTGCTCTCATCGATCCAATGCGACGAAATTGTAACGTTACGCTTTTGAAGAGCAACTATCCCAATGGACTCATTCAGTTTGCACCAGCATCCAGGTCTGGTAGAGTTTTTCTGACATCTAAAATATAAAATAAAATTTTATCAGGTAAATTATGCATATAAATGATATGTTAGACTAGAAAGCTGTGTTATGTAATTTTAAAGGATTTGTTCCATTGGATATAGAAATGCCAATACATGTATCATTAAGAAGAATGTATTTGTTAGTTGATTGGTTCTTAGTAGCATAGTTCTTTTTGTATTATGCTGTATTGTAACAAACACACAGTAAATTACAAAGCACCTCTTTGAGGTATCTGCTTAGATGTGGTTCCAAGCCAGTCCTGGCTTCACAAGCTAGGAGAAGCTATGCTGTATTGTAACAAACACACAGTAAATTACAAATTACAAATTACCCTAAAACTTCTCAAAGTTCTTGTGAGTAGTTCTTCTGAATGGGGCACTCGGAGAATTTAGCCAATAATATTAATAACAGCCTGTTGTATTATTATTGCTATTATTATTAACATTTGAAAGTCCATTTATGAAGTGATAAGACTACAAGTTTATGTAGCTAAATGCAATACGTATATCCTAAAATAGCTAATAAGGTGACATTTAGAGATGAGTGGTTTACCCATTGTTAGGAGTGGTTATTGTTGCTATATATGGATGTATGAATCTTGGTGGCTTGGTGTTCCTTGTAGTATTTTTTGTCATATAACTATATGAATTTCACTATTGTATCCTACATTTTTCCCATTTTTTATTTTTGTATCACAGAGTGGTAGTTGTTAATCGAAATGCAACCCTGCTACAGCTGTCGGTTGAAAGGCTCGGATATCTGGATAAAGTGGTTATGGTGACATACAAGACGCTGCAGTTGGATTCTGGGATCAACATAGCTGGACTCAGTGCATCACCAGCACTTGAAGGTGCCGACTACTCCAGATCTGTTGGAACAATTACTTTTGATTATGGAGTGGTGAGTACTCACTTGTCTCAAGACCTTGTCTACTAAGTTCTGGGATGGGTTGAGATCAGTTGGTTGGATAACCTAGCATGCTGCTCTTTAAAGGTGCTAACAACACTGTATTAAGTGTTTTCATACCTACATACTTACATACAGACAGACAGACAGACGTAATACATACATGCATACATACTATAGTACATTGGTCATTTACATACACAAGTACATGCATGCATGCAGGCGACATCATCAGATTCAGTTACATTCATGGTCAAGCCAAGTCTTGGAAGGTTGGAATTGACCAGTACACTAAGGTACTGAGTCAAATTTTGCCTTCATGTCTATGCATACTAGGTTTTGAAAGATTGGGCTTGATACTATAGTACATTGGTCTTTTCCAATCTTCTAACACATTTCTTGACCACATCTTTTAACACATGTCTTGACCACAGATGAACTAGACAGTGTGTGTGTGTGACTGAACTCCTCTGTGATAGTGCTGCATGTCTCTCTTTCAGTGTGCTTGCAGGTAAAATAACAGTAAGACATTGTTATCTTGATTCTGTAGAAAGTGTTCATAAGCATAGTCCAGGGCATTGAATCAAAAGGTGACCACAGCAATCTAACAATAAGACATCTGTTTAACCTCTCAACTTGGTATTCTCGTGTTGACCTCAAAAGAATGGACTGAGTTGGCCTCTGTGGCCGAGTGTTTGATGGATGGTCTCACGTATAGTAATGCTGGTTGACATCACTTCCTGTTATCAACTTCTCTAAAACTTCTGACATATGACCTTATTTTAATCCTAAGAAAAATTTGTTGCACAAGTTTTTAGGGTGAAAGCAGTGTCAATGAAAACAGTAAGTGCAACCGACTTTGTGCTTGAGTTAATTTTTGGGAAACACAAAATAGTATTCACATACTTGAATTTATATTAACATGAAAGAATTTGTATGAATGTGATTCAGCTTATATGATTGGATATTTATAATTTATAATGTTTAAGCACCATAGTGGCTTACATAAAATTTTTAATTAAACTTTTGAACTGATATTGTTTCTAGAGTTCTCAGACCATCAGCGTAATATTCGATCCATTAAAGGCTTCTGGTGGTTCGTACCCAAAGGCTTTCAGAGTTCAACTGATCGGTGTTACATCAAATGCAGAGTGAGTTCGCTTGCAGATATTCTTGGATTCAGTCTTGTGATATTAGACTCATTTTCTCCAAATAAATGGTCCAGTTTGTAGAATTAGTGGCAATGTTATGTTGAACTTACTGAGGTGTACGTGGAATGTGTACTAAAGAAAGGCACATGAATTAGTTTAGGATCAAAATTATTTATTTGATTTCATTAATATTCACAGTGCTTTTTTTCTAGAAAAAAAGGTTCCGGAACGGAACAATAGGTGCCGGAACGCAACAATTATGGTCGGGCTAAAATCACGAGAAAAACGTGATTGGGGGTTGGGAGGGGTCTCAATAAACACTGAAAACAGTTCAAAAACACTTAAATTAAATTAAAATAACTAAATTATTGTTTTAATTATTAAAATAAATAAATTATTTTTTAGGAGCTGAAAAAGGTGCCGGAACGCCGTACCGGCACGTTCCGGCTGAAAAAAACCCTGAATATTCATATGTTCACATAAAATGACTTAATTTCATCTGAGAACAATATGCAATTTTGCATTAAAGACTTGCTTGACATCCCTTCATGTATGTATCTAGGGCCTTCTAAGTACCTCATGAAAGAGTTGGATACTGACCTGATTATGACTTGGTGTTGGTGTGCCATCGGTTGATGCCTTGTGCATACACCAGCACAAGAGAAGTTACTAATTACAATTATAATTACACTTAACATAATGAGTGACTTAGGATACTACTGTAGCCTCCTCACACTGTGTTGTTCGGTGACTGCTTAACCAATTGACCCCATGGTGTCCTTTGGCTGAAGACATGATTCATTTATAGTTTTCAGGAAGACTGTGGAGAAAAGCTTTATTCAAAGCAAAGTATTACTATCTCACCTTAATGGCATAACTTTTATGTATTATAAGTTTTTGCAGTTAAATTTAAATGAATAAGTTGTATATGTTGCATTTGATAGAATGGGAGTGCTGTGGTCCAATGTCACGATCGTAGATACGTTAGATGAGACATTCTGGAAAGTATGGGTGGCAACTCAACAGCAGCTGAATAACGACACAATTCTCGTGTAAGTTACTTCATATCAACCCTGTGGACAGCTTTCAAAGATTGGGTTGAGAAAAGAGCAAGAATGTTTTTACAAAATATTAATTACTCGTCTCAAGAAAGATTTTGTACACTTCAGTATTTTGAATAATTATGTTTTCTTGAGTTTTGTTACTTTTAATTGAATTGTTTTTTTTCTGTTTGTGACAAGCATAATGCAAGACTTGTCAAGACTTCTGCCGAAAAATATAACCAATGCTCAGTTGGCAATAATTCAGGATGTGCTCAACACTGTACTGGCCGTCAAAGAAAATATGACGTATGTACTGTCTGTTCTTCCAGACATTTATATAGCACCCAAAACTGTAATCGCAGGCTAATAAAACTCCACTTCAAGAGAAACTCCTCCAAGGTTGTAGGCAATGTCATTCTTTTGCAAATTCATATGATTAATAAAAATAAATTGTGGTTGAAATATGGCATGACTGTCTCTTACTGTGTGCAATGGATGCAGTGATCTTATTCTAAATCCAGGTCCGTATCTATGTATTTTTGTGGTTGTAGGTTAGCTCCTAGCACCAGTTTTGCCATTATGGCTGTCCTGTGTGATCTGCTGCAACCTGGAAAGTTGGATGCAACACGTGGCCACTGGCAACTGTCAAAGCAACTGGAAAGATATGCGTACTCGACGATCGACCACAATCAATGCGACATCAGGTAACATAACATAACCATTTGTTGACTAATTGCTTCCTTTTGTATTTGTAACGAAACAGAATACTTATGCAGCAACTCTGCTGGGCCAATCAACTCAACTGGAAGGATATGCATACTCCACTTTTTGTGTTGCTTTTATTCCTCAGTCTCATCTATTCATGCACACAAGAACAGGGAGGTATTTGAAGCATTCTCTTCCAGGCATCAATTTTGGCACAGTTTCCAGTTTGATTGCAATAAATGGGTATTAACTTTTTATATTTATCTGAATTTTGTTTGTCAGTCATACATGCTCTATCTATGGCTTATTCGTTATAAGTATTTTATTACCAGTTTTGTGGAAATTCATGTGTTATCTGAGATGGTCAAATACTTTATTCACCATGACTCAGATTAATGCTGTGTACATTAAACAGTATAAAGATAAGAAAGGAAGAAACCATTTATACTTGTTTACTTTAAATTATTTTTTGTGTGCTCTTTTTCTACTTTTAAAATGCACTGATATGTTTGTAGTGCAAACTCTCCAGACTGCGTGAATGTTAACTTTCAAGTGTATCGTAAATATCCGGATGATATCAATGGAATGCAATGGTCTGATGAGTAAGAAATCTGTTTAGAAAACATCTGTAAATAGCAACTCATTTTTTTTTAAATTTACCAATTTCTTTGCACAATTTCTTTGAGAATTTTCTTAAAATTGAAATTGTGAAACAGTTTGAAATGAACTATTATGTGTGTTAGTTGAATGAATAATATGTTAAGACTATTAAATATTTGTAATATATTAATTTATACCTGCATCATCTAAGGCTACATTTGATGATGCTGGAATTAGTTTGTGATAAAACTAGATCTTTAGATTATCGGTAAATTTTATACGTGTAACTAATTGTCTGTGTTGGTTACAATTCTTATCACATATGACTGAATTTCTTCATTATATCTATAATTATTTTGTACTTCTTAACCTGTTTTTCAGTTATGTAGAATTTTCTAAAGGCTGAATAAATCAGGTAATTCATTTAAGCTGTAAATAATAGGTTTATTAGTTGCATATTATTATATCTTATTAACTTGGACTGAATTAAACGAAAGCATCTGCAGCATGATTGTTGGTTTTCAGAAATCAGGACAGTTTTATTTTGCCTGGAAGTCTCCTACCAGTCGCATCAAAAGGCCGCTCCTCATCAACTCCAACGGTTAATTCTTTTGTCATTTCAAGAAAAAACATTATTATTTGATTTCTTGTTCTATTGATCCCAGATAAATCAATCAATCAATATTCGTTATTCGTAATGCACAAGCTGACACAGATGCAACTTGGAAAATAATTTAACAAGATAATTTAACGGGAGTTGTGGCATAAACAGAAAATCAAATGACAGACCTGAAATGGTCATAATTTCACTGAACAAGTACCATCAGACTTACAGTTACATATCTTAACGTTATATGCATTCATGATTCAGAAACACATTCATGCATTCGTATATGCATGCATGCTTAAGTGTGTGGTTAACTTTTATGAGTTTTTATGTGACTTCCTGCTATGCATTCATTGGATTATGCTTACCTTTATGATGTATTTGGATAGGTCTTTACATTCTCATTTTGTGGCATTTCAGTGTTTTACATTGGTTCTGATTGAGTACAAGACCGAACAGTGGTTCACGTCGTCGGAAGTCAACCAGCTTCTGAACAGTCGAGTAACGTACACTTTCTCAATCATCAAAATCAATCTAACATTTGAGACGTTTATCTTGCTACTTATGTACTGTAATAGCAAACTGTTTAGTTTAAAATAATAGAGATGGCAACTGAGCTGTGTGTTGCACTAATGTTTTAAATAAGTTCCAGCTTTTGTACAAGTTTATTCATTCATTCATTCAGAAAATTTGTATAGTACCCCTTCAAGGTTTCTAGTCAGGGGAGCTCCCAACCCAACTCCAGCAAAATAGGACAGATGTTGGGCTGTTTTGGAATGTGTCAGAAGAATGTGTCAGAACAAGTTTAGTTTATTTACCATTTGGCAATATGTCAATGTGGTTGAGATCAGATGAAAGAAAAATGCATATTGTTATTATGGTTTTGTTGTATCTGCAATTTGTATTTATAATTTCATGTATTGCTGCTGATATCATATCATATTTGGAGATTTGTATAGCGCTGCTCACAGCTGAGGCCACTCAGCAGCGCTCCCAGTGTGAAAGCTCCGAGAGAAGAAAAAGGTTTTCAGCATGGAAAGGGATGTAGGAAGAGATCCAGAAAGTAAGGTAGAGAGGAAGGAAGGGCATTCCACAGGGAGGGCCTTATGTTGGCAAAAGATCTAGTTTGAGCTAGAGTGGTCCTAGAACGCGGAACAAAGAGGATATGCCGGTCGAGAGAGCGGAGAGGTCGGTGAGAAGCTGCAGAAAGAGGGGGCAGATGAGGTCCCTGAGATATTTGGAAGTAGTACCCAGTTTAGATTTAAGGACAAGAACAAGAACTTTAAATTGAATGCAGGCTAGGAGAGGGAGCCAGTGAAGTTGATTGACCATAAATATATAAATATATGACCTTAAATATGATATATATATATATATGCAATTATGCATGTGTGTATATATATATTGCTACAGGTATGTGCTGCTAATGTTATGTATTTCTACTCTTATTTCTTTCAGCGTTTACAGTATCTTTTAAAGTTTTCTATCTTAACAGTGGTTGGACATGGATGTGGTGTTCAGACTGACCAAACTTGCCTTTAAGGAGTTGCTTTTATTGTAGTCGAGTGCAAGGAAAATAATTTTGCTGATAGCAGTTTTGTGGCATTGAGAAACTTCAAGATTTTGCATTACAACTTCTGTTTTTCAGATTATGTCAGCCAGTATTGAAAATCAAGATTCACAGTCTCTCACGCAACCGGTTAAGTTCACAGTGAAATCACCACAAGGAACAATTCCACCTACTTTATCAGAGTAAGCAGTTCTTGCGCTTTGTTTGGCAGCTTTTGGCTTTTCAATTCTTCTCAAGGTGTTAGGCAGAGGTGTGCATCCTGGAAATCATAATATCATCATAAAATATCATCATAATAGCATCATAAAATGCATCTCTTTGCCTGTGCTTGCTACTGCTGGCAGGAGAAGAGAGTGCAAATTCTGTTATTTTGTGTCTCATTCAGATCTTTTTGTAATTACTGCCTTTTCTTTCTCATTCAGTTATGCTTATTTTATTTTTCACCAAATAACTACAATTGTCCTTATTTCCTGACCTTTGATTCACTATAAATATACTGGCATTAATATGATTCCACAATATATTGTCAAATAAGCTTGTAAAGTAGCCAAATGCAGCTGTCGGAGATAAGGCCTATATGGGAAAGGTTCTGCGTAAAATGCGATGAAGAACAAAGAAATCACTGTAAATTTCAATGCCTGTTTCGTTGCAGACTATAAAGCTTGGAAGGCGGAAGATTGGATTGATTAGGGTAGGAATTCTTGAAGAGGCGAGGCTTCAGTTTGGAATGGAAAGGCTGTGGGCCAGTGTGGGGTGATAAGTAGAGGAACCTGAGACAGATGACGGTTGGTGAGTGGCGGCATTGGAGGAGCTGAGAATATGCAGAATTCAAGGAGTTTGTTCCAGAGTCGAGATGCAGTTTGGGAGATGGATCAGTTGGAGAACTTAAGGTGAGTAGTGATCGGGAACAGGAGAGAGTGAGATAGGAGGATGAATGGTAGAGTGAGGTGGGTGGATAGATGGTGAAGAGTTTGCAAAGGCACTTGTCTGAGAGTATTGTAGGGAGTTGTCTTTACTGATTACTTTATCCACATATTGGATACACATGTTCATCTGATGTGAAAATTCAACAAGATTCTGTGGTATACTCTGTACCAACTATATGGAATTTCCTGCCATCCTGTACTTAAAGATGTATTTAATTTGTATCAATTTAAGAAATGCATGATACATTGCAATAAATGACAGTGCGTTTGCAGGCGGAGCATTAAAGTCCATACTTACTTACTTACTTATTATCTAATTAATATATAGTATTAATTTTGCTTGGGACAGATATGATGCCATTGCAGCATTGTATATAATGTATTTGGTTTTCATTCCATTTTTTTGTTCTCTTTCTATTGCATTTATAGAGTGATTGTACAATATTCAATTCAATTCAATGTCATTTATTGCAATCCTGACAGTTGTAACACATATCTATACATATATTCTGCAATCACTTTGCAAGGAGTCTAGGAAGGCAAAAGGAAGACCCAAAGGGACCATGTTCCCGCTGACGGGCCGCATATACATGTGAAATTACCAAGACAGATTAAGATAAGAAGCAGGAAGAAAAGCAGAGAAAGAAGATGAAATAAGAAAAGAAAGAAGCTATAAGAAAAGAAAGAAGGACAGGAGAGAGTGAGATAGGAGGATGAATGGGTAGAGTGAGGTGGGTGGATAGATGGTGAAGAGTTTGCAAAGGCACTTGTCTGAGAGTATTGTTGGGAGTAGTCTTTACTGATTACTTTATACACATATTGGATACACATGTTCATCTGATGTGAAAATTGTATAATGACATTTAAAGTATTAATATCTAGCCACAATTGAATTTTTATGAAAGGTGTTTAATGTAACACTGCACTTGCAAAATTGACAAAAACCGATGAAATGTGTAATTGTTGTAAAATGCCATCATGAAATAAAGTCTGTTATACGAAATCAGGTGACCGCGTTGGCAGGAATTGTAACTTTGAGTCTCTGTTAGGAGTGCAAATAAATGAAATTTGTAATTAGATTGAGCTTAACCTTAGAGAAAATTTTACTGTTGGTTTTAATACAAAAGATTATCAAAGAATTGTTTATTATACAAAAGTGCAGATATTATTAAAGAAAACAGCAGATGGATAAAACAATTTCTTATTTTTGATATATTAGATGACCACTGTCTTTTTTGTTAACTGTTTCCAGTTGCGTGTATTTCAATGAGGAATATCAGCTATGGACAACAGGTGTTGGTGTGTGCAAGGTTGAAAATAACCTAATACTTGGAGTTGACAATTATGTTTCCTGTTCATGTGAGCACATGAGCTCGTATGCAGTCCGAGTTAATGCAGGAAACAATTCACTGCTCATTGGATTTCCTATCTGGTTCCACATTTCCTGCTTCATTTGTATGGTACGCCATTCTCTTTAATACAGTTAATTCGATTTTGTGAAGTTTTGGTAGGTTCCTATCGTATCAAATTCAGTTTGTTCTCCTTAGTGCAATTGTACCAGACTACTTTTCAACCTACCTGTGCTCCTAGTTAAGTCACTCTTTCTGTGTGACTGGTAGCCAGGTATGGAGTGCTTGTGTAACTCTGTTTGAATCATGTATTCAAATCAAGTCATTTAATTACACTATCAATGTGTGAAAATATAATAGTATTTATCACAAACATTCATTTCATGGAGCTTTGGCTATGATGAGGTGATGACGTTGCCACAGCTTACGATGTCGTCCTTGTCAGATGTTGCATTGGCATTTATAAAACTTCTTTTAAGCACCGGGTACCACTGCCAATATATAGTTATATGGTTTTTTAATTAAATTTTCATGTGAATGCTGACTGTTTCAAACAATATTTGGCTATTACAGTTTTAAAAAAGGAATTACTTATCTGGTGTGTGCTTTGCAACTGCAGGGCTGCTTGACTTTGGTCATCCTAACGCATCACTTGTGTCGTCCGTTACACATGTTCCCTATAAACCTTTTGATGCATATGTGTTTCGCCATCATTGCTACTGAGGTAAGATCAAATAGTGTAGAAGAGAAAGGCTTTAAATTCCATTGTTTTTTGCATTATATGTGTGAAGCTCCTCCTTAACTTAGGGAAAGAGTCTCTTGATGCAGGAAAATGTATCCACAGAAGTCTGTTCACATGCATCATCATCATTTGCTGTCTCTGTATATTTCTAACTTTGTGGTGAAGAAATGTAGGCCCTATGTATAATTACAATAGTCCACAGATGATGAGACTCTTCGGTCACTGCTTATTCTCCCATACAGTAAGGCATGGCCTTAGTATGTTCTCTTTGGTGAAGGTCCTAATCTTCTCAATTAGTGGCATTTAAACTGAACCTCGACCATTTCCAAGTCTTGTTTTAACAGTTTGTTCCATTGTGAACATGAACTTACTGAGCATCTCTTCGATATTAGGAGGGCAGATGTGAAACAAGTGTGTTCACAATGCAGTCATCCAAGACACGGTCGACTAGGTCATCAGTTTTGGCACTTCTTTGAACATTACTAAGTCTTGATCAAATGTCTTGCAATAATCCAGGAACTGTAGAACTGTAACTGAAATTAGAGCATTTGGGTTTAAAGTTTCAGAGCAGGTTGAGTTGAATAAAAATGAGTAAATGTCATGTATCATTTAAGATGACCAGAGTAGGTATGACCTGGTATGGAATCATCATGGTAGATTTTATCAGATCAGATGAAATCAATTAGGTGATTTAGCTTTACTGATTGGACATGTTATTTATAGATTCAGCAATTCAGTTAAAAGCTATTTTGTAAGCTGGGTTTTATTTTATTTACTTATTTGATTAGATGCATTTTAAATATAATGAACAAAGTACAGGAAGATTTTCAGTTAAAATACATGTCATACTAACAATGAAGTTAAAACAAAGAATTAGACGAAGCAAAAGCAGATGCACATGAAGTGATTCAATTAAATAGAACTGAAACTAAAGTTTTTGTGATAGAAAATCGATGCATCTGGGAAATGAGATTGTTAATTGGTTTATTTATGATTGTGCTGTAGATCTGTTATGTGATCGATGGATTTCTGAGTCCATGGCACATTCTGCACACTGAACCGGGTGGAGATAACTATCGCTGTATCATCATGTCCGTCTTTCTACACTACTTCTTTCTTGCCCAGTTCTGCTGGTTGATGATACAGGTCAGAATCTTACAAACTATGGTTACAAGTTTTAGCTCATAAAAGTAAATGTAAATCTCCAAAATTTCCCAGCACCACACAAGAGCTGTGTCAGGGAGAAAGCCTATTCACAGGCAGTACCAGTATATGAAATCCAATCAAAAAAACCCAGGTCGTTAGGTAAGTTTTGAGACCAGATCAGAATCTGCCTCAGTGGCAACATTGGATGTAGAACATGCGAGGCCCATAAGACAATATTCCCCTGTGGGCTTCATATGTCCTAAACATGATGTTGCTATGGGTTAGGTTTCAAACGACAGAGACAACATAACGGATAAGCAATTTGAGAAAGGTCAGTCTTCCAAGCTTATGACTTCATGAAACTGTCCAGAGTAAGGATTGTTGAGACCAGAACTGTTTGATGAACAAGCTTTTTCGGTTGCTGTTGACGTAAAATTTGGAAATCTTTCTCTGTGTGTTCGTTCTGCTCAGTTGCTTGTCTCATTTCGTTCTTAACTTTAGTACTGACGTTATTAAAATTGTTTATCGACCAAATGCTGTTCCTCTGCCTTAGTAGGCTGATCTTCAGGATATTGACCTGATTACAGATTGGTTTGGTTGCACAATAGGATGATGTGTTAAGAATTAGACACCAACCCAACAGAAGTTGCTAGATTAATAATGGCTAGTGGTGTGTTTCGAGGCGTGAGGTCTACCAGTGTTCTTTCGTTAATCTTACCCTTTTGTGTTATAATTTAGTTGCTTCTTCTGTACATTTGAATTGTTTGTTGCTTTGTACCTAAGTAAGAAATGTAAAGCGTCCATGTCCTGCAGTGGAACTTGGGGGAGGCACATTTCTTATTCATTGGCCTTGGAGCTGGCAGTAAACAAATCCCAAGTTATGTATGTACATATGTATGTATGATGTGTGCATGCATACATGTATTGTATTGTATTGTATTGTATCTAGAAATTTATAAAGCGCCTCTTGCAGAATAACTATTCAGATGCACTCTCAGCATAGAAGCCCTGGGGAAACAGAAATGCCTTTAGGGAATGCGAGACCGATGAGGAAAAGCCAGTCATTAGTTTGGCCCTGAGCAGAGGGGAAGGTCATTCCAGATCATGGGACCCACTACAGCAAACGCCTGGTGCTGGGCCAAGGCATTTTGAGCCCTGGGAACAAAAAGATCAAGCCAATTTACAGAGCACAATGAGCAAGAAGAAGTATGTATGTTATCTATGCTTGCTTGTGTATATGTATGCATGTACATGTATCTTGTCACCACAGGCTGCTAACCTCTATCGTGTCTTGCTGTTGAATGACGAGCTCACCAAACGATTTTATCTTCCATTCTTTTTATTTGGCTGGGGTGAGTCAATCATTTTCCGATCAAAGATATGTCATAGACTGCACCAGGAATTATAATTAGTCTAAAACGTCTGATTTTTAATAATATTAATAATAATTTAGTAGTCTAAGCAGTGTCTGTATATTTACCATAGAATTATCTTTTTTCCTGTTACTGTTTCTCTAAAAACTTGCATTGAGTGTGTACATTTCGTGGGTCTTGTGAAAAAGTGACTTGATGCAGGGACCTGAAAGTCCTTCACTCATATTGCTTGCAAGCATCATTGAATATCTCAGATCTGGAGATAGGAAATGCTTACTCACTGTCACAGTGCATGGCGTACCAACTACAATAATTCTTTAAAGAATCTTGTACCTGTGAGAAGGTCTTAAAAGGCATTCTTATACAAATCTGGGTACAGTGGCCACTAGAGGTGATTTAGTTCTTAACACATAACACTCATTGATGAGTGTGCACTAAAAGCAACTGGGAAACCAATGCAGCTCATCGTCAAAGTGTTAACATGTCTGCTCAGGCTTAGTTTCTCATGAGCCTTTACTTGCATTGCATTACCTTGCCCTATTTTGTCCTTTCCTAGTAGTTGTTTTTGTGTACATTTGCAATTTTGTCATCCAATCTGATGAATCTATCAGTTTTCTTGACCCTTTGCATGCCACAGGGACAAAACTTGGGATATGGCAAAACTTTACATGCAGCCCATAAGCACAAAATTGTTATAGGTGTGCTTACTAGGGCGGTTGGATGTTGGGGAACCAGCTGTCATCTTATGTAAATAAGTTGACCATTAATTAGAGAGATAAATAAGCTAAAATTTTTCAGATTTGTTATTGATGTACTTGTGGGATAGTTGCAGATATATTAGCAGGACGAACATAGTAATGACGTGTAGAACTTATCAAGTGATAATGAAAGCGATACCAACAGCGATTTCAGGCGATGCTGCAACCACAGGGCAAGATTTCTGCCACCTCTGATAAGGGCTTGACAAACGAAGGGTTGGCCCGCTCACCAATATGATAGGTTCATCAGGGTCAGATTTTTTTATAGTCTTACAACAAATTATTTATTAGCTCAGATCGTCTCTGAACCGATGCATCATGCTCTAGCAAATAATGTTTGAAGTGCTAAGCTAGCGATGCATGGGTGTAAACAAAAGGGAATCGTACAGATTTATGAATTCTTCCGCTTGGGGAAATGTAAAACTGCAACTGTATGCAAAGGGTTAACATGAACCTTTAAAATGCCTTGCCTTTATATGTCTGGATGTCTTTCCAGTTTCACCTGTGATATTTGTTGGCATTTTCTACCTGGTTGTTTACCTGATCTATCGCTTTGCTACGGATTTTCCTGTCGACAAGATCTACGGAGATGTACTTGGCAACTCTAACTTGTAAGTAGTTGTGTTTCAGTTAAGAGCATTTCCCTGTATTCTGATATTAAGATTTGTCATGCCATATGTAATAATGATGTTAACCTATTAACTGTTATTTAAATGTCATTGCTGCAGCTAGGTAGTTGTCCTAGATAAATTTATTGCAGACTGCCAGAAGAGTACTATTTCTGAAATGGAATGGAATGAACTGCTTATTGTTTTACTAGTTTCTGCTTTGTCAAGAATGTGTGATAGTACGAGGTTAGTTAATATGTTGGCTGTCAACTGAGAGCTTGAAAGTTCAAATCCATGCCAGGAAGGAAAAGGTGTTTAAAGTTTTCTCATATGCAACGGCTAAGAAAATGAATTGCTAACACTTCTTCCAACAGCTGCCTCTTGGGGTTAGCTTCTTCCACACCTACTTTTTAGTAAGGGATTTTACAATGTCCTGCTTTTTAAACATTTTGGGGGAAATCACCGATAAGAAAGGTGTAGATCTTGTTGGGCATGGTGGCTCAGTGGTAAGTTCGGCGCCTTGTGACCGGAGGGTTGCAGGTTCGAATCCCACTCTAGCCGCTGCGTACGGACCTTGGGCAAGTCCTTCACTCGCAATTGCTCGTGGCGCTTCGGCGTGAAATTCCGGCACAGTATCAAATGCTGTAGTCGGGAGCGCCTCTGAGTAGTAGTTGACTTCGAGAGGCGCTATAGAAATATCCGGAATAAATACAAAATAAAAATAAATAAATAAAGGTGTGCATATAGATTATACTACACCTGGAATGTTATTGAGGCATCTGTTGAAGCTGTGCTTTGTAAATTTTCAATTATATTAAATAAAATGTTACAAGATGTTTGGTTAACACTTATCCTTTATCTGAAACTGCAGTTGCTTCCTGACGAATGGTTATGTGGCTCTGGGCGGCATATTGTTGCCGTGTGCTGTTTGTCTATTGGTTGCCGGAGCTGTGTGTGTCCAGGCCTTCGCCTTATACCAACAGTGGGAGAACTATGACAACATCTACTCTGGCAAACGAAACATGCTCGGTCGGTCATTTCACTTTTTCCTACATCAGTTGCCTTTTATATGACGTAAACTGCTGTGTTTCGAATTCCTAGGACTGCCATATGTTACCATGCTACCAAATGTTTGCACATACAGATACTATACTGTGTCTATGACACTAACACAAGACAGTTGCTACTACTGACAGCATGAATGAAACTCCTGAAGATAGGAAGAGGTCGTTAGGCACATAGGCTGTAACAATGGTAAAGAAATTGAAACAACATGCTTTTTGAACTGAACACCTCATGGAGGAAGGTACATGACAGGAACTTATTATTCTGCTGTTCTTACTTCAAGAGGGATTATATGGGGTGTGACTGTTCTGGATTTTGACCTGGCACTGAAACTGACCAAATAACTTGACTGTGTGGATTCGATTGGACTAATTAAAGTAAAGCTCATTTACCTGAAACAGCTTTTGTTGCACTGAGAGATTTCAGCTATTTACTTTACATTACATTGTGTGGCATTGCAGAAGTGAAACTTCTTTTCGCCTTCTGGTTCATTTTTGTCCTGACGTCTCTTTGGATGACGCTGCATGTCTCTCTTGGCCAGATGTGGACGATTGTACTGTTCGTCATATTTAATATTGTACTTGTAAGTGCTTGACAGTTAATATTCATTCATCGGTTCATCTATTCTTTGTTTATTCTATTCACTGGTCAGCGCTCATGAATTGGCTGATGCCCTGCGCTTGGCCTTTGAGTGGCACTTTAACAGTTTGGAGATTACAATTACGATCTTATTTAATGTTTGCTTTGTTATTTTGTATCTGCTGTTCTCCGTCTGTTCCAATGTTCATATTCTTCTAACCTTTATGTATAATATTTTAGTTCAGTTATTGCTCTACATTACAATGTAATGCCTAACAGTGTTAGGCTCTGGAACATTCCTGATGGCTGGTCCAAGGCTTATCACTACTCAGTTCTGTGTTATTTCGTAGCTGTTTAAACAATTGTGTAATTCTTAATGCAAATCACAGAAATGCGATTTGAGAAGATATATATGGAAATGAAAATGGGATAGGACTGATAATGTGTCGAATTTACTTATTAGGAGAGCAAAAGAGGAAACGTATAATAACTGTTTATATGGAAGGTTGGGCTTGTAATGCATCATGTGCAGATTTTAACTCTGCTGTGAACAGTAACTGTGCAGAGACTTTGAGCGAGTCCTTCACTTACAACTACTCTGTCATCATCAACTGATGATGCTCAGTTCGTAGATGGAAATAGTGATAATAATAATACTAACCTAATTAATATCAATAAATTGTGTGTGTGGTTTACAGGGTCTGTATGGGTTTATAGCCTATGGCATCATTCGTTGGACTATGTGCCTCGAGTGTTGTGCTGAGAAAGAGGAAAAGCCACAGGTGTTTCCACAAAGGCATCAAAGTATGAGTCCAATTCCAGTTTATTCTCTACCAAATCGACTTTCTGATGAATCTGCGTTGACAAAGACAAAAGACTTGAGTCCTTCTCAGGTTCTTATTATTTTTTGTTCTCTTGTAGTTTTTAATTATGCATAAATATATTTTGGTCCAAAATTTTTTACTTTTGAAATCTCAACGTCTCACCAGCCCAACGAAGAAAACCTTTGGTAGAAAATAAATTCTGCCAAGGCTCACTAGTTTGGATAATATTTAGGGTATGCATACATAACCTCTTCAAAGCACCATTGGCTGCTGCCGATTCATCTGCCACCAGCTGTTTCAACAGACGCAGATCACGCGCTGGCGCTGTCTGACCAGTTCCAGAAAGCAACTTTGGGACATATAGGAGGTGCTCGATGCCAAACCATGAAACAATGAGTGGCAGTCAATTGACTTTCTGGTCTTCAGTCGGATCTTCCATTAGCTTCCCATCCCAGCAATTGTTTCTCCAAGTTAAACTCGGCCTTCAGCTCTGCTGCTTGTTTAGCCTGATACATTTGACGGTAACGTTGAACAGATGACCGACATATTGTGGTTTTTCCAGTGTTTTGCCCAGAAGCTTGAACTATTGGGGCAATTATCTTAACTGCTTTGTACGATCAAGCAATGATAGACCTGAAGGTGTGAGTATGCTTTTCCTTCCCCTATTTTGGTACCAATGGCAAGACTCTACCAACTGCCCTTTCAACATCAGTATCAGCTACATTTACAGAACTGGAAGACATTGTACAGAATTACATAGTAAAAACTTGATTCAAACTGACCAGCTCTTCATCTGGCTTTTCCTTCCATACCCGCTGCTTTTCTTGTTTCTTTGCCTATGCTTCCTCCTTTGTCAGAAAACATCAACTCCAGTCATCTCTCCTAGTCGTTCCTTCCTCCTCTGTGCCAACAAGAATACCTTACCTTCTTCGATTTTCATCATCTCCAATGCATTTTGACGAGCTATGTCTAAGACGTCGTTAAATTGCATTGCGCATACCCTAAATGTAGACCGATCCAACAACATTTTTATGAATAAGTTTCTACTGAAGAAGCACCAGGTGGGAGGGTTGGAGATAAAGAAAACAAAAAATTCTCCATGTAATTTTGGACCACCCTACTATATATGATTATATATATATATATATATATATATATATATATATATATATATATGTATAATTGCATATACCTGTTAGTATCTATTTATGTATCTGAAATTCCAGAAAGATGGGCCGGCAACAGTTAAACTTACTTGTAACATGCGATTTGTTGTCAGGTCCAAAGCAACTATGATTGTTTTCTTGTAACATGTGATTTTATATGGCACTATATAAATCTGCATTTATAATTATAATTACAATTATAATTACCCAGAAGTGCTTTCAGCTTAGTCCCAGCTCCATTATTATTATCATTATTATTATTATTATTATTATTATTATTATTATTATTATGCAGTTATTAACCCTTTAACGACAGGAGGGATTAGTTTCTCATACATTTTAGTGCATGCTCATCGTTAAAGTGTTAAGCGACACCATCTAATGACTAAGTCGATGTCACTGAGGAATTGTTAGTGACTCAATCTCCATATCAGTTACCGTCTCAGGGGAGGGTCGAACTCGAACTGTCCGATGAGGATCCATGTTACAAGCGCTATAACCAATCATCTGCCTTTTCCCACATGAGCACGTTTAACTGTGTTTGTGTAGGACAAATCTAACCTAATCTTATTGACTGCTTTTTTTATAGTCAAAGGCTATGATGGAGCCTGAATCGGAATCCCAGCAGGCACCAGTTTTGCGTGTGCGGCGTTCTGCTCCAAGCCCCACCAACATAGCTTCACCATATGACAAGCGACCAACGTCTCATGGCGTCAACATGCTGAAAGACTTCGATGACATCATTTACAGCCTCAAAGATGATGCAGATCGAGAATATGAGTCTGGAGAGCAGTCTAATAATTTCAGAGATCGAAAGCTTGATCGTCATATGTTGGGTAATTGGGCACAAAGTGAAACTTCCTATTATGACGATGACTTGCCCGTCTTTTATGAAAAGAAGCGAATTAACATTGCTGATACCCACATCTAACCATATCATCTCAAGTGTCAGCAGATCAGAATTGGCTAATTGGCATGAATCCCAAAATTAAAAAAATGGGCCCAACTTAAAATTTCTAGACAGCAAGATTTTTATTCACTCTAACTGTGCACCTCATATTTGTGTGGTATAAAATTATTGAAATGATATTAATAGTAATATAAAATTGCCTTGTGTATGGCATCACAAATTTATACAGTTTTCAATTTTACCTTCAAAGGTCAGCAACAAAGCTTTGTTCCAATCTTTCGTGTGTCACAACTGAACAATTCGACAGCTCTTTTATGAAGAGGACTTGGTCTGCTCCATCGAGTAGAGTTGTTGAAACTACTTGAGACATTGTATAAGTATGCTGTCATTTTTTCTATAAAGGCATCGTAGTTAATTGTTGTTGACATTTTTATTTATTGTTGCCATTTTGACTGTAGGAAACAATTGTTAAAATGATTAACTGTTGATGTCTCTAACTTAGATGATAGCTGTTAGGGAATACAAACTCAAGGGCTTTTAAAACCCAGGTGTTTGGGTTTGGTGGCAGTCAAAACCCAGAATACCTGGGTTTGGAATATAAGTATTACTGCATCTAGGTTTTGGTACGTGACTGAACATGCACATGCATTTGTGTGAACTGTTATTTAATAATAACACTGGCAAGCTGAGCTAATAATGACCTGTATACATACAAACAAACACTACGTTTGAACAAAACATCCAGTTTACAATTATATTATGCAAGAAAGTACAAAATTTGTCACTGTTAAAGTGTCTTTTGATGTCGACACCACACAAATGCCACAAACCAATAGGTAAGCAAGTATGTAACCTAGCGCAGCACTATGATTATTGTTACTACTATGGCGTGCTAAAGTATGCAATAAATTCTGTTAGAATTTTCATTGATTTTTTATCACAGTCGGAACAGTAGTAAAATTGACAGTTTTCAAATCCATCAAACCTAGGTTTTCTAGTGTGTGTAAACCCGGGTTTCCAGTTTCAAAACTGCCAGGTTAAACGTGTACCTGTAAACCCATAAAACCCGGGTTTGCATTACCTACTACTTTTGCTGAACTGTTTTCTATTTTTTGCACATTTGTTCATGTATGATTTGATCTGGGTGTTATATGTTGTGAAAATATTAAAGGTATTACAAGTTTCGTTTTCTATACTTGAAGACATATTAATGTTTGAAATTCTAATTTAAATCAAAGTAAGTAATTAAGTAAAGCAGTAAGAGGTATAATATGTTATGAAATCATTAAGATGATGATGATGATGAGTTCTCTGCCCGAAGGCAGGTTCATTGGCTTTACGCCATCCGGGGATGAGATGAGTGAGGTGGTTTCCCGTTGCCTTCCTCACAGACAATTGTGGGTGAGCAACTTGTCCAAGGTCGCTACGCAGTGGCTTGAGGTAGATTCGAACCTGCGACCCTCCGGTTACAAGGCACAGAACATACCACTACACCACCGCGTCCCATCTGAAATTATTATAGGTAACTTATTTTAATTTTCTGTACTGGAAACATATTAATATTGAAATCATAATGCAGACTTTTAATTTTCTTGAATTTAGGATGTAAGTAAATAAGTAAGGGTGTGAGAGGTTTGTAACTGTTGTTGCAGTAGCTCTGAATTTGCATATGTTACTACGCTTCAATTGCTTAATGACTTACAAATGAGATACACCATATACACAATTGGTGTAACTTAGAGGTATCTAACAGAAGGCCAATGCATAAATATTTCTTGGAAATACTAAATTGACATTGAGTACAGACTGAAGAGGAATACGATGGATCTTGGTAGTAAGACCGATGAGGAGAGAACTGCAGTAGTCAAGTTGAAGCAGACAAACGCATGAACAATTGAAGTGAAAATCGAAGATGAGACAGAGCAATGGGTAGCTCTAAGGCACCTTTAGGTGGATGTAGGAAGATCGGGTGAGTTTGGAAATATGTTCAGTAAAGGCGAGTGAGCTGTCAAGAGTCACACCTAGATCGCAAACACTCGACGAGAACGTGAATAGCGGAAACCTTTAAGAAAGCAAAGTGAAGTCAAGTTACGTAACTACACACATAATAAATATTCATAATGTGAAAAGTAATGATAATAATGCTGATGTGGTGGTGGTGGTGGTGGTGTGGCTGTGGCGGTGGTGGTGGTGATGATAGTGGTAGTGATAGTGGTGATGGTAGTTACTATGACATCCCTGCCTGATCTGGGATGTCACGGTAATCGGCAGTGGCACCATATGAACTGACTTGTCCAGAAGAAATACTAGGCACAATTAACTCCTTTCAACATTCAACTTTGTAGTGCTGGCATCGGAAACCCTTGTCTCGTTAATAGCAATGGGCTCGATTTCATTATGGACTTGCAGTGCAGCCTAACTGATCTTCAAGTGCCCTTAAAAAACTACATGTAGCTACTTTTTAATGTCTTGTAACTGCATTTCATTGCTTCGTTGCTGTTACATCCATGACTCTTGTTCTCAGCAGGAATTTGACAAGATGTTGCCTTTCTAAATGTATGCTTTATTTTCTCTGTACATTCTTTTAAGAATTGAGAGATCACAGTTTCCTCAGGTAATAATAGTAATTATAATACTAAAAAATAATGATGCATAAGGTGTAAGTATATACATGCATACATGATACATTTCCATACACAAACATGCACTCAAATACAGCAAAGAGGTTCTAGGTCTTATCAAGATAATACATCAGTTGACTTTGACCTCATCAAGTACCTGATAAGGCCAATTGTCCTCCTCCGCTAAGGTTTCACTAATGCAGAATAAATTATAATGTACTCAAAGGTTTTTCTCTGTATGCCGTATATCAGGAATACCTATCGTACGTGTGATATATATATATAAATGTATTTGTTATTAAGCTATATATATACATTATGAGTGAATATATGTATATTTGCTCAATGACGGACTCAAGGATTTAGTAATTCACGAGATAATAGTCATCTGGAGGGTTTCTATACCATCAACATTGTTTCGTGGATTTTCTTCCAGCAGGAGTTATTCCCACAACTCAAGAGGCAGCAGAGAAAGCAGATCTTGTGGTGTATTTTGTAAAAGAAGTTCAGGTAAATGCAGTTTAACACGTCTGTCAACTCAGTATCAAGGTACTGTCTGGCAACTTACACATACATAAATGTATGTGTGGTGTTTAATGGTTGTTCTTGAAAAGTGCTATATAAATGACCAGGTTTTGTTACCTGACTTTAAGGATTTTGCTGCATCTGCCTTTGCTGCTCTTGTCTCTGGAGTTATGTGCTGACTGGCTTATTCCTTTAACGACAAGAGGGATGAGTTTTTGTGTCTTTTAGAACATGTTCGCCATTAAAGGGTTAAATAATCAAATATACTATGGAGCTAGGCACTTTAAATGTAGAAGTGCTATAGTTACTTCAGGCAGTAGATAGAGTTCACAATGGATTTGTTTATAACTTGAGTTGTGATTTAGTAATTAAGTAATACCACTCTGTGGGTTGGCATGAGTGAGAGGAGGACTACTGCCTATGAGACCCACTATTCCATTTATGTGACTTGATGGCAAGACTAATGTAAAGTACATGTAAATTACCTAGATTTCTTAGTGCCAGACAAAACTCTGAGTCCCCGATATTCACAGTCATAAAGAGAAAATGGAATCTGCAAAGCTAGGTTAAATTTTTGGGCCAGTTGCAGAAATTTGCTGATTTGCTGATGAATTGAATAGAATGCAATAACTGAGTGTTTTCCAGTGACAGATTTTTCCTGTGCTATGGTAATGCTATGTTCATACCCTGTCCATTATGGATATGAAATTACATATATGTTTTTATTCAACATAAAACTGGCTTTACCAGTACAATAAATTGTATGGTGAATGATGATTATGGTAATGACGACGATAAGGTAAGTGTGGTGGTGGTGGTGGTTATTGTAATCGTCGTTGTAATGGTGATGGCGATGATGATGATGATGATGATGATGATGATGATGATGATGATGATGATGATGATGATGATGATGATGATGATGATGATGATGATGATGATGATGATGATGATGATGATGATGATGATGATGATGATGATGATGGAGGAAATGAAGCAGTTGTAAGAGCCTGTGCTAGTCATTATAAATACATAATTAGAATTATCTGGAAATATGTAAACTGGCATTGCAACGTGAAAATTTAAGTAAAATTCATTATTAAACATGTTTTTGTGATGTTAAGGAGTAACGTATACTGAGGTTTTGCTCTAGCTTAAGCAATGGAGGGAGGTCTGGAAGAGATGTCTGGAAGAGAAGAAACGGCCGCTACAACGAGTTCTCCTCTCAATGAATCTTCTGGTCCTTTTGCCTGTGACAATACAGAGATGAACTACTTCGTTCACAGCTCCTTCGCAGTTTCGGTAAGAACAGCTGTCTTCCTAGTTGAACTCCTTTATCCCACTTCCAGCTGTGTCCTCATAGAGGTTCTTTGAAGGTACTGTGTAATTGTCCAGGTTCGTGCATATGTTACTGTGTGCCTCAGCCAAGAAATCTTTCAAATCTATCAGGACCATGCTTGCCGAGGACAGCGCAAAAGTAAAATTTCATCTTAACTGAATTTCATATTAACCGTTAGGTACCAGTAAATGCAGTGCCAGCCAAAGGGTGTTGATTTACTTGCAGCAAACTATATAGCAGGTGTATACAAAGCACAAAGCCAAATCAGAAGGACCTTGTATCGAGTTATATTCACAGGAATTAAAGTCATTTTCATAAGAACTGTCAGGCTTTCATTTTGTACTAAGCGATAATTTGTCCTATCCATTTTTGCCTTAGTTGTTTTGCACCGTATTACATAGGATAAAGGCTTTAAAGTGTGTTTGCCTTACTGTACCTTTTAATACTGTTTGTTTAATCTTTAAATGGCCATAATAATTAAAAGTGGCAATGTCGCAGTGTTATGAAGAACTGTTTTATATATTTAAAATACTGCACACTGTTCAACGTGCAGCATGTTGTATCTTCCCTTCATTTCGTTTATTCATAGAACTTGTAGATATAGATATATATATCTGTTCATTGATATTGATATAAATTTATTCATAGTATTCATAGATGTATAGTTGCTTTTGGTCTGTGTCCGTGCATCTTAACCACGCTCACTAAAATACAAATTGTACTGCCATGAAATTCCATGATCTGTATTGAAAAGTGAAAAGCATGGAATTTCCTGATTCATATTTAGTCCCGTTAATTGTAGTGCATTTAAAAGTATGGTTAACTTTCTGCATTTTCTTTGAAAAACAAGAAATTGAAGAACAGAAGAAATTCTTTGCCATCTACAACATGATGTATTGAATTTGCTATGTACATGTTTCTAGATAAGATAAGATAAGATAAGATAAGATAAGATAAGATAAGATAAGATAAGATAAGATAAGATAAGACAAGATAAGATAAAATAAGAGAAACATGTTTCCGTTGCGATGATTGTTATTTGTTGCTTATGAAATTTATTGTGCATTTAGTTTTAATATAATATGTGTTAGCCAGATCCAAACTATGGCTAATTACTTGCTAACTGCCTGATCTGACTACAGGTGATCATAATAATTGCTATGAGTTTCATGAACAGAAGAGTTCATCTGAATACAGGCTGCTGTGACGCAAAGCCTGGATTAACAGTGTAAGTAAGTAGTGATACATTCCTGATGTATGTTGCTCTGCTTACTTTCCTTTTCTCAATCCTTTTGTGTTAAGACTCAGTCATGTTCACTGGGCCCACTGGTGACCATCTGTGGGGCCAGTGTGTGCCCAGTGCATGTGGCTGTCAGAGGTTGTTACCGTAGATTAGATTCTATCTTCGATTGATCATCTGGGCCAGATTTAATTGGTACGACACTGGATTGATTTAAGTACTTGTATTAATAGATATACGTGTTAGAGTTGCTTATGATCTGAGATCTTTATATTATGTAATTGTGTGACATACTAAAGTGAAGTGTCTTGAGACTTAACTTTCACTTGGTTGGCAGTTTCTCTTTACCAGTTGCCCAGTTTAATAACAGTATTTTAAAACCTGTTGTTTTAACAGAGGTTGCTGCTTTAGCATTAGTCTCTAATCAGCTTATTTCTCAGAATTTGATGTGAATTTGATCTTTACTTATTGACTGCCTTATAGTCTTAGCGCTCTGCTGAATGAGTAAAAGCTCTGGTGAGCTTATAAGAGCTTAAGCGTTGTTTTCCTTACTGACTTTATTTTCATGGCCTGACTAAATGATGTTTTGGTTTTAATGAGAGTGATTCAGTTTCTTGAAGTTGATATTAACATTTACTAATGTTACGCTATTTAGGCCAATCAATCTGTTGGATGATTTTGATAACCGGTGGTCATATGCCTGTTCATTTGGGGCAATTACGAATACCATTGTCGTCATCTTTCTGGGACCTCAGTATTTTGGATTTGAAGCACCGCAGGTAGCCAAAGGTGAGCAAGTTACTTGATCCTTGTATTGTGCTCTGTGGTTGCAGTAATGTAACATAATATAAAACTACATATACAAAAGTAACATAACATATTACCACATGTGACAACATGGTTGTAATGTAACATAACATATCCATCCATAATGTAGCATAATATATGCATAATATGACATAACATGGTGCAACATGTTGGCGGATTTTGATGTCGGTGTAAGTCAAGAGTACTTCAAGGACCTCTATGTTTCTGCCTAATGTAGACAATCACTTAGCTCTGCTGGGTCCACACTTTCTTACGATGACTCATGCGTGTAGTGTTTTCCTGTAATTGATCATCTTCCTGAAACAAACTTCCACTGAAAATCGTAACTTTACCAGTAGAAACAGTGCAAGGAGCATTTTCAGCTCAAGTTGCAACTCTTTGGACATGCTAGACAGCTGTACTTCAGCACTTCTGAGCATTTCCAAATCCAGACAGTTACAAATTGGACTTCTACCTTACCAAATTCAGTGAACACACTTAGTGGTGCACACAGTTTCTATATCTAACATCTATATGTCTTTTTCGTCACTTTGGCAAATTATTGTGTCTTAACACTTTAACGACGAGCTGCACTGGTTTCCCAGTCGCTTTCAGTACACTCTCGTCGCTAAAGTGTTAATGCAAAGTTTGTTTGATAATTTCTGATGTGTTGGAGTTTCCTGTAACTAAGGTTACATGTCTGAACTATTCTTCATGTCTGCTGTGGATTTTGTACACTATGACCATATTTCTTCGCATATCACTGTGGCTTACATGACTGCATGAGGAAGAATGGGTTTTCTGATGTACAGCTGATGGACCTGTATTCACCATCTGCAGCTGGGTATTTTATGTCTGGGTGGAGGAAGAAAAATATGGGTTTTTGGAGTGACATTGGCTGTTAGTCACTGGTGGTGCTTCAATCTTCTGGACAGTAGGTAGAAGGATGCCAGACACACGTCAACTACCACCAATGAGAGACTGCTGGGCAATGGTGTTACTGTTTACTGAGGATGTTACCACCAGTTGTAACTCCAGACTATAGATGCAACTTGAAACTCTGGACATGATGTCATCTGTTAACTTTGAATAACAATCCATTGGTTGGGGTTTATGTGTGATCGTAATCGTATGTGTGTGCATGAGCCCATCGCTGGTGACTCTTCCAGTTTTCTTTGCTTTGATTACCTATGAAATTTCTGTTCTTAATGACAATTTAATATCATATAGTCATAGTCTAGCGTAGAGAGTGCTTTTGATTAGGTTTTCCTAATGTGGTACAATATACAGGGTATGAACGTAGCATTACCGTAGCACAGGAAAAATCTGTCACTGCAAAACACTCAGTAATTCAGTTCTATTCATTTCAGTGGCAAATTTATGCAACTGGCCCAAAAATCTCTAATTAAAATTTTACAAATAAAATTTACACTTCTCATGCATAGCTAGTCTGTTCTTTTTGGTTAGCCTACAATTCATTAAATGCCATGTCTTATGTTGCACAGTGTTCGTTGGCATGGTAACGGCAATTGAAGTCTGCATTATATACTTTCCTCTGTTTGCCTGCATCCAAACACATCACGTCACGTCTGGATCATTGATCGGGTTTATTTACTCTGGAATTTGGTATGTGCTTCTCTTCTGATCTGATCTTATTTCATACATTGTGTAATTCTATAGCAGATATGTGATAATGGTACAGATGGGTTCCCACAAACAGGAAGGTCAGGCAAGCTCAGTAAAGCCCTGGAATATATGGGGGTTTGTTGGCAGAGTTAAACAGTGGCAGTTAGTCGTCTGATTTGTTGCCAGCTTTCAGTTTATATTAAAGCGCATTTATGCAATATGACCATGATGCAGATTTTAAAACTGGGGATAAAAAACCAAGTTTTCATGGTGGTTAATAATTGAAGTCGAGGGCTAAAGAGGTGACCTGCTGATCATATTTTGACCATACCTCACACTAGTTGTGAACTGTCTCCAAATCAACAAATTTCTCTTTACGAGTGTTGCTATTTGCATACGAATCTCACTGCAACTTTCACTAGTGTTGACTTGTTTCTCCACTCACATCATACGATTACACGACCCAATTATCTTGATCAGTTGTCCAACTAACAGGTCAAAGCCTGTCAATAGAAGAACTGTTCTTACAGTTCTCTATGACATGATCTGGAGTTATTATGGGTTGACATTTGTGAGGTGTTATTTCCCTTCGATGAACACCATACAACCATACATACAAGAGACCTCCTTTCAGCCTTGCAAAAAATCATCTGCTTCAAATCAAACAGCCATGAGCCAACCGTTAATTCAAATTTTCTTTAGTTTGCCCCCTTTTCTTGTTGTTTCTGAAGCATAGTAGACAGTTTCCTCAAAGCTTAATCTTACATTTAATAGCCTATGATGCTAACATATACGTCGATGGTGGCCGTAAAATATATTTTACGACCATACATGTGTACGCACCTAACTTGAACCTAGCAACCTAGCATCACAGAAACTGTACAATGTAGCTCTTACATATAATATAGATGAATTCAAGTACACTGCTATCAAGTCCAAACCATGTTCTGAGCAGTCACAAAATACACCCAAAGTTTGCATGTTATATGAACAATTTAAAGACTTTCTGAGTACCATAGATGACATAATGACAAGTTTCAGACTTCCAAGGACCTGGTGGAATATTACTATAAGAAGATTTATAAAGCACAAGTTAATATAAATAAATACACCACATATACGCTGAAACTATATAGGTTAGCTCAGTTATCAGGATATGCAACTGTTTCACTTGTAACAGAAATTGTTTTTAGGATATTAGTTAATAGTCTGTTGTTTTATCTTCTGGTTAATTGTGTCTGTATATATCTGTCTTCATTATGCTCTCTTAGATGCTGATTGGGTTTTTTAAAAGATATTTGACTAATTAGTAATTTATCAGTTACCCAATTGAAGGCTATTTACATACTGTGACGTGATAATGATTAGAATCCTATTTGACAAAGAAGTTGATTATCTCTTGGCTGTGTACAGATTTTTTAAGAGGACTTTGGCAGATGTTGAGCAATTTGCCAAGAGAACCCATAATGGCCAATTGCTTTGCTCTAGTTCATGTGAATGGTATTCTATGAGGCACGGTGTAGCCATACATGTATAAAATTTACCTACCTTAACCTTGCCAGGTTAAGGTAGGTAAACCTACCTTAACCAGGTTAAGGTAGGTAAATATATATATTTATATATATTAACCTTGCCAGGTTAAGGTAGGTAAATACATATATTTATATATATATATACATATATATACATATATATATATATATATATATAATTACAGTAATCCTTTACTTTTGCAGGCTTTTGGCAAGCATCAGGCAGCTGCTTAAGTGCACTTTGGATCCTATACCAGAGGCAAGTGGCTCTGCATTACCAGCAAATTGTCCATATTTTGCTACAGCAATTCTAGGGCACTGGTCCTAAGAGTACCGGTATATGCATTGCCAGTTTGTCATTGATGAAGATTGATTGGTATACCATAGTTTACCTTTCTGCTGGAACCACTCCTTTAGCACACTTAATTGTAAAAGTGTGCATTTTCCTAATGCTAATAAAGATTGCTTAATTACAGGTGATCATAATAATTTTATCCCATTGAGCACAGATATGTTGGGCCAATGTAGGCTGCACTGGGCTAATGTTGGACAATGTTGTCAACATTGGCCTAACACAGAGGTTCCCAACCTGAGATGCCCACACCCCCAGGGGGTGCAAGATGGCACTTCAGGGGGTGCAACAAAGAGAAAGTATGTTACTATTGTACTGTATGTATGTAGAAACTATCTGCTCAATTTATATTAGCATTTTAAGAACTGAGTTAAAAGCTTATTTGTTTAGTTCAATTTGTTGACCTGCAGTACTGTATGAGTGCATTTGGTTCAATCTGTGGTTCAAAAAATAGAAATTTGACGTATTCGTCTTCAAATGTGACTTGACTTTTGTAGGGGGTGTGGACATTAATCAAACATTTCCTAGGGGTGCAGGGCATAGAAAAGGTTGGGAATCCCTGGCCTAACATTGTATGCTTGCTGGGATTGGTTAACCACTGATTGATGCTTCTGGATAAGGGCACGGTAAAAGTGAGCCTATTTTGTGAGGTACTTAATATCAGTCTTGTTATCCTCAACACCAAGGTCTTGGTCTCGAGTGCACTCGAGTTTGTTTTTTAAAGTCTTGGTCTTAGTCTTGGTCTTGGTCTTGGTCTTGAGACCAAAGTCGTAGTCTTGGTCTTGGTCTTGGTCATGCAGGTTCAGAGTCTTGGTCTTGGTCTTGAGGTTCAAAGTCTTGGTCTTGGTCTTGCAAGACCAAGACTGGATTGTTGATATGAACAGTCATTTAACAAGACAAAAATATCAACGGACAGATACTGAATCTTGTTAGTCAGGAAAACCATCGGCAACAGCAACAGTTATGCTGTATCTGGAAGCCGAGACTTGTTTCAGAACCCAGATGGTCAGATAAACCATGGGAGGATTTCAACAAGATTCACAATTTGTCCATTTACATCCAGTGCTTGAAAAGATACCGTGTGTGCCAGTGACTTCAGCACCTATAGAACGTATTTTTGCACATGGTGGAATTTTTATGAGACCCCATAGGGCATGTCTTGGTCAGAAAATTCTGAGCGAATTGGTTATTATAAAATGCAACAGGCATTTGGAATAACATTTCGTATGAAGGACTTTTGTAAAATACGAATTCGGAATTCTCTACAGTCTGCATTTAAAGTTAATTTGCTTGAATAAAATAAGATTCATGTTTTCATTAAAATAGTAAGTAGTCCAACTTGACAATTTTGTAAGGAATAGAAGTCTGGATATGAATGTGATTTTTTGGATCTCGGTCTTGGTCTTGAGGTTCAAAGTCTTGGACTTGGTCTTGTTCTTGAGGTTTAAGGTCTTGACAACAAGACTGCTTAAAATGTATTAATATTAAGTGTCCTGATACATACGCAGTACACACACAAAATCTTGAGGTTAGATGCATGCATTGTGTTCAGTTGTGGTTTGGTGTTGTTGGGTGAGAAATGTTAATTGTAAAGTTTTCTTGAAGTGGTGCTACATTGCATTGAAATTACATATGGCTGCCTTACATTTTGGACCCTGTTTCAGGTTTTACCTTATGCTGGATTGGTTCTGAGTATCCCAAACATCATTTGCCTCACTGGAGTTGCAGCAAGATTTCTTTTTAACTTCATCAAATCTCTTTTGGACAAAACTCCTATCAGACAGGTCTGATACTAACATCTCTCAGTTCATGTTTAGGCCTATATTACTACTTTTGTTTAAACCTTTCAAAGTCTTGTTCCTAATCTCCTTTTTCAATCCCATTGACTTTAGGATGTTGAGTCAACTGAGAGCTCTCTAGTTCTTCAACGTATCAGCAGTAGTGCTCTGCAGGGAGACATGGCTGTGAGTGTGGAAGCATGCTGTGTTATTATCATTTCTGTATTTAGTAAGTACCACTACCTAGTGACAAAGCATCAGTCGATGGTGCTGTGCAATGGTGCGTGAAAGCCTCGCTCGAGGTCCCTAATAGCAAACTCAAAATTTCTAGAGTGCTACTCTTAAACTAAGTGCACCAGCTTATTCATGAGTGCTGACATATTTAGTAAGTGCCTCTGCATAATAATTGTCTCAGGACAAGCCTGAATCCACATGCTAGACCTGTTGGCTGGATCCCATGAGCTGATGTCTAGTTAAGGACCTAAGGTACTGTGAGCCGTGGTCATTTTATTTTGGTTTAGAAACTATACAGTGCAACATATTTCAAGCTTAAAGCTGTTGTGTTATTACAAGTCACTTTTTTGTCATATCTTTCTCGATTTAATTTAAAATCACAGCTAATCTTCATCTTCCATCTTTCTTTTCAAAATAAGTGAAGCCTTCTAGCCTTAATTGATCAATATTTATCACTTAATCAAGTTAAAATTGAAGATTTTCCACAAAGTGATGTTGGTGCTATATGATTTAAAGAAAGTGTCAATTAAATCCCAAGAAAACTGAAACTTTTCATTAAGTAATGATGGTGTAAATGTACCCAGAACAATTTCTGTTTATGGTTAAATAGGAATTTAAACAGAATATTGCTGAAGTCTGGCACATCAACTACGTCCGAGAACGAATTAACTGCAGGTAATGAAGCGAAAATAGTGTTTGCATTTATATTCTAAAAGTCTACAGCGTAGCATAGTTACCAGTATACACATTGCTACAGGATAGATACTATTTCACTCAAGCCACTGTCTAAGGTGATTTAGTTATCGTAATTACTATGACTCAGTATTGTAATACCAGTAATACATCACAGTCATTACCAATTACCACAGAGATTCTGCCAGACTGTGATGTGTAACTACTTATGTCTTCCTTACCTTTGATCGTTGCTACCATCAAGTTCAATTCATGACAAGTCCTATTCTTCCAAGCAACAGAAGTTTACATAGCTCAGAATCTCTACTGATAAGCATACCAGACCATAATATATAGCATTACTAACCTCTGTACTTATCAACAGTTAGAGTGCAGTATGCGTGAAGAGTACTGTAAATCTAGCTTGACTAGAAAAACATTTTCTAGCACTGAGACATCAACTCTGCCTTCCAGCCAGTTAAGGCTATTTGTGTTTATTGCTCAGGTATTTATTTACAACATTTTTGTATTTTTATTTGGCTGTTTTGTGAATTTTTAATATAATCATCATCATCAGTTCCTGGGTATGAATGGGTATGAGGAAATGATCTCCATTGTCCTCATTCATTTGTCAAGTCGAGCACTCCTCTCAGTTTTAGCCTAAGTCATGTTACGTCCTCATTTACAGTGTCTATCCACTATAGTCTTGGTCGGCCTTTGTTTCTTTATCCTTTTAATCTTGCATGTAGTGCATTGTGTGGAATCCAGTCAACTGTCATTCTCTCTACATGTCCAAACCATCAAAGTCTTCTTTGAACGACTTTGTCTAGCAGAGTTGTTTGGATCCCTAAAGATTATTTTTAATATAATGTTGAAATAAAATTATAAAATCTGAGAACTGCTTATACTTCTTAGAACTCTAATATACTTGCACCTGTAGATAGCCTACAGATGGAGAAATTGCTGTGTGTTGATTGTTGAAATTGTTTCAGAGAACGAACGGAGAAGAAGCGATGTGAAAAACTTTCTGAGTTTATACGAAAATACATTTACGAGAAGACATCACACTTCAAATATTCCAGTCGAATAATCTGCTCACTCTTTGTTGTCATCTGCTGCACTTATCAGGTCAGTAGGAGTACTGAAACAGTAACAGAGAAAAAGGCACAGACAGGCAGACAGACAAAGAAGCAAAGAAGGAGCAGGCAATATGACTGAGAGGCCCAGATAGAGGCTGTCAGATGGAGAGAGAGAGACAAACACAAAGAGATAAAGAAAGACAGAAACAGGCAGAAAGACAAGAAACAGAGAAAGGAGCAGACTAAGAGACTGAAAGACAGACAGACTTACACAGTGACAGAGAAAGAAAGGCAGAGACAGAGAGAGACCAAATGAGAGTTATGAGAAGGTGCTGTTGAAGACAGATAGAAACAAGCATAACGACAAACTAGCACAAGCACACAGACAAACACAAACACAAAGACAGACAAACAAAACCACAAAGACAAACACAATAATACAGACAGACAAACACAACCACACAGACGGACAAACCCACACAGACAGACAAACACAACCATACAGACAAACAGAGGAAACGAGAGTCAAACTTTATGTAACTAGTAACAGATACCCGCATAAAGTTCAAATGATTTGCAACTCTGTTGTTTTAATCGTGTCTAAATTTTGTGTTATCCTTTTCAGACATCTGTTCTCATATGTTGTAACCTATCTACTTTTTTAGCTTTGAGTACTCTACCAATTTACCATTAAAATAAAATAATTTTATTTTGATGACTTTATAGCTTGGATTACTGTACATGGTGTCGAATGCATACTTTACTCTGTGGGCAACTGAACAAGTGAATTATTTTGCCAATGTCTCTGGTTTGCCAAGAAATGACACTCTATTAAAAAACCTGTACACTTCAGTTACCATGTTGAATGGTAAGTACCAACAATTGTTTCATAACGGCTAACGTCAAAACCTTGTTTGGTATACTTTTTACATTCATGCTTAGGTTATTTGTTTTCTTATTCCTTTTGTCCCATTTTTCTTTCTACTTTATAAACTCTATCCATTCTTCAATTCCTTCCTTCCTTCCATCCTTCCTTTGTTAGTTCTTTCCTTCGTTCCTTCTTTGCTTCCTTATTTCCTTCCATACTTTTTTCTTTCTCTCCGTTATTCCTTTGTTCCTTCCTTCTTTCCGTCCTTCCTTCCTTCCATGCTTCCTTCCTTCCTTTCTTCATTACTTCCTTTCTTCGTTACTTCCTTTTTTACTTTCTTCCTTCCTTCCTTTTCCCTTCATTCCTTCCTTTTGTCCTTCCTTCTTTCCTTACTTCCTCCTGCCTCTCTTTATGCCATCTTTATATGTTTTCTTGCATTTGCATCCAAGATCAGGTTCAAACTCCTCACCCAGTTTTAACTTTTACACGATTGTTAATTGAACAGAAAATGTATAAACCATGTCATGGTATATGTAAATGACATTTTCTGTCTTTTTCAGTTTCCTGGATTGTTGCAACTGGTATCGCTTTAGCTCTGTTTGCCGTCAATGTCATTTTCATTGTTCTTAAGTACAGGTTCGCGTAGATATACATACCAGTATTCACTGTAATTATTTAACACTTTGAGTACGCTCTTGTTGTTAAAATGTTACTAAAGCTTCCTCCATAACAAGGACTGTGTGTCCTGTTGGAGTTACCTGTTCGTTAGTAACCATATAATGCTTCAGAATGTTATGAATTTCAATCCAGGTGAGTGCTATGGTGGTGCTTCTTTGTTATTTAAGTGCAATGTTTTCACATTGATCATAGGCGCCGACTCCACAGGGGCAACAGGCAGGGGCATTTATCCCCCCTAAGGGTTGGAGGAAGAGAGCGAACGGAGGTTTGGAGGAAGAGAGCGAATGGAGAAAGGGAGAAAGACCACAAAGGAGGGTTGGAGGAAAAGAGCGAACCGAAGGTTGGAGGAAGAGAGCGAACGGAGGGTTCAAGGAAGAGAGCGAAAGAAGGGTTGGAGGAAAAGAGCGAAAGGAGGGTTGGAGGAAGAGAGCGAACGGAGGGTTGGAGGAAGAGAGTGAAAGGAGGGTTGGAGGAAGAGAGCGAAAGGAGGGTTGGAGGAAGAGAGCAAACGGAGGGTTGGAGGAAGAGAGCGAACGGAGGGTTGGAGGAAGAGAGCGAACGGAGGGTTGGAGGAAGAGAGCGAACGGAGGGTTGGAGGAAGAGAGCAAAAGGAGGGTTGGAGGAAGAGAGCGAACGGAGGGTTAGAGGAAGAGAGCGAACGGAGGGTTGGAGGAAGAGAGAGCGAACGGAGGGCAGGAGGAAGAGAGCGAAAGGATGGTTGGAGGAAGAGAGCAAAAGGAGGGTTGGAGGAAGAGAGAGCGATAGGAGGGCAGGAGGAAGAGAGCGAAAGGAGGGTTGGAGGAAGAGAGCGAAAGGAGGGTTGAAGGAAGAGAGCAAAAGGAGGGTTGGAGGAAGAGAGAGCGATAGGAGGGCAGGAGGAAGAGAGCGAAAGGAGGGTTGGAGCAAGAGAGGGAAAGGAGGGTTGGGGGAAGAGAGCGAACGGAGGGTTGGAGGAAGAGAGCGAACGGAGGGTTGGAGGAAGAGAGCCAAAGGAGGCTTGGAGGAAGAGAGCGACCGGATGGTTGGAGGGAGAGCCAAAGGAGGGTTGGAGGAAGAGAGCGAACGGAGGGTTGGAGGAAGAGAGCGAACGGAGGGTTGGAGGAAGAGAGCGAAAGGAGGGTTGGAGGAAGAGAGCGAAAGGAAGGTCGGAGCAAGAGAGCGAAAGGAAGGTTGGAGCAAGAGAGCGAAAGGAGGGTTGGAGGAAGAGAGCGAACGGAGGGTTGGAGGAAGAGAGCGAACGGAGGGTTGGAGGAAGAGAGCCAAAGGAGGGTTGGAGGAAGAGAGCGAAAGGAGGGTTGGAGGAATGGAGGGAACGGAGGGTTGGAGGAAGAGAGCGAACGGAGGTTTGGAGGAAGAGAGCGAACGGAGGGTTGGAGGAAGAGAGCGAACGGAGGGTTGGAGGAAGAGAGAGCGATCGGAGGGTTGGAGGAAGAGAGCGAACGGAGGGTTGGAGGAAGAGAGAGCGATCGGAGGGCTGGAGGAAGAGAGCGAAAGGAGGGTTGGAGGAAGAGAGTGAACGGAGGGTTGGAGGAAGAGAGCGATCGGAGGGTTGGAGGAAGAGAGCGAACGGAGGGTTGGAGGAAGAGAGCGAACGGAGGGTTGGAGGAAGAGAGCGAACGGAGGGTTGGAGGAAGAGAGCCAAAGGAGGGTTGGAGAAAGAGAGCAAACGGAGGGTTGGAGGAAGAGAGCCAAAGGAGGGTTGGAGGAAGAGAGCAAAAGGAGGTTTGGAGAAAGAGAGCAAATGGAGGGTTGGAGGAAGAGAGCCAAAGGAGGGTTGGAGGAAGAGAGCGAACGGAGGGTTGGATCAAGAGAGCCAAAGGAGGGTTGGAGGAAGAGAGCGAATGGAGGGTTGGAGGAAGAGAGTGAACGGAGGGTTGGAGGAAGAGAGCGAAAGGAGGGTTGGAGGAAGAGAGCGAACGGAGGGTTAGAGGAAGAGAGCGAACGGAGGGTTGGAGGAAGAGAGCGAACGGAGGGTTGGAGGAAGAGAGCGAACGGAGGGTTGGAGGAAGAGAGCGATCGGAGGGTTGGAGGAAGAGAGCAAAAGGAGGGTTGGAGGAAGAGAGCGAACAGAGGGTTGGAGGAAGAGAGTGAAAGGAGGGTTGGAGGAAGAGAGCGAACGGAGGGTTGAAGGAAGAGAGCGAACGGAGGGTTGGAGGAAGAGAGTGATCGGAGGGTTGGAGGAAGAGAGCGAACGGATTAGTTCCTGTTGTTCAGAATACAGTTATTTGTCTACTTTTAAACAAAAAAGACTTAATTAAATTTCTAATCGCCGGCTAAAGCTCTCATGAACCAGAGAAACTAAGACTCAGCTGATGGTAAGGAACTTCAAAATAACAGTTGGTTGATTTGCTTTTCTAAGTAGTACATAAGTAATCTGCTTCACGCATTCATTATTCCAAATGCCTTTTGTATTTTATAAAAACCAATTCCCTCAGAAATTTCTGACCAAGCTAGTGCCTTATGGGGCCTCATACAAATTTCGCTATGTGAAAAAATACTTTCCATAGGTGCTGATGACGCTGGCACACACAGTAGCTTTTCAAGCACTGGATTTAAATGTACAAATCGTGAGCCTTTTTTAAAATCCTCCCATGGTTTATCAGACCGTCTGGCTCAGAAAAAAGTCTCGGCAGGGCTTCCAGATACGGTATAACTTAGTTGCTGCTGTCGATGGGCTTTCCTGACCAACAAGACTTCCGTCCGTAGGTATTTGTCGTAGATGCAAACAGGCTTGTTAATTTTTTTAATTCTTGAGTTTTGTTAAATGACTGTTCATATTGACAGCCTGTCCTGGTCTTGGTCTTGCGAGACCAAGACCAAGACTTTGAACCTCAAGACCAAGACCAAGACTTTGAACTTCAAGACGAAGACCAAGACTTTTGGTCTCAAGACCAAGACTTTTGGTCTCAAGACCAAGACCAAGACTTTTAAAAATGAACTCGAGTGCACTCGAGACCTTCGTCTCAAGGACAACAAGTCTGAAATTGACCAATGCATTTTTCTTGTATTCCTGTTTTGTCTTGAACTATGGATCATTGATGATAACGGTCAATACTTTTTTTTGCCTAATTGCAGTTTTAAATAGCTATCTCAGTACTTTAACTTTTTAATGGGTAAGGGCCCCCAAGCTTAGATTGTCCAAGGGCCCTGGCTAGGTTGTTATGCCACTGGTTGTTAACAAATCTTTCAAAACAGAATTATTTATTGTTACAGCCATAAAGGTTACTAACAATGAGATAAGTTTGTTGTGAAACGTTCACGCTTAGAAGTACCGCAACAAGAGACTGTGCCACCGTCGCCGGTTGCTGTGTGCTTGTCTTTATGATTGTTGCATAGCATTACAATTAGTCTCTTCCCAGTTGAAAGGGCTTGAGGAAAGGGGGAACTCGGAGAGGAGGAAGACAGGGCAGGATAGGTGATGGGATCACATCCGATCACGGGATCTTGGGAATGGAATTCTTGCCCCAATACCTTTTACTAAAAGTCGGCGCCTATGACATTGATTATTTATACTGTTTTACTTTTAGTGAATTCTGCTGTGGGGATTAGCCCTGGTAATACAAAATCTTTTTGAGCTAGAAACTGGACAGGTTTCGATTATGTTATTTATAAAAATATTTGAAGTAAGAATTTAAGATATTGATATTTTTAAGATACTGAAACAGAGTCTAGTGACCATATAAAGAACTTACCTCTGCCCTTACCCTTCTTAATTGCCACTTCAATTCTATGCACTTATCTGCCTTCCTGACTTTTGGATATTCTGCCTGTTGTGAAGAAGTAAATTGATGGAATAAATGACAGCTATAGAATCACGTGTTGCAATAGATGATGTTTCAATATAAAGATTATTTCTTTTTTAACAGAAAGGACACAATAAAACTGTTTCGGGGCCAAAAACAATTCATTCCGTCTTCTATTCAGAAACAAGACAATTCCTTGACTATTGTAAGTGTCTGAGTATATTAATTGTGGGACACGGTGTTGTAGCAGTATGTTCGGTGCCTTGTAACCGGAGGGTTGCAGGTTCGAATCTATCCCAAGCCACTGCATAGCGACTTTGAACAAGTTACTCACCTACAATTGTCCAGTGCTCGTGAGTAGGCTGGTGCCCTGCACTTGACCTTTGAGTGGCACTTTAGAAGTTTGGAGATTACGATTATGATGCCATTATCTTATCAGATGCAGGCAAATGATCTTGTAGAATCTAATTTAAATCCTATCTACCAAGTAAATGGTGACGTTAGTCAAAGGCAACTGAATCACCATCTGTGTGCCTTCAATTACTGACCTTAACACCATGGTCAACACACACGTTCCTTCAGTTGCTGATGACTTTTGAGTGACCTTAGTAAATAAGTAAGTGGAATACAAACTGATGCAAGGCATGTATAAATGTAATGGAAGATTCATATAGCACCTTTAGTAAATGTCCCAAAAGATTACATGAAGAAAGGACTTAAGTCTTCACAGGTAGTTAAAGAAGACTGTAATGTGATAAGGAATGCTGTTGTTTGTATGATCATATCCTATCTCTTGGGGCATCAGCTGATTGCAAATGATCTTGCAATATGATTTAAACCACTAAAGAAAGGTTCTTATGAGGCAGCATTATAACTTTACATTGCATTACATTGGACATTTGTGGATGTCAATACTAGCTGATGAATGAGTTTCATGTGCACTAAATTTCAATTTTATTAATGTGCTAATGAATTCAGTTTGAAAGCATGAAAGTTTGTAACAGATCACTTGTAAGTGTACAGTTAGTATTACATTAAAGGTTCCTTCATGCCAGATTAGCAATGCAGATAATACAGTTACATTTGGATGGCTGTTACTCTGTTCCCAGTTGAGTTTAAGGATCATTCATCACCAAGACCATGGCCCTGAGACCTACTGGTAATTCAGCAGGACATGCAACAGTAATACCTTTTCATAATATTTGGAAAATGGCAGAAAAATCCTGGTGTAAATTTAACTAAGAAGATGTTCTTCTTTTGTTTTCAGCGTAACTGTATGCTGTTTGCTGGATTTCAAATTGCCTACATGATATGGGGTAATGACAGATATTCTGGTCACATGTTAACATTGGTTTCCCAGTCACTTTTAATATATTCTTGTCATTAAAGTGTTAAAGAAACATATTAAAACCATTAAAACAAAGGATGCATTTAATCTCCTACACAGAATAGCTGGGTTTCATAGTGTTATGTGTTATAGTATTACTCATTTCTGAATAATGTTAACTAAAATAACCTATTGTGTGAGATGTCCACTATAAATATGTCTCAGCAATCTGTGAAGAGTTATTGAGAAATTTGAGATTATCATAACAATCAGAATTATAAAACTTAATTTTCATTTAAGTAGAAACTTGATTTGTGTTTGCATTTTCTCTGTTTTAGGCTATTTTGTGCTGAATTTTGTGCTTTGGGTGCTGGCTGTGCTCTTCTGCCTCCTGATCGTCCTCCCTCTGATGAATGGAATAACTGACATCGTTATGTTCTTTGTCAATTTCTGCATGTAGGTCAATTTAGGTCTTACCTCAACATAAACTCATGGAAAAATCTTTGGTTGAATTCTTTCCTTCAAGCCCTTAAATCATCTTGCCATCACCTGGAACAAGCACACAGACATCTGTGGACAAAATCGTTTAACATCATCATCAGCAAGTCTCTTTCCTCTGTCAACTCTGCTATTTTTTATGCTATTGTTCATGAAGTCATTTTTTATCAAACTTTGGAATATCTGATTCTGGTGTGTGTTGGATCAAATCAAACCTTTCCTCTCGTTCTGTTACTCTTAATGTTGCTTACTCACCTAATTCTCACATTCTCACGTGCAGTGTTCCTCAAGTTTCTGTCCATGGTTCTTCCTCTTCACTCTCTACACCTCCCCACAACCACTCAGCAAACTCAATTCCTCATTCTCTGCTGAATTCTTTTGATTGTCTGTGAAAATTCTGAATTGTTTTTAATTAAATTGATTGCTTTTTTCTAGTGTTCCACTTGTTGTCAGTGTATCTCTCCGTGCCATTCAAACCGTCATTTCTCGCAGGTTCTTCCTCCAGGACAAAGTCGAAAAAGATGACAAATATAAACCACTTGCACTCAACAACAGGTTAGCATGTAGTCATGCTCTTTGTTTTCAGGTAGTTTTGTATGTATGTTTGTGTTATCTGGCTATTTGTAATAGCACTTTTAAGAACCTTAAAAAGCCACTAAACAGGGTTCACTAACAGATCTGTGTAGTTGTTACTTAAGATGGTTTGAAATGTTTCTTGAGCTGTCTGAGGCAGAACAGGATGTACATTTATGGAAGACTGTTCCATACGGATGGTCCAGTGGATGAGAAAATAGGGGGTGCCCCATCATTGTACACGAGCGTGGAAAGAACAACTCCCCACAGTCCAATGACCGTGACAATCGTCAACCATGCTGGCTATAGACAGGCATGCAGAGCACTCTTATGTATTCTGGGGCACACTGATTATGCACCCAGACACAAAAGCAAAAGTCGGCGCCTACGACTCAACTGATGTATGTTTGTAGACGAGCCTTCCACTTGATGAACTATTTCTTCTTCATGGCGAACATTGCGACTGGGTTGTTCTCGTGTTTATATCGTATCCTTCAAGGACTCATCTTTGGGATGATCTTTCTTGGTCGTCTGGATCGCTGTGTACTTATGTCTGGACTGGAAACGCAGGACTTAGGTACACTTTAGTGACCTGTATAATCATCATCATCATCCTCATCATCATCATCATCATCATCGTCGTCGTCATCATCATCATCATCATCATCATCATCATCATCATCAGTGCCTGACGAAAGCCATTTGGTGGCAATGGATACGATTAAATGAGCTCCATTCATTATGGTCATTTGTCAAATCTAGTGGTTTTCATGTGTTTAGTCCAGGTCTTTTCATGTTTTTGTTTATAATGGCATGACACATTTACCAAGTATAATAGCAATTATTGAAATTTGGCTCCAACATTTCTGGTTGTCCAGTGTTTAATTGTCTGGCTCCTACCCATTCTCATCATCTTTAACAACTGAACATACAAAAACTTATCATATTGTGCACTAGGGTGGAGTGAACGTATTAGGCACATTTCCCAAAATTACAATTCTTTTCGTCCTGGTGTGGAAAAGTTGTATTTCAGTGTTAATTATAACATGTTGAATTATTATAAATGTAAAATTATTTTTTATGCTGCCCCAGCGCAACTCAAGTTCTACGCGTTTCAGGCTTGGAAATTACTAAGCGTAATATTGCTAAATGCACTTTGTTGCTCTTCTATGAAGCAGTTAATTGAATCGAAACTCAGACTTGGTGTTAAATGTTTTCATCAATTTCCGTGATGCAATTCTTGCACGAATAAATACATCTCTTGCCACGGTACCGCATACTGATGCGGCCGCTTCAGTCTCCAGACGAATACATCGTTCTGTTCCTTGCGTATGACAAGGGAACTGAGCAATTTCTGAAACTTGTTCTGCAACATTCGACTTTACCCACTCTTCTATCTGGGCGTTTGAACGGCTCTTGAGAAGAGGTGGCTCGTATCTGTCAATTTCTTGCCAGTCGACAAGTTCCGTATAGTCACTAGCGTTAAAGTTGAGTCGTGGAACCCTAAATTCTCGGATGCGTGCTGATGAAGCATTTTCGTTTCTTGCTGCGAGAATCCTCCTGTAGGCCAGCTCTCGAATTTGGCTTCTCTCATCTGCTAACATTGCGAGTAGTATGTTTTCTGCGTGACCGAAATATCCGTTTCGCTGAATAACTTGATCAACCACATCTCCCAAATGTTTTTCCAAATATCTGGAGTACTTTATCATTCTCCACAGATGCTTCGATCCCTCTGTGCATGCAGACTTTAATTGTCTTTATGTGGAACCACATTGGTGCATAGACTGACATCACAAATGTAGCCAGTGTCACCAGGTTATCTGTGGGGTTTTCAGTGGCTTTCTTTTCCTTTCCCTGCGCACTTTGCTTCTGTCTATGACCATGGCACAGTCATTGCCAGTTACTAAACCAACATCTTGCAAAACAGCGGTGGCAAGAGTAGCAGCGCACCTATCTGAAACGCCATGCCGATCACATTCGCGAGCCAAGTTCGACAATGGCGAGCGCATTTGGGTGGAAATTTGGCCTATAGCACTGTAGTCTGTGTTACTGGTCCAGTTCAGCATTCCCATCCTTAGACATTTCCTCTTCTCCACTGGAGCGGCTACTTATACATGTACCCTTGGCCTCTGCCGTCGATTGCAGTGCAAAGAATTTGGCTCTCTTCTCGTCTACTGTCTTCCACTCCTCGCGTTCCCCTTGGATTCCTGTACCTGTTGGCCTCCCTCAGGGTTCTGTGCTTGGCCCTCTCCTCTATATCCTCTTTACTGCTGACATTGAATCTGTTCTTGCTGCTAGTGCTCTTTCTAGCCAGTCTTATGCTGATGATCTCCAATTCTACCTGCATTGATCTGCACGGGATGCTCTGAGTGCTGTTCGCTTGATGTCTCGCGCAACTGACACTCTGTCTGCCTGGCTATCTTCCAATCGTCTGAGACTCAATCCTCTTAAGACCCAGTTCATATGGCTGGGTACCCGCCAACAGCTGGCAAAACTTGACCTGAACTCTTTTGCAGCTGAATTCCCACTGATATCATTCTCTACCTCAGTACGAGACCTCGGTGTCATCCATGATCAGGAATTAACTTTTACTAAGCACCTCTCTTCTTTGTCTCGCTCCTGCTTTTACCATCTCCGTCAGCTTAGGATTGTTGCGCGTTCTCTCTCAACATCTGCTGCTTCAACTCTTATCCACGCTTTTGTTTGTTCTCGTCTAGACTACTGCTCTTCTCTTTACATTGGTCTTCCTCAAGTCCGCTTGTCCACTCTTGAGAGGGTTTTACGGTCTGCGGCTCGCCTTGTTGGTTCCATTCCTCGCTATGGACGTAGCGTTTCCTTCTACATGTATCATACTCTACACTGGCTCCCTCTCCGACAGCGTATCCTGTATCGGATCTGCTCTCTTGTCTGGCAAAGCGTCTTGGGCACAGCTCCTCGCTACTTATGCTCCATCTTTACTCTCTCTTCCACTTCTATAGGTCGCTCAGCCCTTCGTTCCTCTACTCGGGGTGACTTTCTCGTTGCATTTGCCCGCACTGCTACAATGCAGCGTCGAGCATTTTCTGTTGTTGGTCCAACAGTGTGGAATGACCTGCCTTCTTCCCTTCGCCTATCTCCTCGTACACACTCGTCTTCCTTCTACACCCTACTGAAGACTTTTCTCTATGATCAGGCCTGGCTCGGGAGCGCCTCTGAGTAGAACTCTTGAAGAGGCGCTATATAAATTTTATGATTGATTGATTGATTGATTGATTGATTGATTGATTGATTGATTGATTGATTGATACTGGTGCCTTGCTCTATTTGACATTTAATGATAGTTTAGGATGTTATTAAAGTTTCTGAAGAATATCAAAAATTTCCTTCAAAATGCTCAAAAACGACTTAAATCACATGAACTTCGACAGTCTTGGGGCAGCACAAGAAATTATTTTTTATTATGCAAAAAATTTGTGTGTGATGTACATTATACAATTCAACTTTTCGACACCAGGACATATTGAAATTAAGACACGAATTTTTTCACTCCACCCTATTGTGCACACCTTGTAATGCAAAGGTTATGTGTTTGAGCAACGTCGCTATGTAAGAATGATCTTGTGCAAAATCATTCACACACATAAATTTGCTTTGAGCCTTCTGTTGTTGTTTTTATCATTAAGTGGTGGTGCTGTATATAAATGCAGAAATATTAACAAGACAGAAAACTTTAAGATCAGTTTTCTAACATTTGCTTGTGAGGCACTTCGTTTTGCTCGTTGACAATTACCAGGTACAGTCATTTGTCATTTTTTTAGGTTACAATGCCTACCTTGGAATGATATACACGGAACACACTCACAACAACCCTGTGCTACGAGTGTTCTGTCAACTGCTATTGGAACAAAAGAAAGCTCCTGCGAAAACAGATGGAGAAACTTTGAAGAACCTCATGGACGAGGAGACCGGAGGAGCTGAGCTGGAAATGAAGGTCAAAGAGTTCATCTCGATGGAGGAAGGATCTGTGAAAAGTTCCTCTGAAGAGGAAGTAGAGTTCAAAGGAATGAAGGAAAGGAACGTTCTGAGACAGTTAGAGGAGACTGTCATGATAGAGACTGAACCGGATAAATCTGGTTCTTGTCTGCCAAAGGAGTTCACAGAGGTAGAGGATGGAAGAGCTGAACAGACAGAACTTGTAGAGACAAACAAAACACTAGCAATGGATGAGATTGAAAAGATGGAGGAAGATGTTGTGGTTGGTACTGGAGAGACAGACAAGTTTGTGCAGACACAAGAAAATGCTGCCCAGGATAAAGGTCAGGAAAGATTTAGCAAGTCTTTGCAAGAAAACAAAAACACTGGAATTGATGATGAAATTTGTCTGCCTGAAATCACAGATGAATCAAATCAACCAGTTGCACCAAAACGTAGCTACTGCTTCTATTCATGTTTTAGATCCTAATTAGTTAATAAGATAATTTTATACTTTACAGTAAATTTATTCTCTGAAATAATTGTTTTAGCTGTTGACACTGCACAGGATTTGGAATTATACTTAAACCTGAACTTGGGGTTAAATCTGATTAGGGCTTAAACTTAAATCATAATCGTAATCTCCAAACTTCTAAAGCGCCACTTGAAGGCCAAGCGCAGGGCACCAGCCTATTCACGAGCGCTGATCCTGTTCACGAATATACTATAACAGCAAACCAATTGACCAAAATTATGAAGCTTCAATTCACCAGGATTTGAACCAGAGATGATGGGATGTATCAGTAATCTTTGAGCTTACACCCTAGCTTTCTGGCAAAATAAGCACTGAAATTTACAGTAAACTTGTTTAACTGACTGCAGTATATAAGTTGCTTGTTTTAAAGGAGGACATTGTTTGCATTTGCATTAAAATGCATTTACTTGCAGGTTCAGTTGCTGAAAAAAGCCGCATTGCAAGATATCGGTGGCACATTCTGCTCACGCTGGTGAATAATCCTCAGTTGGTTGGATGCAGAAAACAGAAACCAGAGAAAAAACAGAAAAAAGGAAAGAAGAAGAACGTGACCAAAGAGAATCTGGACACTTCGATGCCTACTCTCTTTAGATATGAACAGTACAGGCAACTCAAGGAGGAAATCCGGGAAATTGAAGTCCAGATTTTTGGCCCAGTCATTCAGAAGAAACTCATTTCAGTTGGGTGCCAGCCGTCAGAGGATTTTGGATTTGTTATTCAATCGTCCGAGTTCAGCGAAAGTTTGAAAAGAAACATTGAAGGCAGTTCTTGCCAACGAGATTCGAAACAAAATTCTAGTTCAAAAGCAGAAAACATGGACCCATCTGATAAAACACAGAGAACGATAAGCCTGAACAATCCCAAAGAAAACAGTTATCAAATACGGCCTTATAGCTGGTCAGGATTGAAAACAGAAAGTCTGTATACTGATTTCGGCTTAGTAAATGGAAATGGTAGCCTAAACTACAAAAATGTAAGGTCTGTAAGTGGACCTAGTTTAACAACAGACACTGGAATGCAGAGGCATGCCTGCTGTGTCTCTGCTGATGACACAGTCATTTCTCAAACCAATTTCTAATTACATGTAATACTGTATGTTGTGACTATATGTACTGTATGAATACCTCGGTATATCTGAACAAATGATACTGAAGACTACAAGAGTTTAATACTTACTTTAATGCTTAAACTTTTTACATTTGTAATTTAGCATTGTATGTTTATATTATACCGACTGCAGTCTGAAGAACATTATGTTTAATTTTCGTGCAGTTTATGCGATATCAAGGCCACTGGCGTAAACTTGCCCAAAATATTGGGGGGGGCATGAGGTCTGGACCAGAGTGCAAAAAACAAGTTTTTCCAGATGAAAAGTTGTTTTGTTGTTGTTTTTTGTTGTTTTTTTGTTTTGATTGGTTTTGTTGTTTTGGTTGTTTTTACGATTTTCGGATTTCGGATCATAAAAATCATGAAAAATGGCATGGACAAGAGCTCCAACTCAGTTTAATTCAGTTGCGATTTTCGGAAATTAAAAATTATTAAATCAATGTTATTAAAATAACTTCTACAAAAATAAGAAATTTATTTAAGAAAAACAACAACAAACAAATTTTGTGGTTTTCTTTTACTTTTGTTTTAAACCAAAAATCGAAAAAACTTTTTCACCTCTGGTCTGGACAGTGTTACGTTAGTTCGTATGAAAGGGGAAGTTTTGTTTACATGTAAATTTTTTTCATATTGAAGAGAGTGAAGATAAAAATAAATCTTTGTTTTCATTATGAATTTCTGATAGCATTTAGTTCTGTGTCTCTGTTTTTCTGTTTCTTAAGAAATTTTTCTATATTGAAACATAATATTTTAATATTTGAAAAAATTCTCTCAATTTCTGGAGGGCATTGCCCCGGCTCCTCAATTATTGGGGGGTCACGTGCCCCGGCTGACCCCCCAGAGTCTACGCCTATGATCAAGGCAACTTAATGTTTTTCCACCTTCAGACAAGTACACATACTCTTGTTTCAATTTTTCTTTTACTGTCTGAATTTTAAATGAAAACATTTCATAGGATGAAACAGAAGTAGACAACTGTCAAGTACGCTTTGTAGTTCGTAAATTTTGTGTATAAATTCTTCAGAGTTCTTATCAAAATCACATTTCTGATTTTTTTTTCACTTTCCCTTCCATCGCTAGTGTGTGTGTGTGTGTGTGTGTGTGTGTGTGTGTGTGTGTGTGTGTGTGTGTGTGTGTGTGTGTGTGTGTGTGTGTGTGTGTGTGTGTGTGTGTGTGTGTGTGTGTGTGTGTGTGTGTGTGTGTGTGTGTGTGTGTGTGTGTGTGTGTGTGTGTGTGTGTGTGTGTGTGTGTGTGTGTGTGTGTGACTGTGTGTGTGACTGTGTGTGTGACTGTGTGTGTGACTGTGTGTGTGAGAGTGCGTGCATGTAGCTGGCACATTACATAAATGTGGTGTGCCATCTACATATTAAATATATGTCGTAAATATGTCTATATACATGTGATATGGCTTTTACACTTTTGCTATAGCTTGCTTCTATGTAGCATTTCTTCTATACCTTTTGTGTAGTAATAGGATATGTTTACACTCAGTATGTAGTCAGTATAGGACTAGTGCAAATGTAATAATATACTTCCTTTTTAATCTGCCTTATCATAAATACCACATGCACTGAAGCCGCACTATTTTTCCTTCACAATCATAGAGGCCTAATTCCATGGACAAATTAAGGGAAATTTAAAGTGACTGCCTTCACATTCAGCGTAATACACACAAACACATTATGTATATATATATATATATATTAGGGTGTTTTTATGATGCATATAAATTATTTAACTCAAAGATCTTTTAACGGCCAGATCGAATTATCATGCCAATTAGCGTATAAACGCCATATCCGAAATTATATCGCGATAGCTGAACATTTAGGACTGGCGCAAGGCGACCGAAATTAGGAACCCAGTGACCTGTCTCGGTTTGGCCAAAATTTTAGACGTTACGATGTCTGTTCTTCGTGTTTTCGATCTTCAACATAATTATAGTAATTAATTAAGCTATTGTGGTTTTCTAGAGGAGACACCTGGTGCTACATCAATAGCATGGTATTTAACGCCAGTGGCTGTCTCCCTTGGTAAGAGTATGTGTTTGATTCCCGAATGAGTTTGTGCCAATCAGATAATGTCGTGGTTTCCGATCGGAGCAATCTGTCTACAACAATAATACCCTCGCCCATGACGATATCGTGCAAGCATGGCGGTAGCGACGGAGGTTTCTCTGTTGGCAACATCATCTGAGGAAGAAGCGTCATCAAATCGCTCAGAAAGAGAACCAGAACCTTCAACGTCAGCTGGACCACCAAAGCGGCGAAAGGGAACAATCTCTGTGATGTTGCAGCAGCTCTAGATCGTACCAAAACCAGCAGCAGGAATGCCTCACATTTTCTCTGCTCTCGCTGCATCCAATCTATATGCAGCACCAGCTGGTGAGCTGATCATCAGTCCTTCTGCTATCCATCGAGCAAGGAAGGATAACCGTGCAGCCCTAGCAGCTGAGATTCGTGAATCTTTCGATCCGAAGGTTCCCCTTACTATCCACTGGGACGGCAAGATCATGCCAGATTTTACAGAAACTGGACGAGTGTGCGTTGATCGTCTTCCAATAATGGTATCTGGTAAGGATGTGACCAAACTATTGGCCATCCCCAAACTCCAATCCGGGACTGCTGCCTTCATGGCAGATGCGTGTTTGGCCGAGATCAGAAGTTGGGGATTGGAAGACAGAATCGTGGCCATGTGTTTCGACACAACGGCGAGTAACACGGGTTGCAAGGGCGGCGTATGCATCAAGCTGGAAACGGAATTGGGAAAAGACCTCTTGAACCTTGCCTGTCGACATCTTGTTTCTGAAATTGTTCTGGAAAAGGTATTTTCACTGCATGATTCTGTAAGGTCTCCAAAATTGGAACTCTTCAGTCATTTCCGTGACTTCTGGCCGCAAATCGATCAGACCAAGTATCGCACAGCAATGGAGGATAAAGACGCAGCACAAAGAGTCAAAGAAATTCGAGAGAATGTCATCACCTTCGCACTGCAGCAACTGAATGCTGAATACCACAGAGACGACTACGAAGAGCTACTAGAACTAGCAGTCATTTTCCTAGGAGGAATTCCACCGAAAGGAATAAAGTTCAGGTACCCAGGGGCATTTAACCGCGCGGGTTGGATGTAACGTGCGGTTTATGCAATCAAGATGTGGCTTTTCAGAGAGCAGTTTCCCATTCAACAACACCAGAGGGCATGTCGACAATCTTACTCTCAAAAGATGTGGAATCATCTACTTCGAGTTTCATTTTTTGTGACCACAACCTACGTGGAGTACTGGTTCACCTGTACATCACCCAATGAAGCCCCAAGGAACGATCTTCAATTCTTGAAGGCAATCCATACTTATGAAGACAAGGAAGTCTCACAGGTCGCCCTCACAGCATTTTCCCGATACCTTTGGTATTTGTCGGAGACCTTGGTTGGCCTCAGGCTTTTTGACGATTCAGTCATCTTCGACGAAAAACAGCGTATGGTCTATAACATGCGCAACAATCAGGGATCCGACGAACCTCTAAAGAGGCTTCCTCCCATAAATGATCCATCTACACAGGCACGTAACTAGGATTTTTCGTTTGGGGGGGCTTAAACCTTGAACATGGCAACATTTATACAGTGTTCATACGAATTTTAGCCGTAAGCATACAACGGCTTGACTTGTTTGGGGGGCTTCAACTTCGTTTGGGGGGGCTTAAGCCCCCCAAGCCCAACGCTAGTTACGTCCCTGCATCTACAAAAGCGCTATCCGATTTTTTTACCACTTCTACCATAAAACTTTTCCAGCTCCTCAAATTCTATTACGCTTTTCTTGATCGAGATCCGCAACAATGGGAGTCAGAGCATTCGTGCAATGAGGCGAAAGACATCATATCCGCCCTAAGAGTGACGAACGATTTAGCGGAGAGAGGAGTGGCTCTAATGCAGTCCTTCAATGAAGCCCTGGTTCGAAATGAGGAAGAGAAACAATTTGTTCTTCAAATGGTTGAATACCATCGAAATAGATTCCAAAAAGCACTAAAGGGACTAAGTAATGACAAATAACTGAAGGTTCTTGGTTTGCTTTTGCCTTATTTTTTATGTTTAAGTGTTGAAATTGTTTGGATCTTCGAGAATTACAATGTATGACATTGTTTTCTAAGTGGTAATTTTTCCCGGGCTTTGCGCCAGTTCTAAATCTCTTTTAATTTTCATCTAATTTGGCAAATGTTAATGTTTCTCAAGGTGGAACACAAAAACAACCGGGCCGATATTAATTTTGAAACTTCAAATTATAGACACACCCTAATATATATATATATATATATATATATATATATATATATATATATATATATATATATATATATATACATATAGGGTGGGTGATGGGTAAGTGGGACAGACTACTATACTGGGACAGCTAAGCTAGTGAGGCTTACATGCGTATTATGTCCAATACATCCAAAATCTAAAGATACATAGTCTATAACAATATACCCGACGTCATTAATATGTGCGTACAAACGTTTTATTGGAAGTGTTTAATGGCCTATGGTTGTGCGTGTAACATTCAATTTTCGAAAGTTAGTGAATTTGCGGTATTCAGAATTTTTATAACATTAACTTGCTAAGGCCCTTGTCGACACTAACGATAAATAATTATATTGAATGCAATTTATGTTGAAATATACTGACGAAATGAATTACCAGCAACGGTTTTTATCACCAAATGTCAACATGCATTTACAAAGCCTGCTGGTGTATAGGTGTCCCACTTTAGCGACAGCTGTGTTGTCAAAGTGGGACAGCGATCTGCTGCTAAAGTGGGACAGCCTATTCCAGCTGCAGAAAGTGTAGTAGCTGAAGTGTCGACAGTGATTGCAGAAAGTGTAGGCATGTCAAATGTCTTTGAAACGCTGTTGCCAGTTCCAGTTCGGAAAAGACCAACAAGCGCTAGACTAGTGATTAAGTCGCCTACTCACATACTGACCAGCAAGGAACATGGCGAGTTTCTGAAAGAGAAGGTCAGTCGACATAAGCCTAAGAGAAACAAGGGGGAGAGAACTTGAATGGCCCTACTTCTAATGGAAGCAAAGTAAAGAGACAGAAGAAAGAAAATGAAGTGACAGCTAAGCCGAAAAACAAGAAAGCAAAAAAGAAAGCTGCGACCGACTATAGGCCTACAAATGAGCCCTCCACTTGCTACGAGTGTAGTGTTGTCGAGAACAGTAAAGCCGACAAGAAACTCGCACAGTCTTGGATACAATGCAGCCGCTGTTTTCTGTGGTGCCACGAGCCATGTGGGGAGATAAATGGAATTTTAGATGATGATGATTTTTTTGTGCTCTCTGTGCGCAACAACTTACCTTCTAGCCTTCAGTTATCATTGACTATCTTTTTGTATGTTAACTAGGCCTATAGGCCTTTAAGTTTTGATGCTCATAGAGCCTATCAGTGTTGGACCACTTTAGTATATTTAGTGGACCACTTTACCGTTTTCCGAAGAAAATTTTAGATTGTCGTGCCTTCCTAAGCAACATCAAGTTATGGACCACTTTAATATCTATTTTGTCCCACTTTAGTAGCTCCTGGAATCAGACACAGTCTAAACTATCTGTATATGCATTTAGTTTGCTCTGTTTTAATATATCGACTCCACGACTGCACGTCATTCCCTTAAGTGTCCCACTTACCCATCACCAACCCTATATACATATATATACATATATATATATGTCGCTTTCGATACCGTTGATAATTACTATATCACTTTCATCCACCTTGAACAATGGTTTGACCTCTCTGGTCCTGCTCTCGAATTGGTTCGCATTTTACCTGGACCCAAATTGTGCTCCGTCAGTTTGCACCAGTCATTCGTTGTTTTTGACATCAGTGAACACAGGGCCTATATACATGCAGCTGTGCCCACTATGGCAGATTGGCAGTATCACGAATCACCGCTTGTGAATAGTCTGGTGCCCTGCGCTTGGCCTTCGTGTGGAGCTTTAGAAGTTTGGAGATTAATTATAGACGCCACGTTCCCTTTCTGCTTGATTTGCCTGGCTGTACTGCCCTAATTTCCGGCGCTGTCTTGACTGTGTAGGCCTATAGGTACTAGCTGTAACTCGATCGAATTTTTACTTGCATCTTGAAAGCTAACTTCATTAAACTTCAAAGAGTTTTAAAAAGTATTGGCAAGAACTATCACTGAAATTTAAAAATATGAACATCACCGGTGATTAAATCACTGCATTAAATAATTTAGTTGCCCATTGTGCATTGTTTTGCTAACTGATGTATATCTAGTTCTTAATATGACAACCTTTCATATTGAAAAAAACTTTGTTTCCCCACAGTATAAATAATTACCTCTGATGGCGCTAAAATTAATATGCTCGCAGATTAGAAAGGCGCTACATAACAACAGTTACGCTTATTTTTATTTGGGCTGGTCCATAGATATCTATGGGCTGGTCCTTCTCGTTCTATGAGAGGTCGTTGAGCCCAAAGATAATAGGGAGGGCCTTCTGTATGAAATTATGTGACAGAAGACAACAACAATGGCGGGTAGAGTTCGGGTGGCTGCTGGCTTTATAGTATTTAGGACGGTTAACAGACAAATCGAGTATTTGTTGTTACAGGCATCGAACGGTATTCATCACTGGACACCACCAAAGGGTAACTACAGGTTTATACTGTGTCACAACTGGTTATCTTTCTGTTTATTATGAATGTAGTTTCCAGGAAAATTGTTTTCGGGTCAGTTTTGCATTTTTACCACTTTCGGGGAATCGGGTTTCGGGAAATCGGCTAGACCCCCGTTTAGAGACCTCATATCGCAGTTAAAAAATACCGATGCTGTTATTATCCAAGTCAGTCAGGTAATGCAAACAAAACACCAAAAACTAAAACGAAACTGAAACTGTCTCTCTATTGGATACCTACGTTCTGTGATAATTTAGTTTTTTTATTTCTAATTTTAATTATAATTCAGTTCAAAGAATCAAATTACAATTCTAATTCTATTCCCATCCAGAAAATAATTCCAACTTCAGTTCTAATTCCAGTTCTGAAATAATTTTAGTTCTAATTCCACTTCTGAAATAATTTCAGTTCTAATTCAGCTCTCAAATAACAGTTAAAAATACCAACTTATTTGGTTTCGTAATGGCGTACTGATGCAGTAAGGTCATCTTGTTCCAGTTAAGTAATTAGTTTAACTAACTAGTGTAAGTTCCTTACCTGACATTGGAACTTTCATAGTTAAGGGTTAGGGTTATAATTTTGAAATTTGGAATATTTTTAAATATATTATTTTTTAGAAGATATTATTTTATACATAGGCATTGGGGAAATTTCATTGGTGGGGGGCAAGATTTTACTTCTGACCGAAACAAAAAAGTAAGTCCCGAATAATTGGTGTCGTGTATTTTAGTAAGTTACTAATTATTTAGTACATCAATGAATAAAGCTGCAAATGTTATGGTGGTTTGCGAGCTAGTAGCTAACAGTGATATTTTCGTTAATGTTAAGTAAAATTAGAACGAAAAATTTTGATTTCCGTTAAGTATAACTGTAACGATAACTGAAATTGTTTTAAGAACAAAAACTGAAATAGAACGGAAATTAAACACCTGGAACGAAAATTAGAATAAAAACGAAAATTAATTTTCGAACGGAAATTAATGCAAAAGATTTATAATTTACTTGCTACTTAGTATCATTGGCCTGTTGCACGTGCTTCCGATACACTTTCTTAAGATCATTTTTCACTTAGAATTTTCTTTGTAATTTTTAAATAGTCAACATTGTGAAAAGACTTGTAGTTATTGAAGACCACGTTCAAAAGCAGATCTATTTTGACCACAAGTACTTTGTCCAGTTTTCTAGCTGGGTGTAAGAAAGAAAGCCCAGTACGGGACTTTTTAAATACTGCAAAGAAATAGATAGGCCTAAATCTGTGTGCAACGTTTTGGACCCTAAAACGGTGAAGATGTGTGGAACTGCGCTTTCGGGTAAAAATTCGAGCAATATGATTCCGCATTTACAGCGACTTCATAAAAAAGCTTACACAGAATACCAGGTTGTTTCAGACAACGGCTCAAATGTCGTGAATGCAGTAAAATTACTGCAAAGTAAGTTTTAAACTGATTACAATGAAATTGATCAATATGTCATGGAGGGAGGATTTCGTTGACAACTTGGAACTCGCAGTGATATTTTCATTAACGTTAAGTAAAATTAGAACGGAAAATAATGATTTCCGTTAAGTATAACTGAAACGATAACTGAATTATTTTGAGAACAAAAACTGAAATAGAACGGAAATTGAGGACATCTGAACTGAAATAGAAGTAAAACGAAAATTATTTCCTGAAGTAAAATATCACTGGTAGCTACTAATAGTCTAATACTATTTCAATTTGGGCAAGTTGGATCTAGTTTGTTCAGCATTTTTCCAGGCACCTACTTGTCCGAAAAACAGGAACACCCAAAATTTTGGGGGCAAGTGCCCCTCTGACTCCTGCCTCCTATGTCTATGATTATATATTACATTTAGAGTATTATCAATTATATGTGCATTTTACTCAATCATGTTCTTGTATATCTGCATTCCAACATTTTACCAGTAGCCTAAAACTTGCCCTGTAAACTGAATTTGTGGTCCAGTGTTAGGACCTATCATTATTTTTTTAAACAGAGGCTGATCCAGGAGTGCTAGAAGATATCCATATCCAGTCCCAACAAACGTCCAAGATGGCTTTCTGGCGCTGTTGGTCACCAAGAATCTGCACCTTGAAATGTACTAATGTATCATCCATTATGCATTTTATCAGGGCCTACTATCCCCCTCTGTAAGCTGGAAGCAATCCCCCTTACTGTAAACCCCTCCCTCTCCCCTCCCCTTCCTCCACTACCCCTTCCCACCCCGTCCCCTCCCCTCCCCCATTATCTCATTTCCTCTCTCTTTACTCCTCCTGTACAATTCCCCCCTTCCCTTGAAGCGGGGGTTCCGGGGTCCTCCCCCGAAAAAATGTTGAATTTCTACATTGCCGTTGGTAAGTTTTATTGCATTTTTGGAGAAAGAAAACTGGTTTTGGAAAACTATACATTTTAGTTAAACTGAACTTTTTAATTAATTTCTGTAGAGCTCCCAGTGCACTGTAAAATTTTTATGGGACAGGCTTTAATAAATATGGCAAAAAATTTCCAATATATGGGACACATGTTAAAATGCTGGGTAATATGGGACACTGTTCAGCAAATATATGGGGATTTTAAAGACTGCATTATGAATGCATATTTCTGGTGTTATGCAGCGGCAACAGGCTCAATCCCTGTCTATTACAGTGTTATCCAGCCGACAATTATTTTGCAGGAATATTTCAAGACCTGATAATCCCATTTTCACTGCACTACATGGCAATAAAATTATTGTAGCATTGACCAACTAGATTTTTTAATCAACAGGATTATGAACGCTTTTCTTCAATTTTTTTACACATTTTTTGCATCTTTCATCAACAAAAATTAGCAGTACATAATGGCCAATAGCTAAAGAAAAACAAGTAATAATGATACACTATAACACTGCTTAGACACTGTAACCTAAGCAAATATTGCATGGTCCATAATACTTATACATCACAATACTAAGTAAAATGGTGTTCGAAGGCCTTCGTAACAGTCAAAAATGGCCAATAGCAATGTTTAATCTAAAATGTTCAGTCCTTGGATGTTGCAGGACGAAGCATTTTGCTTGCCCAAGTCATCAGTCCTGTCAGTTGAACAGCAGCATCCATTTCATTAGGGGGGAAACTTCCCTCCTGGCTCAAATTAGAAGCAGTCTGCTTCCTTCCCCCTATGTAGTAGACCCTGCATTTTATGTCACATGTAGCTTCTGGAGCTATGAGATTGCTGGAATTCTTGCCAACCAGCATTGTCCCACAAACAATGCTGGTTATTTTGTCCTTTATCTCGCACATCATTTTACTGTAATTTGCATTTTACAAATAAAACTCCCAAACTGCACTGTCTTTTTTTCTTCCAGGTAATATAGATCTGGGATAAACTTGTTGTCATCAACGTTCCCTCTAATTTTTTTCTTGCGTGCGCGGAACTGGCGGGTGCTTGAGTAGCCTCATTTCCGCTTGAGCAACACATTTTCAGAAACATTTGTGGTTGCAATTCTAAGTTGTAATTACTGACTACATAGTACATACACGTTGGTAATAATATCTTTTTTTTTATTAAAGACATGTATGACTTATAAATAACCTATAGTTTTCATACTTTATCACAGTGAAAATATTATGCTACGATTACGAATGCACAGTGCTTTTTTCTGGAAAAGAATGTTCTGGAACGGAACAATAGGTTCCGGAACGGAATAATTATGGGCTAAAATCTGGAGAAAAACAAGATTGGGGTTTGGGAGGGGTCTCAATAAACACTGAAAACAGTTCAAAACACTTAAATTAAATTAAAATGACTAAATTATTGTTTCTATTATTAAAATAAATGAGTTAGTTTTTAGTACCTGAAAAAGGTGCCGGAACACCGTTCCGGCGCGTTCCGGCTGAAAAAAAAAGGACTGCGAATGCAAAAATAAAATAAACTACATGTAGTTCTTATTCTAGCATCAAAATAATGCTAAACGCTAAAGTTCTGCCTCCTATCCTTCTGCGATGATCATATTTGAGACACTCTGTCGAGATTGACTTCCAATCCAGAACCTTGATAAGACTTTATCCTCATCAAAGACATCATCTTGTCCAAGTGGCCAGTTTCCAGACGGTTCCGAGATTTGGTCTTGATCAGGGCTGTAGTCGAGCGTATACGCGGGTATACAGCGTATACTTACCTCTAGAGAAATTTGAGAGCGTATACTCATGGCTGTAGACGAGGGTATACGCGGGTATACAGCGTATACTTACCTCTGGGAACGAAAAATTTTGAAAAAAGAGGTTTTTAAAGGTTTTTAGGGCGAATGACTATAAAAAAAAAAAAAAAAAAAAAAAAAGGTCATCAACTTTTTCAGAGACAAAATTGTAAAATGTCTGAAAATTTTCTGAGAATTGGTGAAAAGTCTGAAATTTTTCCTAAAAAAAGGTCTTCAAATTTTTTTTTACGCCGCTGGTCACCGGTAGCGTATACTCACCTCAAATTTTACCACTACAGCCCTGGTCTTGATGGCTAAAACCGCGTTCACAGTCTGCACTTGAAGCCTGGAACGTTGCACACACATCCAGTAGACGAGCCAACATGATAAATTGTTCATCGTTGAGTGCAAATGGACTACATCGTCGATTGTCTTAATTAAACCGGGCTTTTTCAGAAATTATGAATCAGATCACGATACAATCATAGAGATGGCCAGCAGTACGTTATCGATCAAAACTATTACCTCATTGATGTCAGCAATCTTCCGCTTTGAAAACTCTTTACCCCGGTACTATTTTCTCGATCTTCAGCGCTTTCAGTTAGTAGTCTCTGCAGGCTTCCAGACTTTTGGCATTTTAGTTTAGACACCGAATCCAAATGAATTTTCTGAGTAAGGTGGCGCTTCAAGTAATCCATTTTTCAATCGTCCCAGCGTTTCCCGGTACTGAAATCGCCAACAGCACGAGCTTCTTGACACAACTGACAAATGTCATCATCAGTGCTCTCACGATAAAAGAAGACATCGCCCAGTTTCCTTCGTCTATGTTCTACTGACGTTGGAAGTTCTGTCTATACCAGCTCACTAAGTCATTCGGTTTTATACTTAGAACTACACTTCTTGAAAAACTGTCTAATCTAATATAGTCTGGTTCGTTTTACGTTTCGACATCGGTTACAAATTTTAGTCACAAAGAAATATTATGCTGTATCAAACCGGTAGCAACTTTCACAGTGGAATCCTACACGGATAATCTGATGGACACACAGGCCTAATTATAGTAATTAAGCATCATCAGTTGGAAGCTAGCTAGCCGGCGCAGTAGCATAGCGGCAAGGCAGCTCACCAGCATCAGGCTTATCAGGAAGATCTTTCCACTCAGTGGAGAAGCCTTGGACTACCAGCATCCCTCTCAAATCTCAATAAGTTATCAGCAAGATCTTTCCGCTCAGTGGAGAAAACCTTGGGCTATCAGCATTTCATCTCAATAGACTGGCCCACCAAGCTGGTCTGCTGGTTATATGAGTCAACGCAGGATGTCCCAGTTAATGAGAGATTGACACAGACATAGGCGTAGACTCTGGGGGGTCAGCCGGGGCACGCGCCCCCCCAATAATTGAGGAGCCGGGGCAATGCCCCCCCCAAAATCGAGAGGAGAATTTCTTCAAATATTAAAATATTATGTTTCAATACAGACAAATTTCTTCAGAAACAGAAAAACAGAGACACAAAAATGAAATATTATCAGAAATTCATAATGGAAACAAAGTTTTTTTCTTCAATACCTTCAATACGAAACATATTTAGCCTACATGTAAACAAAACACCCATTTCATACGCATTAATGTAACACCGGAAGCCTCTGCTGACTGTCCAGACAAGAGGTGAAAAAAGCTTTTTCGGATTTTGTTATAAACAACAATAAAAAGAAAACCACAAAATTAGTTTTTGTTTAAAAAAATAAATTTCTTATTTTTTTAGAAATTATTTTAAGAGCATTGATTAAATAATTTTTAATTTTCGGAAATCGCAACTGAATTAAACTGAGTTGAAGCTCTTGTTCATGTCATTTTTCACGATTTTTATGATCCGAAATCAGAAAAACTTAAAAACAACCAAAACAACAAAAACTATAAAAACCAAAAAAAACGAAAAAACAACAACAAAAAACTTTTCATCTTGAAAAAACTTTTTTTGCACTTCTGTTCCAGACCCATTCCCCACCAATATTTTGCCCCACCAATATTTTGCCCCACCAATATTTTGGACAAGTTTACGCCAGTGGACACAGACAGACACTGGATGTGGAGGTGTGATCACCGATCCATTAATAGAAATCCGCGGTTGTGACCAACGGTTTTGGCTGGTATGCTCCTCTGCGGGCGAACACAGATCTTGGTCTTCCGTTGACGCAAAGATAAGTAAGTAGGTCAATAATTAAATGGCTAAACAAAACTTAAACAAAAACTTTAGCTCATATATATTTGCTATCAAAACTTGTGCGCGGGATTTTGAAACTGCTGCGCGGCATTTTCCAATGAGCTGCGCGGGCGCGCAGCCGCGCAGCTTAGAGGGAACGTTGGTTGTCATGTAAATTAAGTTTATCCAACACTCAGAAAACAAACTTTGACAAAGCAGTACCGTAGTCAAAGATAGAAGTTGAATCAAAGCTTACAGATACCAGAAGTTGAATCAAAGATTACACGTCGTTCATACCAAAGATACTGTGGCTGAGGATTACCGATCTTGACGGCTTTCAGATGTGTGATGGGTTGAGTCTCACTTATGTAGACCGTGTACCGCAAAAATTATCATAGTGCAATAATTTTCTGTTCGAAATTAATTCCTTTTTTTATTCATATAAATTTCTGTTCTGTGTTGCATATTTCAGTTCTCATTCTATGCTCGTTCTAAAAATTTCCAAATTTTGTTCTTATTCTTGTTAAGTAAGTAGGTAGCATTTTTTTGCATCTGTCAAATGAGAGTTCCAAAAAGTAGGTCCAGCCACCGGAAAAGCTCGTTTACCAAGAACAGTTCTTGCTTTAGGTTGCTGTGTTTAGAGCTCTGTCATTACTTTTACTCTCATTTAAAACTGTTTGCTAGGGCTTTCTTTTTTGCTTCAGTTCTGCCAAATTGACTGAACCCTGATTTGTTTCTGCCAACAACCTCTTATATAGGTTTCTGCCTTGGTAAGAAGTTGTAAAGGAGTTAAATGGTCTGACAATTTATTAAAATAGGCAGCTGTAGTGCTATGTAGTCACCGAGAAGAATCGCTGAGAGATGAATAGGGCAAGGTTTATGGTTGTCAGTTAAATTGCAGCTAAATGTATTGAATGTAGTGAAATTGCCTCTCTTTAATGTGTTTTTGGTTTACAGGTCACGTCGATCCTGGAGAGACAGAGATTGAAGCAGCCTTTCGAGAAACAGCAGAAGAGGCTGGACTATCAAGGAACGATTTGCATGTTGTTGATGGCTTTAAGAAGGTCCTTGAGTATAAAGCATGGGGTCGTCCAAAGAAGGTCATCTACTGGTTGGCTCAGCTTAAAGATCCTAAAACACCAGTTGTGATATCCCACGAGCATCAGCGATATGACTGGTTTGACCTGGAAGCAGCAGTTTCTCATGTAAACTATGACATAATGAAGCAGTTATTACAAGAGGCTGATCACTTTGTTCAGGACAAGCTGAAATTGTAATGGTCTACATTTTAAGTTTTGTAATGGTTAGGACTTACGTGACTGTTCAATCATTAATTTAGGATGAATTCAGCTCAAGGAGAAAATTAATTTGTGCAGAAATTTTAAATACACATATTAAAGCATAAAGGGCTTGGGGAGTCTGCAGATGCTTGGCACACTCTCATATAATGTCACAGTTTCGTAAGTTTTGGCATCTCCTGCGATACAGTAATTTTAATATTCCATGTGGATCTGTATTCAGACTTGGCAAATCCAATCCGTTTTTATTAACTCTTCTTGATGGTCTTAATGCCCAACATATGTCTGCTGTCTGGACCCTTTGTTTCAATTCCCTGTCTCTGCACCTGCCCGCCACTGGTTTTATCCATCATCTGCAGTCACATCCCATACTTCGGTTATTACACTGTCTGTCGGCCTTCCTGACTCTTCACTCATAATTATAAACTGAAGTTTTAAAGCACTACTATAAAGCTAATTGCAGGGTACCAGCGTAATACAAGCGTAGTGTTGAGTCAAAGGGGTGGCCAAGATCTGATGATCTCCTTGGCCTGTCTTTCCATTTTCCATAAACACTTAAAGACTATTCTGCTCATTTGTGGTGTTGTGTTGTCAGGTCAAGAGCACCTCTGACCAGTTTCTCTTTATATGTTGATACACAAAATATGCAACTACAGTTATAGTATATATGAAGCCATTGCTATCTGTGAAGCCAATGCTAAAGATGTTAATAACCTCAGTACATTTGTAGTGACTTGCCAAACTCTGACCTGAACTGAGCTACTCAACCTTTGTGTTTGCCTTTACCTCATGTGGCAGAAGTCCGTTACTATGCCTTGACAGTCACCAGTTGGCATGGTTATACATCACTTTCTACCATATATATATATATATATACATATATATATATATTTATATATATATATAAAGTGGGGGTACGTGTACCCCTCATACCCCCACAAATTACGCCTATGTGATGATGTGAATTATGGCTTGAGAGTAAAAAATACCTTCTAAAAGTTTTGAGATGGGTGGGTTTTCATGTACATTAATTGCAAGACCTTTTTTGGAAAGACAAGACGAACCACACAAGTTAAGTTTGTTTCAAAGCTGTTGTAATGGGTCGTGCAGACACTGGCATTCTTTTCATGCGTCTTTATGTGTTCAGCCGAGTAAATATCAGCAATGCTGAGTCGCTCATACAGTATTCAGTCTGTGAGGAGTAATTTTTTTAAAGTTTGGCCAAACCAATTCCTAGATTATGGTTTCATTGTCAAGAGATTTTGTAAGTTATTGTATTACATGTATTTTGTTACATGCTTCTACTGTTCAACATGCCATAGTACATCTGTGAAATATCTTTCTTTCTTCACAAGGATATTTCTATGTTTTCTTATATACAATCACCCATGATAGGTCATGTTTCATGGCAAGGTGAAGAAGTAACCAAATTGTTTCTACCGTTTTAATTTTCTGCCACATCTTGTAAAAAAGAAAACCCTCCAAGGTCAACAGCCTAGAGGTTGAATGCTTATACGTACAACCAACAACCACTGCAGACTTCTTTGCCTGTCATGCCTCAGAACAGTGTTTAGATAAAACAATCTGTACACGTAGTTTCCTCACAGATTTCAGAGCCCGAGATATGTCTTCCCTTGAAATCTAAGTTCCACAACTGTGATGAACAAACAGTTACTTTGTTTAAAAACTTATGAAACTCGTCAAGAAACAAAGAACCTCAATCGATGAGTGAAAGATGGATTGGAACTTGTGTTAGTAAATTTAACATTGAACAGTTTTAAAGTCCTGATGCATAATTATACAGACCATGGTCAAGTCAATTATTTAGGATTCAAGCCTCAAATTTGTAATCCCTCAGGAGATAAAAAATTGTCTGGGGACATGCACTTAATGGCATCTGGAATGGCTGCATTTCATCCAGTTCTGGCCAGTGTGAGAACAGCTGTAGAAAAAAGACTGAAGGTCAGACTTTGATGAGTTTGATCCATTGTGGAGTTGAATATTTTATCCGTGTTTTGCAAACTAAGAAAATTCAGAAATGCAATAGAAAGCTTAAAATCCTTAAAGTGATAACGTCACCAAATTTATCTGTACACAATTCACACGGTCACAAATCTCACAATAAACCAGAGCATTACTTTATTAGTAACCCACAGAGTGATTTGTGAAAGAAAATGCTAAATTATAAGTACAATATAATCACACTAGCACAACTGTGGGGTTGGAAACGACTCCTCTGGGGTGTGCAATATGAAGTCTTAACTTGGGTCCTAAGGGTTCAACCCCCAACAATTCTCACCCTGGTTCTGGCTGTATTATTACTGCTGTTATTATTATTATTGCTATTATTATTATTATTATTATTATTATTATCCTAACGGAGTGTTTTGAATGTTTACAATACATAATAAAGCTATACGAAACAATAGCAACTACGTCATTACCACGTCAGCTAAACGTGCCTTTAAACTATTCCGTCGATGACATCCGAGGTTCAGACGCGCATCGATACAAAGACGACGAACGTGTATACAAAACAAGTTGGACCTGTATGCAGTGTACAATGTACATGTATTTGCTATCCTTGTCGTTAGACGTCCGTTGTGAAATACTGCGGCTCAGCATTGCTCTCGTAAAACTGTTGTTTGCACTGTTCCTGCCAAGTACTTCTCTCGAATCCAGTCTGTAGCATAATGCAGCTGATTTCCGTTCGCTTGACTTTCAAATGCGCTTTATAATGTGAGCTACATGGGATTTAGCGGCTTTTGAGCGTTCAGGTTGAATACAGTGTTATTACGTTTGAATGGCTTTCAGGACCCCAAAGGACCTTGCAGGGCCGCGACCTAATCTAGAAGAACACGTAGGCCCTTACTTTGATTCGTCAGTTTTGTTTCAGCAGTTCCAGTACGAAAAATATAAGATGGAACTAGGGCCTATTGGCCAGAAATGTACTGGCAGCCATGGAGTGCTTCCAATGAAAAGTGGAAAACATGCCGTGGACTTTTAGGTTTTTGTGGGTTTAAATCATATGAAATGACGTTTCTGTGAAGTTGCCTTGGGCGTAGTCCTTCGTGTAGACCTAAAGGCATTATTGCATGATGCAAATGATCAGTGAATTGGCCTAGTTCCTAGGGGGTTGGCGGAATGGACGTGCGTCTCCTAAATCTGACTAGACGATTGCGTATAGGCCTACAGTAGGCCTAATTATTGGGGGAGGGGGTCGAATAATGACGCGAATAATTTATTTCCTAGACATGCAAATATGTGTTCCTTACGTGTTGTCATAACAACCCCGCCCCGCCAAAACATGGCCAAACCCCATGAGGCTCACACCCTTTATAGCTCAACGCCCTACTATGTCACCTAAACTGAAGCTTTAGCCTGTGTAGGCCTACGCCCGAGCTTTTTCCTTACAACTAAACTGCTGTAATAATGCCAACTACGCACACTTCAGACGATTTTAACAGACGTCAGGTCCCTTTAGTGGTCTTTTTCATCTTGAAGATCGCCAACCTAACCCAAATTTGCTTTCTTTGATGAAGCACCTCACCGCTTCATGTAGAATTTAGCCCATTCACGACGGGCAAATGGAGCGAAAAAGTCAGAAATCAGATGCATTATGGATCGGCCAACAACTTGAACTACTGTAGTCATCAAATCCAACGTAGATGCACTCAACTCTTCTCCGGAACATTCGCTACAAATAGACAGGTAGGCCTATATGATAGCATGAACGTACACACAAATACACATAGGCCTAGTAATTTTTATACATAGACAGGGGCGTCTATCCCCGCCCCTAAGTCATTGGAGCAGCATCCAATCCTTGCCCTCCTCTTCCCCCTCCCCTTTCCTCCCCCAATAATGATGGCACATAGGCCTACACTTACAGATCCCGCATATTTCTTGGATGGAGCATTTGCTCCAAGGTTTCCATGGTGCCGTGCAAACGCTTCTGTACAGAGATGTAGTCTATGTAGTATGTAGATCGAGGCAAATGTACGCCATGCATGGCAGTGAGCAAAGGATCTGGAGTTCTGCACTAGTGAAGTAGCCTACCAGAGAGACTAAGCCTTGTCGCGAGCAAATGGTGAAAACATCTGAAGAGATATGCAATTTGTAGTTCAGTTGGCACGACTAGGCTATTGTAATGCGTATACAATACTATATATAATATAGGCCTAAATAAAGGCCTACCATTGAAAAGTAAGGGGCGAGTTCAATGCTGAAATTTTTCCGTGGTAATTAAGTCACTGCAGGAAAGCTGAGCAATCTATTTCGCGTTCGTGTAGGGGCCTAACTGACGTGAACTGAGGACCGGTATAGCTCTGCACTGTGGATACGATGCTGGTAAGCGCAGTGAAGTTTGCAACTTCGTGTTGTTAGTTCCCAGATAGTAACCGTCCACATGGAACACCAGACCATGTAAGTAGATTCAGCCCTTTGGGTGACTGTCAGCACCAGCATTCAGTTGGGACTTCAAATGGATCGTGTCGTTGGCTTGCTGTAGTTGTGTCTGTGCCTCAGCCGAAAGATCTTTCTAATATCAAATCCTGGATCACGTCTCTAATGAGATTCCACAGAGGCGTCTATATATAATTGTATCATCACCTTTCCCTTACTTCGCAAGATCAATACAGCAGCCGGTCAGCCCCCTCATTCAGTTCCATATGTGGACATGAAAAGAAAGACTGCAACTGGTGCATACGCGTGATCTACAGAACACCCATGCTTACTCACCTTGGTAGAACATTTGTCTGTCCATTGTACACGTCTGGGTCTAAAGAAGAAGACAACTACTAATGTTAGATAATGTCTTAAATCACACATATCTGGGAAATTATATGCAGCCCTTTGCAAGAAGCAGCGTTATTGCTTGACAGATGAACGTCAATCTGCATGTATAGTGCAGCATTTCGATTCCTATTGAAACTTGTCCAGTCTATTGACTTCTTTGACGCTGGCTTCTAATGCTCAGTGCATGATGCATTACATAGTTCAACAGGCATAATGTGTTAAGCGGCTGTAATACACAAGGCATTCAATGTCTGCAGTGCACAATACATTAAGAAGTGGCAGACTGAAGCCTCCGGTAGAAATCATCTAGATCTTCCATCGATCCATAAGAAGCTTAAACTGAGTCATTAGCCTATCAGCACCATCAGCAGTGTCGTCATCATCATGATCGTCATCATCATCAAGATCGTAATCGTCGTCGTCATCATCATCATAATCATCATCATCATCATCATCATCATCATAATCATCGATGATAATGTTAGTAGTGGTTAAATTGGTGATGATGGTATATGGTATGGACGTGATCGATGGTAACGGAGACTATGAGATTGCGAAGACGATGATGACAAAGCTGTAACTTGCCGGATTGTGAAAGTTGATATTGGTGCGAACCGGTCTTTGATGAGCCGGTTGAGTGGGTCGATAATTGTCGCTCATGGACACCTTTGGGTTTCCCGAATCCCCTTGCATCACCTCTCGCAATAACTTCAGCTGTCAGCCGAAAACAAACAGGTCAGGCCAGGTCAACGGAGAAAGTTAAGCAAAGACTAAAGTCTTTTCCTAATAGGAAATGAAGGAATGGAAGGGAGGAATAATAATAATAATAATACAATACAATACAACTAGACATTTATAGCGCGCTTTAACAAAACAAGTCTTGCACGAGAGCGCGTTGTGCTACATTCCTAAGAACAGAACAATGTAAATAGATGAGTCTTTAATTTTGATTTAAATTCAGGAATAGATGTGCATTGACGGACTGCAATTGGAAGACTGTTCCATTCTGTTGGTCCTGATACTGAGAAAGCACGACTACCAAACTTCCGGTTGGTGCGAAGTATGGTGTAATCGCCTCGTGCAGCCGATCGGAGTCCTCTGTAATTTGTAGCAGAACACGGCTTGACCATGGATGTCATGTACGTGGGAGAGTTTCCAAAGTGGATATGGTACATGAGGAGGCAGATTTTGAAAGCGATACGGGCACGAATGGGAAGCCAGTGAAGTTGCTGCAGGGATGATGTGATCCCTTGGACCAAGATCTTTTATAAGACGAGCGGCTGTGTGAAGAACAGATGATAGAGGTTGTAGTGTCGATGAGGGAAGACCGGACAGGACAGAGTTGCAGTAGTCGAGGCAAGAAATGACGAGGGCTTGAACAAAGATACGGAGGCATCTTTCATTTAGGCAGCGTTTCACTTGTCGAATTCAGCGAAGATGGAAGTAGCATGCTCTGGCAATGGATGAAATGTGATGAGTCATGTTAAGATTGTAATCTAACATTACGCCAAGGTCGCGGACCACTTCGGAGGGTGGAATGGAACAGTTTGAGTCGATCTTAAGGGTTTTCATTTGTGTATCGTCATCCGAACTGTTTCGAATAATAATCTTGTTCTTTAATAAAGCGCCTGCAAACGCACTGCGCTGTGCAGTAAACATATATATAGTAGAAACGGCAGCCACGCAGGGCGCCTTACATACATATATATAGTAGATGCACATGATAACAGTTTTACAGGAGTCGAATGTAACTGTTTAAGCGGCAGCCACACGGCGCTAATCATGGCCTACTATTCATTTAACCACCGCCACCTAGCGAGTGGAAGGCTGAAAAACCTTACGGAGGTCTACGGGGTTCGATCTTGGTACCTTCAGCTCTTCACACCAGTGTGTTATCCATTAATCTACGGACCTCCTCAAGGAAGAAAGGAACGAAAGACGGCAGGAAGGAAGGCATGAGAAAAAGAGAGGAAGGAACGAATGAATGAGTGAATGATAAAAGTAGAGCAGGAGGGTAGGAAGGAAGGAAGGACGAAAGGAAACAAGTAAGTACGATGATATTCAACATCGAAGAGACACAGGGTCACATAATATTTGAACACTCAGTTTTGGTTAAGCATAATTATATGATGCAAACCAAACGTTTGACGAGCAGATCTAGGAGAGTATTCTAGTCCCACACAGGGCCTATGTCTAACCTCTATGACGTATAGGCAGTCTTGTTGTCAAGACCTTAAACCTCAAGACCAAGACCAAGACTTTGAACCTCGAGACCAAGACCAAGACTTTGAACCTCAAGACCAAGACCAAGACTTTGAACCTCGAGACCAAGACCAAGACTTTGAACCTCAAGACCAAAACCAAGACCAAGACTTTGAACCTCAAGACCAAGACCAATACTAAGACCCAAAATACACATTCAGCCGAAGACTTCCTTTCCTTAAAAAAATTTTTAAAGTCGGAATACTCGCTATTTTAATGAAAACGTGAGTCTTTTATTTTATTCAGGCAAATTAACTTTATATGCAGACTGCAGAGAATCCCGAAATCGTGTTTACAAAAGTCCTTCATGCAAAATGTTATTTCAAATGACTCTTGTATTTTATAAAAACCAATTCGCTTAGAATTTTCTGACCAAGATGTGCCTTGTGGGGCCTCATAAAAAAAATCCGCCATGTGAAAAAATACTTTCCATAGGTCCTGAAGTCGCTGGCACACACAGTAGCTTTTCAACCACTGGATGTAAATGTACAAATTGTGAGCTTTTTTGACATCCTCCCATGGTTTATCAGACCGTCTGGCCCAGAAAAAAGACTTGGCAGGGCTTCCAGACACAGCATAACTTAGTTGCTGCTGTCGATGGGTTTTCCTGACCAACAAGATTTGAATCCGTCCGTAAGTATTTGTCGCAGGCTATGATGCAAACAGGCTTGATAATTTTTTTAATTCTTGAGTTTTGTTAAATGACTGTTCATATTGACAGCCGGTCTTGGTCTTGGTCTTGCGAGACCAAGACCAAGACTTTGAACCTCGAGACCAAGACCAAGACCAAGACTTTGAACCTCAAGACCAAGACCAAGACTTTTGGTCTCAAGACCAAGACCAAGACTTTTAAGTAAAAACGAACTCGAGTGCACTCGAGACCAAGACCTTGGTCTCGAGGACAACAAGTCTGCGTATAGGGCTATATACATATTATATATATATGATATGTATAATGTATATATATATATGAGAGTATGTGAATGACGTACGTACATTCTCCGCACTGATGTAGATCGGTTTGTTGAAGATGATCCATGTGACTGTCTCCTGGCATCCGGGCTGAGTCAGAGAACCCTCGTATGTAATGTAGTTTTCCGTGAATGGCAGCAAGCCAAACACTGATATGTAACGTACGCGAACCTGTTGACCTACCACCACACACGATCAGATATATAGTGCACCCGACTCTTAATATCAACCTCCCCATAACCATTAAAACAAACGTTCAATTGACATCACTAGGTCATCATCATCATCATAATTATCATCGTCAACATCATCATCATGGTCGTCGTCATAGCGGTATGTCCGGTCTACCATGTAAGTAAGCATATGCCTGATTTCTAGCACGAATCTTTCGTGAGTTGTCCCTGCACACGGAAATTATAGAGGATTGCTAGTTACGTAGAGTAGTCAGTCGGAAACCAACCTTTATATCTGATTGTTTTTAGATGTTGAACAATAGTATCAAACTCTTTGTTCGGTTTCTTGCCAACCTATAACAGAAAGCACTCAAAATTGTACCTCTTCAAAAATTCCTACCCTGACTCATCCTCGACCTAAACGAAATTAGCTAGCTGCTACATCTCTTCTGCGGCTCTGTCTCCTCTCTCTGGCAAGCGGACTTCGACCATTTGAAATCTCTCTGCACAACCCCTGTGGCTCATACTCGAAGCAAAACGTTCGTAAATATAAGCTGGTGCTGCGCGCCTAGCTAATCGAGTGGCACTTAAGAAATTTGGAGTTTACGATTGCAATTGCGATTACACCAGACAACAGAAATGGTCACGGGCTATGGAATTTAGCAATGCCATCATGTTACCTTATGTATCTTCGCGTTTCAGTGAATTCCTTACGCGGTCGCAGATTTCTCCGCTCTGCAACGCATGGCGACAATTGGTTGTTGCCCGGACTTCCAAGGTCCAGCATAGGCCTAGAAGTTTTGCTGTGGTCGGCCCATCCTCCTGGAACAAGCTGCCTAACAACCTGCGACGTGAGCTTTTCAGCATCTTTGCCTATTTTCTGCAAACGCTCGAAGACCGTTTTGTTCGATCGCGGTTCCATTTTGTTAGATCGGGACTCGGGAGCGCCACTGATGAATCTCTCTTGAAGTGGTGCTACATGAATTTGCAAACCATTACCACTGTATGGCGCCATCATTCTTTCACCAAATCAATCATTTCCGGATATCCTGATCTCTTGGCATTTCTTTTTGCGCTGAGAATTTGAGTTAAACCTCTTTACTTGGCGCTATTTGCGAATTTCTTTTCCACGACGACTTCGTATTATGCGATTCTTGCCAAATAAGCCTTGTCTACTCTGGTATAATCTACACAACACACTCTGATTTTATACTTTGAATAGCTAAATTAGCTAATTTAGCAAGTACAGTCGCTACTCAGTTTAATTGATGTAATCTATTTTCCTGTTTAGATTTAATTCGGTCTATCTGTTTTCTTCTCTCTTCTGCGGATCATATTGATCCGTATTACGATGAATGTTGTACTGCTTCTGTTGTCATTGCCTCCCTTTGCTCTACTTCCCGTTACCCCTTCACCTCCTATTTCCTTCTGCTCCCTCCCTCCCTCCATGCCATTCCATTTCTTTTCCCTTCCGTTCAATTCCTTTCCTCATCGATGCACAGACAATTCCCCTCGACGTCCTCCTCCTCTTCCCTTTTCTCTTGCTCATCCTTCTGCTGCTCCTCCTACTTCTGCTCACTCTTCTCTTCATCCTCCCTTGCTCCTCTTCCTCCCAACCATGGCCATCCTCGTCTTCCGTTTTACTTTGTCCTTTATACGCTGAGCTTATAAAGACCAACCGCCGCTGCTTTAACCTTCTCTTCATCTTTTGCTCTTTTCCTCAATGAAGGTTTTAATTAATCTAAAGTCAATAAATGTAAAACCAAACTCGCATCTTCGTTAGATTAATTGTTGCCTTTATTGTCGTACATTTACAATTATGCATAATATTTATGGCAACATGTATATATAATATATATATATATATATAATATATATAATAATATATATATGACATATAAATGCCTATGTTTAGTGGCCATTAATACCCGAGATAGACATAGGCCGGTAAATATATATATATATATATATATATATATATATATACTGTATAATATTTACCATAAATACATAGTGCTAATGCATGAAATACACACTGTATATATGTATATATATATATATATATATATTTATGCTAAACTTACTATTATACAACAGGCCTATAGTGTGAATATGTATGTTCAATACACACACAGATAAGCTACAGTACATATATATATATATATATATATATATATATATATATATATATATATATATATATATATATATATATATATATATATATATAAAGCATAGGCTACGTCTATATATAGGCCTATATCTGGCAGTACGCTGAATTGCTTACATGCATGCGTGGAATATAAACGTTATATCTTTACGGTTCGTGCAACTCTGATTGCGCGGACGATAAATAATTTACTGCACGTTATCTCCCAATAAACAATTCGACATTCATTTCGTCCGACGATAATTCAAGCCATCAATTTCCCGTCGCCCGCCAGGGTCGGCCACTGCTGCAGGAAGCCGAAGCGACGAAAGCAAAAGACCCACTGCAGACGCAATGTTCTCTCCCACCCGCTCCTCGCCGTTGAATCCGCTGAGGACCGACCGTAGCCCCGAGTCCTGCGCAGGTCTCTGCGGGAGCGGTGGCCCGCGGCCAGCGACCGGTGAACGGAACGTTCGGGGGTTTAGAGCCGAGAAAACTGTCAAAAATTCAACGGCTTTCGCTCTGGTCGATTTCTCGTTCGGCGTCGCCAACCAACCGCGTCTTGCTTGGCGTTCTGGAGTTGGAGGGGGTGCACTGTCCGTCCGTTGACGCTATCTACGGGGAGACGCCACAGCACGAGTCCGTCGCCTGCCCTATAGAGCTGCATGCTCTCTTGAGTTCGTTGCTTCTTGCACTTGGCTTAGTACTTATATCCTTCCTTCTGGTGCTGTGCATGTGTTTGCGTGCTTGTGTGTATGGGTGCGTGTGTTTGTGTGTCACTGTCGTAATCCGTTCAGGATGAGAGTACGCGTGTATATTGGTCGTAACGAGCGGCTCTATAGGGACTTCGCTTAAATGATCGCTTCTTCGCGCAAATTGTTGAGGTGCTTAACTATCGTTATGGACAGGGTAGGTTAAGTCTTGCTGCTTTGCTGATCAGTAGGGAATATACAAGTAGTTAGGGGAAATGTTGCAACACGCACATACAGATAGATGAATAGTGATATACGTAGAGATAGATAGATGGATAGATAGATAGAAATATAGAAAGAAAGAAAGATCGATAGATAAATAAATAGATAGATAGATAGATAGATGGATGGATGGATGGATGGATGGATGGATGGATGGATGGATGGATGGATGGATGGATGGATGGATGGATGGATGGATGGATGGATGGATGGATGGATGGATGGATGGATGGATGGATGGATGGATGGATGGATGGATGGATGGATGGATGGATGGATGGATGGATGGATGGATGGATGGATGGATGGATGGATGGATGGATGGATGGATAGATAGATAGATAGATAGATAGATAGATAGATAGATAGATAGATAGATAGATAGATAGATAGATAGATAGACAGAAAGGAAGAGAGAAAGAAAGCAAAGGAAGTATACAGCAAGAGATAGAGAGAGAGAAATGGACAGAGGACCGCAGCTTATCATCTCAAATGCTGTAGATACTGTACAATGTACATATATATAGGCATGTAGACGAGCTTATAGGCTAACGGCTGCAATGTGAACATCTTTCTGCCCGTCGTAAGCTCTATAGAGGCCTACGAGCCATATGGCCTCGAACCTGCTCAGAGTGGGTGAGTGAGTGGATGAGTGGGTGGCTGAGTCAGAGGCGTAGCTATAGGGGAGCAGTGGGAGCTGCCGCTCCCTCTTAGACCATTTCCAAAATGTGGGGCCTTTTCACAATTTATTTATTCCAATCGTTCGAAATTTATTTATTAGTTACCCCTCTGGGTTAGAGCTCTTGGCTTGTAACGCGGGAGTAGGGGTTCGAGTCTTCCTCGAGGCTGTCACTGTGAAGCAGGTAAGTAAGTAAGTATATCCTTTATTCAAAACCAACTGCTAACCGCATTTTGGTGTACATAGTTAATAATATTAATTTAAGCATATAACATTCGAATGACAAAGGTTTTGCGAGCTAAAGAGTCAGCATTAGGTATAATTCTATTGTGTGCCCTGGGCCCTGGGGCGCAGTGATTATGCAACAGCTTTCTCTGGAGGTAATAACTGATGCAGAACATGTGTTGGGTTAGTTATGATGGCTGAGAAGAGGTTACAATCAGCTTTCTGGCAGAGTTGCTCGAAAGTAAGATAGGATTCCGGTAAATATCGAGACCGGACCAATCTTCGCATTGTTGCCTGAAGACGTGTAGCGTATACGTCCCATTCCTCCCACGTAGCCCCACCACGCCATCGATGTTCTATCGTATGTCGTGTGAACACTTAACCTTTGGAAGGAGGACAAATTCAATATACGTGGTATACGTGGTTTGTATACAGAGATTTTTTAGGTAGAGAACAACGACTTACAGTTTTACCAATCTAGTCCTACATCTTGCATTGCTTAAATATAATTAACGTTATAAGAGACAAAGGGTATGTCAATCGACAATGTCTTTGACTCTTAGATAAATTTACAAAACGCCCCATATATTCGAACAGGGCCTATATATATATTTAGTATATTGCATATGAAACATTAAATATATAGACAGGGCCTGCATAGGTGCACTACAGTCTTTACCACGTGCGTAATGAAGAAGTATCCATATATAATGTTCATAATTGGACCAACTATTCGGCCGAATACGAATACGAATAGTGTACAAAATAGGTATACCGACAACATTCAAAATTTCAAATGTAAGCAAAAGTTTCAGTTCAGTAAATTTAACACATAAACTAAAAGTAAACAGCTAGCCTACGTGTAATTTTTGCATCCTTCTGCCAGTCTGTGTAAACTAGGAATGGAACTAATTTAACTAAACTTAGAAATTG